>JAULKM010000013.1:11613068-11634481 GCA_032355605.1 Rubia tinctorum
TTCAGGTGCAGCTGAGGTCCACCTCTCAAGGAGCTTCCACACACGAGAAACTTTCTCATTGCAGTTCGGTTGTACTGCTGTGCGGTTTCAATGCTGCAAGAAACGATGTCTTCTACAACTGCTCTCCTGCTACTCTGTTCACATATCATATTACAACTTTTTGCGTGATCAAACGGATGCGCTAACTCTCTCTCATGCTTGGGGATGATGTCTCTTTTGATGATTTATTGCAGAGGGCTTCTACTTCCTGTCCTACCATGTCTGGCTGTCTCGTAAATTAACACTTGGGGTGGAGATTTACGATATGGAATCACATAGTTTGGTCTTTTGGAGCATTTCATTATCTTTTTGATATCTCCTACAAGTTAATATATGTACGACTTCTATTAGTTTTTCTGTAACGCTTCATAGTAACTTTTTCATGGGATTCTATTTTGGTTACTGTATGGCACTGAGAGCCATAAATATAACCCCAACTTATTAAAAAAATGCATTCATGAGTTTTTTTGACAGTTTTTTTCTTAAAATTTTAATTTATTTCAATCTTTAACAGTAAAAATCCATTTATAACTTTGTTGGAGTTGCACATTACCATTTGTAGTTTCTTAGAAGAAATTATGACCAATTTCCAAAAAGAAAAATATGTTATTAATGCATCCAAAAATTTACGGAAATTGAATTTAATTTTTTTCCTACATTGAATTTAAAATTTTCAACACAACTGGTCGATTATTTATTGCTCAACACAACCAAAATTTGATATGCGAAGATACTAATTATTGTTTGGACATGAAATAGTTTATGCATGCCGATGCACGGAATTGAATGTTTATTGGTCAATGTTACCAAACGTTGACCAACAAACGTTGGAATATTAAGATACTACTTATTGTTTGGACATAAAATAATCCAGCAAATTTAGCAAAATTTTTACATGGACATTTAGAATATTTTTAATTGAGTAGATGGAGAGAACATCTGAAGCTCTGCAACTGAAAGTGGAAACCAATCGAGCAAGTCAGATATGGGGGATTAGCACGGCAAAGCATATGATAAAAATAAACAAATGTATGCAAGGTTCATACACAGACCTATTGCACAGGCGTTTACTACAAGATACTTCAGAAGATTGAAAGTGCACAAATTGCTCACTTCAAGGAGATTTTTATTTGCATTTATGTTGCTTGTTTTAATTGAAATTCTAGTTTACAGTAATTTAAGATATATATTTTACTTTTTTTCATGCATGAATTTCAAATTTAAATGTGGTGTTATAAAATTGCACCAGGTTTGATTGAAAGTCAAAATATTATAAAAGGTCATTTGATTGAACTTCTTGTATTGATTTGCACAATGTAAAAACAAGTTCAATACATTTTTGGGAGGTCAAACGCCGAGACTCTCAAACTTACTATTTTTAAACCCTAAATGCTTACTAAATACAATTAAGTAAATAGTGGCAAATTGGGATAGTCCATGAAAAAGAGATATTTTCCTAAGGGTTTTCACATATAAGGGTGAATACTACACTATATATAGACATGTACATATATATAAAAGCATGTAAAAATGAGGGGGTTGGTTGGTTTTTCTAAGTTGTGAATTTAAAGACAAACTAACTAGTAAGCAATGTAAATCTAGTAAATATGCAACAAACTACTAAGAAGAGATTAAACACAAGTTACGGGACGTTGGGCGCAATTGATTTCCTCTTCCATGAGAACCTCTTATTATCAGAGCTATTCCTGCTTTTCATGGTGGCTTGAATTGTTTGTTATTATCTTGACTAGAAATTCAAAATCACTTTATATCTAAATTGTTTTGATGGGCTGCTAACTGGCCAAGTTCTAAACCAAACATCAACGCTGCAACGTTATCTTTAAGTGAAGAACAGTTGTAATGTGCCTTTGTTGTAGCTAAGATCAATTGGCCACTATTGTCTCTACTGATACATCTAACTCCAGCCTTAGCATTCTTTAACACTGAACCATCCATGTTCAGTTTATATTCAGATTCTGGTGGCAAGTTCTAATTAATAGATCTAGTTTATTTCCTTCTCGTGTACCTGCTAACCGAAATCTTTGGCCAGTCCAAAGATAATTCTCAGATTGATTTCATTTTGAAACCTACACTATATCATTTTAATGATACAAAATGTTTCAGACACTAAGCGTGGTATCAGGTTTCACATTTTCATGATAAGATTTGTTTCAAGAACACCATATAAACCCGACAACAATGCATGGGATTATCCTTATAAGTTCTTTAAACTCAGTATGTTTAATGTCCAGATTCCAATAATAAATTACTTTTCCCATAGATAAGTGAAATGCTTTGGTTCAATGTTAAACATCTTTTCAATCAAGTTCCAAACCTTTTTATTTCTTTACAGTCATTGAAACTATGGTGAATAGATCCTGAATCTGACAAACAAAAGCAGCATCTAGAAGGCATGTTAAATAAAAATTCCTCCAAAGAGATCATTCAAATTACAGGGATGAAAAAAGGAACTATGTCATTTTCTTACCTAGGGGTAAAACTCTTTAAAGGGAGAAAACTTAATGCCCATTTTACACATCTGATTGATAGAGTAGAAAACAGATTGGAGAATTGAAAAAAACAAATGGTTATCTAATGGAGGTAAGTTAGTGCTCATTAAACACATTTTATGTTCCATCCCTCAACACACTTGGTCTGTTATAGCACCAACAACACACACTGGAAAGATTGCAGAGTATTCTTAGTATTTTTTTTGGGGAGGGACAAACACAAGCCTCAAGAGACATTGGATCTCCTGGGAAAGAATGTCACCCAATAAAGGAAAATGGGTTAGGATTAAGGGACCTAGACACGGTTGTGCTCTCATTTTCAGCTAAGATATGGTGGAAATTGCATAGTTTCACTATGGGCTAAGTTTATGTGGTCTCTTCCAGATAATCACAAAACCTTTGAAACTTGGACTAGGTATAGAGAGATAGAAAGTTTTTGTCAATCTAATTCACAGGTAATCATTGGAAATGGAAATGCTAATGTTTGGACAACAAATTGGACAGGAGAAGGGCCTCTAATCAATCAGTGGTCACTGCAAGTACAGGTACCAGAGCCCCTTTTACAGGTTAAAGACATCAAGGTAAGGCTCCCCTACTTATCTCATATTTTATCCCCGCATATATCACCTCAGATTTTCAGAGAGATGGGAAAGGAATTGGAATTTTCAGAGCACAAGGACTTATTCATTTGGAAACCAGAGAACAATGGTTTATTTACTGTGAAATCAGCATACATGACTCTTAGGAATAGGAAAAATCCCATCTCTATTTTAGATAAGGTATTGAATTCAATAATTCCAAGCAAACTTTCAATTTTTATTTGGAGATTGTTGAACAATACCCTACCTTTTGACAACATTCTGATGAGAATTGGTTTTCATATGCCTTCTAAATGTGCAGTATGTAATAATATGGATTCATTAGACCATTTCTTTAGTGCATGTCATGTTTCAACTTAGACATGGAATAAGTTTGACTTCATAATGAGTCTATCAACCATATCTTTTCTTTCCATCTCTGACAGACTGCATCATTATATGAATATACCATCTACCTCTAGACTAAGACTCTCACTGCTTACTAATCTGCCAATGATCATTATTTGGGAGATGTGGAAGGCTAGAAACCGCTTAACTAAGGAGAAACAAACCTTCACAACAGAGGTAATCTGAGCTAGGATAAAGGAACTGTCAATGACACTATATTCAGTTTATAACTTTGTTTTCAAAGCTTCGGATAATCTTTTAAGTGTCCATGGCCTCATTCCACCAATGGTTAGGAAGAAAATATCAAAAATTGTTTCAGTACTTTGGGAAAAACCAAAGGTAGGAATTAAGATTAACTGTGATGCTGCATTTGATGGTATATCCACAGGTATCAGGATAGTATTCAGAAATGAAAGTGGAGCTGTAATACATTCTATTTCAAGACATGTAGATCATATGATTTTCTCACCTCTTCACGCCGAGTTATTGACCATTTTTACAGGCATGATTTGGCTTCGAGATTCTGGCAGTCCAACATTTTTCGAATATGATTCCAAACAAGCTGTGCTCATCATAAATGGAATATCAAAACCTCCATGGCAGCTGATCCAACTTACAAGAAAAATACAAACTATTAAGGCTGGCAAGTTCTTCACGATCTCGCATATCTTCAGAGAAGCCAATCTACCAGCGGATCACTTAGCTAAGTTGGCAAAGAATACAAAGCAAGCTGTGGATTTTGAAAAAATCACACAATCCCAAAGGTTCCAATTCATGATAAGGAAGAATTTACTGTTTCCTCACTTTCGGAAGATTGCTCTCCCGCCTAATTGAAGACAGGATTACACATGTACTTTAGATTACCTTATTGCTTGGATTGTGGGAGTCATAACTGTCTTGCCATTCTAATTCTAACACAGGGGTGGAGGAATTTAGCAATGGAAACACACTTTTGTTTTTCACATTCATATACAAGTAGCTTTTGAGTTGTTAATTTTGAATGGTTAAAGTTATTGGCCTTTTGATAGTTTTGGGGATCCATTAAATAACCCCACCCTTAAAAAAAATTCCTCCAAGACATCAGGTAAAGGTATTATTTGATTTAACAATCTCCAATTCATGAAGCTCACTTTCTTTGGGATAATTGATGATCGAAGGTATTTAAAACAACTAACTTTCTATTTTTTGTGCCTAAGATTCTCATAGCAAGAATTAAGACTGAAGATGCCATTAATTTTCATATGGCTTCCAGATCATGAGATTATAATAATCTAGGAAGAGTTGATGTTGTTCCTCCAGTGTTTTGATTACTTGTTCAGAAATTTTAAGTCCTTGGGTCTCATTACATTCATTTTGGTTATGTAAGAACTCGGATACTGAGGAGTTGATTCTAATCCATTAAAGTTGGATGCAAACGGTACACAATTTGAAACCGGAAATAAATATAGAGGGAACATTTACCAAATGCGCCCTCAATTGTGATTATTATTTTTGAATCGGCTTGCCAGATTTTACGAGTAAAGAAAAGAGAGGGCGCATTTACCAAATGATCCCTCAAGTAGAATTTAAGTTTTTTAAAAATTTTGCTGGCCAGAATTTAAGATTAAAAAAAGAGAGCGCATTTACCGAATGCGCCCTCTAGTATCATTTTTATTGTTTGAAAATTTGGCCAAATTTGCTGGCCAGAATTTAAGAGTAAAAAAAGCGAGGGTGCATTTACCGATTGCGCCCTCTAATATCATTTTTTAATTTTTAAAAATTTGCTGTTTAGAATTTAATAATAAAAAAGAGAGAGGGTGCATTTACAGAAAGCGCCCTCTAATATGAATATTTTTTTAATTTTCACCCCAGAATTTAGAGTAAAAAAAGAGAGGGCACATTTATCGAATTTGCCCTCTAATATGATTATTATTTATTTCAAATTTCTGGCTAGAATTTTAGAATAAAATGAAAGAGGGGGCTGTTACCGAATGCGCTCTCTAATCACAACTGAGTGCGGCATTATGTTTTAGATACCAGAGGAGAGATAGTAATATGTGCACGCATTGGAAACATTACATTTTGTTGCAACTATTATAACCTTCCAAATAATTAATATTGATCCAAATGCTGACATAGAAGTATCAAATAAATTTAAAATACGAATATATATATGTATAAGTATTTAAACGTACTAGTAATACAATATTCGAAAAACACGTGTCGAAGGTACTAATGACGCCGTCTGCAAAGTTTTCAACCTGTTCCGCATGGGGGCGAATGTATGCCGTGGGACGTGCGCCGGGGAATAACCACATCAGTAGACACAGGTAAGTCGTCATCCCGAAGTCCATCCGTTGAATCCTTCTCCACGTTCTCTACTGCTTCATCATTAACAAAATGTTGCACGTGGGCAACGCTACCTGTATAAAATTGAGCAGTTGGAGATATAAGAGCATAACTAGTGGACGGATTAAGTTATGTAGTACAGTCCGACAGAGTAGTGGTAGAGTGTGAGGGTCTAACATCTGATGGTCCTCCGTGACCTGGACTAGCATGTGAGGGTCCGGCGTCAGAAGAACCAATTTCAGCAGTAGGATTTGTACGGCGTCGATGGCGACCACCCTGCCAACCCGGAGGGGCTGTACAGTGGCTTCTGATGTCATTGTATCTGACACCAGGGGGCGGTCCCTGGGGGGGCGCATGTGGCTGATACTACTGCAATCTGGAGGGTGGATGCACATCTTCCAGAGAAATTATGCCAAATGAACTGACATAAAAATACAAGAAACTAAATGAAATGATGCATGAAATCTGTAGTCATTAAACAATTTTCCAAATCTTCGTTTTTCGTGGAATTCAAGAAACCTAAGTATGTCATACCAGATTGTCAGGAAGAAATGTCAGCTGATCTATGTACACTTTTAGCACATGCATGGGTGATCTCGATAAGTCATACCGGGCCCTCCACCTAAGCAGAAACAAGTACAAAATATTAGTTATTATTAGTGAGGAGAGGGGTTTAGTTATTGCATTTTTACTGACTAAATACGAACCTGGATCCCAGAGCATTCATGTTGTCCGTCACAGGAAGTTGTCCTGCAGGACGGATGCTTGGTATTCGCTCCCACGCCACAACTGACTAAATACGAACCTTGATTCTAGAGCATTCATGTTTTCCTGCAGGAAGTTGTCCTGAAGGAATACGAGCAGTGAAAATTTAATCGTAGGTTATCATATGAATATGTGACCAACTGACGAGTTGTACCCGCAATGTTACATGTAGTAGGACTAGGGGCCCTGATATGTTTTTTGCACTTGGAATTGCAGCATCACATAAGCACATGTACAAGTATAACTCCAACTATATTGTTGTGCTGCATCTAGGTCCATCAGTGGCGTCAGATAGAGGAGAGGGATCCGGTACCCCGAAGTGTCAGACATAAGTATTCCACCAACCAGCAGTAAAATGAAAACCCTCGCTCGCTGCTAACACTGTACCTCTGTAGTATCATCTGGAAATGAACTATGCAATAAGGTTGCCAACCATGACGATTTCATGCAGGCCTCGTTGATGGATTCCAGCGGTGGTGTGGCCCCTAAGAAGTTGTTGCATATTGTCTGTCATTCTGCCGCATACTTGCTATTGTCAGGACCTGTGATGGGCGTACCATCGATCGGTAGATCCCAGAGAACACCAACATCCTGCAATGTGATTGTGGCCTCGCCCATAGGAAGATAGAAAGTGTGTGTCTCTGGTCTCCAGCGCTCTACCAACGTTGTGATAAGGGAATGCTGATATAAATGGTGCAGAATCGAGTAGACCCTGAAAGCCGACCGCACAAACATATTATAGCACACAATCGAGGATCTTAACATCCCAACATGCACCATCACACCGTCTCACTTGCAACTTTGAATCTTGCAACTGACCGATGTATATCGCGTGCGAACGATGCTCCACGTGAAGATATAGCAAATCCTCATCAACTGGCCCAGGATGATCCATGATGTATCCCTGCAGAATGAAAAAGTGATCAATAATCAGTCCCTTCTTTTACCACCGATTCGCACAAGACTTAGCAGCATAAAACAATTCATAGCATTCCATATTGTAAATTAAACATGTTGCACGGCACAATAGTGAAACTAGTTAAATTATAAGGTAGTTGAATATAATGTACAGGGTCACATAAGAATAAGTAGGAGAAATACATAAGTTCACAAAAGTAAATATCTTGATAACCTAAAGTACAGTAAAATACAAATGATAGGAAAATGAAAGACACAAAAGCACACTACAAATAACACCCTATGCAGAACGCCGCCCATGCACACCTCTACGGTCACCCGAAAGTCTCTGATCCATCTGATTCCGAATCATTCTCTCCGCAAATTGGCTATGCCTCCAATTTCGAAACTTTTCGGGGATCAACCTCGAGTTGGCTGGTTGCCACAGTGAGGGATCTCGGACAGGCACAAAACCCTCACTATATTGAGAAACAAAGGTTGTCGTGTGATATGCCATGTCACAAAGGTTAATAGGATCATCACACCTTTTCCTGCAAACAGCCAAGGCGTGAGAACAAGACAGATGGACAATTTTCCATTCGTGACAGCTACACTCTTTCCTCGAGTATTTTATAGTATAGTTCCATTCCCCCAAACTTCCATCTCTGGTCCTTGTCAGAACCTTATAAATCTGTAACCATTGATTATGTTCACAACATGTCCCTGCCCCCCAACTGTCTTGCATTTGAAACTTCTTCCAAATTATGTTTGGCAAAACAAACCTGTCAATGATAATAATTTAGAATTTATAATCTCCTCATTTTTCCTCTCCCTAATGACATTAATTTTGAAATATACCTCTAGTTTTCCGCCTCCGTCAACTTCTGAGCAAGCATTTGAACTGTTCTTTCGAAAGTGGAGTTGATGCATGCTGTTATCGGAAGATGTCTTGCATGCCTCAAGTAATTGTTGTAACTCTCCGATATATTGGTTGTGAGAATTCCCCAGCGGTGGTATCCATCAAAAGTGAGACACCACTTACTGCTGTCATGTTTTTCCAACCAATGCCAAGCTTCAGTTTCGAGCTTCTCCCACTCCTCCTTGTACTCTCTTCAACTCCGTTCCTGTCTAGCACTTCCAAGCTACTAAACCAAAGTCTTCACATGTGCATTTTTGAACTTTGGATCCGCGATAAGGAAGTTGGACTGAAAATGTCTCAAGCAAAATCGATGGTATCCTGCCTGCTCCCTCCATTCATCCCTATCTATCATTTCCCTTAGGATCCCATCACGACGGTCCGATATAATACATGTGGACCTAATATCATCACCTACCCCATGTTGTCGCAATTTGAGCATGAACTAGTTCCAGCTCTCAATAGTCTCAACATCGACTATTGCATAGGCGATTCACAATACATAATAATCATTCGCAGCATGGGCTACTGCAAATAGCATTGTGGCCTTGTACGCACCTCTCCGATGCGTCCCATCAACACTGATCACTGGTCTGCAAAGGCAAAAATCTTTGATAGCCTGACTGAATACCCAGAAGATGAATTTGAACTTCCAACATCCGCGACCATGTATTCTATCTAGAACGTCTGGCCAATCTACAACTGTGGTAGCATTAGCCCTGACTAGCTCATCCATATATGTTGACAAACTTTCAAAGGATTCCTCCCAGATTCTGAACACCAAATCAATTGCCTTTTGTTGACCATACCACGTCTTCTTGTACAAAATGGTCACATGTACCTCCTTCTGCACATGCGCCTGTACATCCTTCACTTGAAGGAAGGGTTGACTTCAATATGATGGAAAATGAAACGAGCGATCATCAGCGAAGTTAAGTTTGTGTTACCATCTTATCGACCGACACCAATACAATTATGACTGTTTGCCCATTTGGTGATCTCCCACATCCCGTGGGCAGACTTCTTGCTGGCTCTGACAACCCAGTGATAATTGCCACTTCCTTCCACAGTTTCCCTATATTTCACATGCCATGTATGCGACTTGCTCTCCAAAACCCGGTGTTCCCTATTCTTCATCGAACTCCACCTACAAATAGCTTCTACCAATTCCGGCTTACTCTGAAATCGCATACCCAAGTCAACTTCACTGGTCGCTTACACATAATTGGGAATTATTCTGCCACAATCAGTTGGGTCATACCCAGCCTCATCAAGTCCCACGTAATGTCTAAAAAATGTTGTAATATTAGGATTCCTCATCCCCATAGGATGGAATTCAGTAGGAACATTGTTTGTGTACACCACTAGCTCGTCATCATCCCCTGGATTCGAATCAGATGATAAAGATTGAGCATCTTCACTTTCTACTTCACGTTCCCTACCTTCACCTTCCCCGTCATCAACATCAATCTGACCAGCAACACAGTCATAACCACCAACACAATATTTGGCTACATGGTCGCCAATTTCACCAACATAATCATCATCAAAGACGTTCAAATCTTCATGGTACCCACCATGTGCACAGGCACTTATGGACGGATGGGTGCAGTTGAGATGGGCATAAGATCTAGGTTGACTCGGCTCACCAACAAAAGGAGATTCTCCTAAATCTTGGCAAAATTCAGGGGTTTGGAAGTTGGGGCAAGTAGTCGATCTGTAGTTATGAATATTGCTCAGCAACGACATGAACGTGCCCGGGCCAGTATCACCAATACGTTCACAAGAGTTTGATATCCTCTCCATTTGAATGTAAATATCAGGTGAGGACAATGACAAACTATCAACATTGTCAAAGAAGTTCTCCGTGGACTCGTCATCTTCCAGATTACAACATTGATAATGTATAGATGAACCAACCAACTCGAGAGAATGATAATAGATGTTCAATTGATACCTCTCCCTTTCAAGGCCAAATCGTCGCATAATTAATTCAATTAATTGCGAGTAACTTAACCTCTGCTTCAGTATCACATTCTTCTCAGCTATTGGAGGATCATAATACACACCGACATTTAAATCATACTTAATCTGACCCCCTTTGTAAAAGAACACCATCAAATGAATCGTACAACTGCATTGTGAGAATTCCAAAATAAATATTCACATTACATCTTTCATAACAAGTTCCCCGATTCACGGATGTCCATACTTAACAGCAAAAGTCAACTATATTACAAACACACAATTCTTATACTTTCATCATACGTCGCGCATAATCACTCAAAATAATATCCAAAATTGGACATAAACATTTAACATACACATCCAAAATTGCAATGCTTAAATGCATTGCACACATTTCGCAACAAATATTTATGTCACATCCTTCAACACACAGTTTTCCAATCCACACATGTCAATACTCAACAATAAAACTCAAGTACATTGCAAACAAACAAATCCTATACGCTCATCATACACCATACATAATCACTCATAATAATATCCAATATTCACACATAAACATGAAACATACACACCGAGAAGCAATGGAAAAATGCAAAAAAAATATACATTGGCAGAATACCTACTACAAAACTAAGCAATTACCTTCAACAAGCAAATTTATTTTTCGTGTCACCGTGACGAAAACTGGAAGTGCGTGGGGGAGAACGGCCGCGCCTAAGATTCTGAGGCCGCGCGTGAGCTTTAGAGGCGGCACGTGTGCTTCACGCTCTACCACAAACGCAACACCGGCGCCACAAAAACGAGCAGCGGAAACCACCCTTCACCGGTGGAGGCTACCTACAACCAACAGCCAGTGTTAATCAGCAATGTCCAACAACAAATACTCTAGATATAAACAAAAGAAACCTTTTCTCGGGATAGAGCTCCGGGATAGAACACCGCTGCGGGACGTCGACACAACTTCGGGATAGAACGACCTCAGGCCGGCGAACGGCGGAGAGGGAAGCTTTAATTTCCACAACGACGGGACAGAGCGCCCTCGGGAAGAAGCAAAAAATGTGAATTTGTTTCAGGTTTTCTTGTTAAACAGATGCTGGGTTTCAACAAAAGCTGGCCTTTAATGAGGTCGAATTCACTAAATGCGATCCCAATTTCCTTTTTTATTTTTATTTTTTACGGTTTTCCGGATAAAACATTGAAGAGGGCGCATTTACGAAATGCCCCCTCAACATCATTTTCCGTACTTCTTCTTCTATAGAATCAACTTCTGTCGGTGCTGACTAAAATAAAAACATTGAAAAGGGCGCATTTTCTCTATTTTTTATTTTTTTAAAAAATAAATTCTCAACGAAGTCATATTCTCTGAATGCGACTTCGCCATCTGCATCTGATGTAATTTACTGTAGCATTACATAGAGAATTTTCTTTATATGAGAACTCTGGGGAAGGGATTTCTAAATTTGCCTCCCAAATATTAATGATTGGGACATAATCTGTCCAGCTAGCATCCAAAGTATACATTGCACTTCCCTTGTTTGATATGATAGATATTGATGGCTATGTCGTGCACTTTTCTGATTCTAGCCCATGTCTTTGATTTTTTTTATGTTAATCTGGTATAGACACATAAGCTTAGCCAATAGTGAATATTCATGTTGTAACTTCCATAAAAGTTTTAATGAAAAGTTTTTTGTGATTATGTTCAAGTTTTTAAAACCAAAGACATTTTTTGTAGGATAACATAACTTAGGAAATGATCACCAAACTCTTTTATTCTTCAGTTCAATTTTGTTGGGATTCCATAGAAATTTAGGCATTAATTTATGAATTTGATCTATGGTATGTTTAGTTGGCTTCCAGACAATGATCAAAAGGAGTGGAATTGATGAGAGCACATGATTCATTAAGACTTATTTACCTGTCGGTGAAAGGATTTTTTTATGCCATGTATTGATTATGGATTTAAAAAAGCTAATCACTTGTGTGAAGTAAGAATTTTTTTTCTCTTGAAGTAAAAACTGGACAAACCAAGTATATAATGGACAAGGAACATGCCACCATTCAAGTTTCATTTTGAATCTGAGTGATTGGTTGCTAAGGGGAATGTTTTGAGATAAAAGGATGACTTTTCAAAATTTTGACTTTTGTCCTGAAGCCATTTCATAGGATTTAAGGAAGCTTATCACTAATTTTACTCCATCTTTTAATTTGTGTATTTCATAAATACATGTGACATCAACTTTTATCCTAGGTTTTGACAGCTTGAAGTAACTCAAATTGGCATACTGAAACAAGAAATTGAAGTTTCATGCAATGCTTCTGTCGATAGAATAAATGGTAAGGGGGATAATGGACCCCCTGCTTGAGACCTCTTGAATATGGGAAAACCCTAATGAGAACCATTGATTAGAATGGAAAATAAAGCAACCCTTATGTTACCCACTATCAGTGAAATCAGATGATCTGAGAAACCAAATTTCTTTAGTAATTTTCACAAAAGTACCATGAAAACCTATCAAACGATTTCATAATGTCCAATTTTGTAATCATGTTATGTCCTTGTGTTTTAGAGTGTTAGGTTTTGGAAGATATTAGATGGAGATATATCTAACAATCTTTGGTGGTCAATCGTCCAATAATCTCAGATCAATTTTTTTTCTAGAGAGCAATTTGACCACTCTTCTCCTATCTTTTCCATATAAGAAGCTACACAAACATCCACCCAAAATCGTTCAAATTTCAAGAATGTTGGCCTAATCATCCCACATTCATGAAACTGTTTGAGGATTCATGACAAATTAAAGCAGAAACTGTAGGCATTCAAAAGATAATACTTAAGATGAAAAATCACAAACTACTTAAAATTCTGGAACAAGAAAATCATTGGAAACATTTTCGCTGTGCAAACGTGTGAAGATCAACATCAGAGAGCTGAAGTTGAGCTGTGTGACTAAAAAACCCCATAAAACTTAACCACCAAATTTGGCTAAAGCTAATTTAACAAATTCTCTTAAAAACCAAGAAACACTTTGGAAACAAAAGTCAAGGATTAAATAGATTAAAACGGGAATTATAAAATAATAATATGATAAATACACTATTTCAATCCCAAAAAAATTCTCACAAATGTAATCAATCAAAATTAATTTCTAAAGGCCTGAAAAACACGCACGGAATCCTAAAAATCTCCTAAAAATATGAAAAATTCAGCTAAAAATATCCTAAAAAATAAGAAGATTGAAACACCCCAGTTGAAGTGTAGTAATTGGTAGAAGTGAGGTTTGTAGCCTTCCCAATCATAAATTGAGTATAATCGTGAAAGAATCCTGAAAAAGTTAATTTTTTAAGAAACTTGAAACCTCGGATTTTTGTGGGTTTGGCCTAATTTGGGCCTAATTTTTTTGTCTTTTAATTCGTGTGTCTTTTAAATGGACTGGGATCAGATTTTTAGAAGTTAATGGTGGAAAATTGAGGTGGTGGAGGAGTTACTGGGGGATGAGGGGAGGGGTCATTAAAGGTGCTTTTTTTAGATAAGAGAATGCACTTTTAAATTGGCTTTACTACCATAGAGACACACCTTTAATAGCCATTTTTTGGCACCGGTTTTTGAAAACCCGTGCCCCAAATAAATTAAAATCAATTTTTTAAAAATCAATTTTAAATTACCACCGATATTTTAAAATAAACACCGATTTTCAAAAAATCGTTGATAGTTAAAACAAATCGGTGCTAAATTCAGCAACGATTTTAAAAAACCGATGTTAATATCAAAAAATCAGCGTTAAAATTTCAATCTTCCCACAAAACTTTTTGAAAATTTTTCAAGAAATTTCAAAATATTCCTCATTTTTTAAATTGTATTGAAAATTGTCATGAGATGGGAGCAGCTGCGCGTAACTGCTCTAACCTAAAAATATTTACACCAATTTTCAAAAAAATCTGTGCCAAAACCATTGTTAACAATTTTAAAAATTCAATTTTCCCGCCAAAAAGATCAATAAAAATAGGCAAAAGTTTTACAAAATTTAAAAAATTTGCCAAAAGTTTCATGAGTTGGGCCCAGCTGCTCTTAGCTAAATGTTTTTTTCTTGACTTTCAAAGTTGTTCACTTCTTTTATTGACTTTAACTAATAACTAAGTTGATTTAAATTAATCAATTATCAACCTTTATTGACCTAATATATATAAATAAGAATAAAAATGTTTGACGTTAACTAATTCACGTCCAACCCTTAATTGATTTAGTATGCATAAATACAAATAAAACTGTTTGACTTTAACTAATTAACTATTAACCCTTATTTGACTTTCTACATGTAAAAACTAATAACTGACTTTATTTTAACTAATCAATGGTCGCCCATTACTTGATTTTAACTAATGAACGGTCAACCTTACTTGATTTTGTATATATAAACATTAATAACTAAGTTTACTGTCAAAGAGACCACCCCCTGACACCTATTTTTTAAACTAATAAACGTTCAACCCTAAATTGACTTAGTATATACATAAATACGAATAAAAATGTTAGAGTTTAACTAATATACGTTCAACTCTTACTTGACTTTTTATATATAAATACTAATAACTAAGTTGAATTTAACTAAACAACGGTTACCCATACTTGAATTTCTATATATGCACTCTATATATAAATACTTACTTGACTTAGGCAACAGTAACAAAAAATCATATAATTTTTCGCAATGGATAATAGAGTAACACAATTTTCAGCAACAGTGTAATTTCAAAACTATGTAGAAGTGATCATTGTTGACTTCTGAGTCCCTTTCGTTCACCCATACATACCCAAATTGTAAATTCACAATCTTATATTATTGAATTGTATTTTGATGTTTCTAATTTCGGGATTCAACAACTCCAACTTTCTTGGAGGAACCTAAATGCAAAAAGTAAAAACTTCAATCATAACTCCAAATTGAAATTCGCTCAAACGTGATGCTACCCTATACACCCCCATTGTATTTTCCAAGTATGTAACATAGTATTTAACAATTATCATGCACAAGAACATATTTGTAAATCTTTTATGATTTCCCTTTCTTACTTCTAAATAACAAATCTAAGTTACTTTAGAACATGTACTAGCGCTTTCCAACATTTCACCCAAAAATTCATCTATTTAATATTTCTATATTTAGGAAATAATAGAAAAAATATGTGTTTTTGAGAATTGGATTATAGGGTAACACAATTTCATGCTGTAATGTAATTTTCCAAGACTGTGTAGAAGCAATCAATGCTGACTTTCGAGCCCCTTTCCTTCACCCATACATGCCCAAATTGAAAAATTGTAATCGTATATTATTGAATTGTATTTTGGTGTCACGAATCTCGTAACTTGACAACTCAAACTTTCTTAGAGAAACCTAAATGCAAAAAGTAAAAAGTTTACTCGTAACTCCAAATTGAAATCCACTCGAACGTGATGATACTCTATACACCCTCCTTGTGTTTTTCAATCCCGTAATGGATATTTATTAACAATGCGGTGCAAGAACATATTCATAATCCTTTTCGATTTCCCTTTCTTATTTCAAAGTAATGAACTCTAATTTACTCTAAAACATGTACTAGCGCTTTCCAAAATTTTACCCAAAACAAAATTTACTTTTTATTTCTATATTAATGTAAGTATAACAAAAATCGTGTATTTTAGAGAGAAAGATAATGTCATAATGAAATTTTAGTATCTGCAAACACTTAATAACTAGGTTGACTTTAACTAATCAACGATCAATCATTACTTGACTTTCTATCTATAAACACTAATACCTAATTTGACTTTTACTAATCACGGTCCACCTTACTTGAATTTGTATACAAAGATTAATAACTAAGTTAAATTTAACTAATCACAATAAACCTTAATTTTAAATAATATATAAATACGAACAAAAATATTTGAGTTTAACTAATAGACGCTCAACCCTTACGTGATTTTGTATGTAAAAACACCAATAATTAAAATAAATTTAACTAATAAACGATCAACACTTACTTGAATTAGTATATATAAATACGCATGAAAATATTTGAATTTAACTAATCAGCAATCAACCCTTACTCGACTTTCGATATATAAACACTAATAACTAATGGTTGACTTTAGCATAAAAATATTTATTTTCATTAACATTAAAATTTAAAAAGAGTTTGAAAATATAAATTATAATAATTCAAAAAAAATGGATTTTGTAAGAAAAAAACTAAATATAAATTAGTTAATTTAAATAAATCTTAACCGCCGATTGCTTTTGATATATTAAATCTCAACTCTTGAAATCTTCTCCTATATATCCAAAACTCTAACCTATCTAATATATTAAATTTTCAGCCTCACTCTCGCTCACATCGTGTCTGAAGCCCTCACCACCTCACCACAGCTCGATCGCCACCCTCACCGTTGCTCAATCGCCACCCTCACTATCGCTCAATTGCCACCCTCACTATCGCTCAATTGCCACCCTTTCTAGTTTCATCCAATACCCTGTGAAGGCTTGATTCATGGAGCGGTGAACGGAATCCATGTTGCGGCATAAATGGTCCTCACTCATCGCCTAGGATTCCATTCCTAATTTCTATTAGTTTTTGAGTAATTTTATGCTTTTAGAATTTTCTCTCTCGTTTCCTACTTTCACAAGTATACTCCTGTTTGTTTGAAAATGGTTGATCTTGATTGAACTGAAATTGGATTTTCCTGACTTCATCGTAATATTTTTTCTTGAATATTTTTTGTAGGTGAAAATGGAGGAAAATATGTTAATTTAGCTGCTGTGGAGCTGATGAAGGATGAACCAACTCAAACCAATGCAGTAAAAGAGAAAGAATTGCCCCAGTCTCATATGTTTAATTGGGTGCTGTTTTGATCTATACTGTACTAGCTCACATCATGTTTGTATAATTTCGTTTTCTTAAATGGGATTTCTGGGAATTTTGAAGATTCTTTAAACACCAGTTTCACTGTGAAATTTTGAGTTTCATGACGAGGTTTTTTATATATAGGGATCCGTTGATGTGGATGTCTATTTTGTTAACTCATATCAATTGATGTTGGAATTTGAATAAATATTAGGAGACAAATTTGTCAAAAAATTCGAGCAAAATGTGAATAGATGCAAGAACATATCTTGATGTTGAATAAATGATTGATAATAGCAGGGATTGAAAAATTACTCTTAAGTTAGCCTAGAATGAAAAGTGGTGAGCTTTGCTTATTTAATCCCAGAGAAATTGGAGCATGATAATCACTTACTCTAATTTGTGCATTTTGCACTAGAGCCTCACATACACACTATCACGAGTCAATGTTTGTGCATCTTGCACAAAAAAGTCCACATTGTTTCCTTTTCATGCTTCCAGATTATGATATTATAGCTATTTTGTGGGTTTTATGGTTGGATTAGTTAGTTTTTGGTTCCTACTACAAACTCTTGCTTCCTTTTGGTCTCTAAATTTGAAGCATAGTTTTAGATATATCAACAAGTTTTTTTGGTCTTTTTAGGCTGCAACAACCTTCAACACTCATGAGTACTTCCTTCTATAATCAGGATCTTCATTGTTCATATGGTAAGCATTCAAAGTACATTTGAGCAGCAGAAGTTAGCATCCAACGTTGCAAAATTCTTAAAGGTTTGCATTTTGTGACAGTTACTGAATCCAAGACTGAATCTAAATTATCATGTCAAGGTTATAGTCATCATATCATTTTACTCTAAGTCCTTTTGATATGGATATCATTCAAAAATCTATAAAATCTATATGGATATCATTTGCAGGGGTTTACGATGGTTTAGGAGAATGTAGCACTAGTTTTAAAATTTTGAGATTTTGGGTTATTTTTCTCTTTTTCAGAGCGCAGCCGCGACTGCGTCTAGAGAGAGGTTAA
This sequence comes from Rubia tinctorum, assembly GCA_032355605.1. Classification (NCBI taxonomy): domain Eukaryota; kingdom Viridiplantae; phylum Streptophyta; class Magnoliopsida; order Gentianales; family Rubiaceae; genus Rubia; species Rubia tinctorum. Next base: position 11,631,393 of record JAULKM010000013.1, read on the forward strand.
TTTTTAATCCTTGAAATTTTTTGGCACCGGTGTTTGATAACTTGTGCCCAAAATAACCGGTGCCAAATTAACACTGGTTTTTGAGAACCGGTGCTAAAATAACCAGAGCTAAATTAACACTGGTTTTAAAAATTAATACTAAAAAAATGGAGCTAAATTAACACCGGTTTAAAAAACTGGTGCTAACGAAAAAACCGGTGCTAAATGAATACTAGTTTTTTAAAAATCGGTGAAATCATTTCACCCAGTACTTAGGCACCAGTTTTTTAGACCCAAAAAAATTGGTGCTAGCCTTCTGAAAAATCGGTGCTAGAGGAGGTTTCCTATGATAGTGCTTCTCTAGTCTCACCTTTGATCGTCTTCACAGTAGGGAATCAATTCACTTGGTCTATCCATAGGCTTAGAGATGCTCACCTACTGCAGAAGCTTGATAGGGGAATGTGTAATTTCGCTTGGTGTAACCAATTTTCACACAGTTCAATCCAGGTTCTCAACAGAACCACTTCAGATCACAACCCCCTCCTTATTTCAATCCAGGATTCAACAGAAAACTCTCCAAAACCTTTCAACAGATTTCCTAGAGACTGTATCTGAATCATGGCACCTTCCTAGTATTCATAATGGTGTGTATAATATGGTTTTCAAACTGAAAAGATTGAAGACCACTTTGAAGACCTGGAACAAGGTTTCTTTTAGTAATGTACACCAGAATCTTATAGATTCGGAAAATAGAGTCTCACAGCTTGAAAAGACATACCAAAACTCAGGTACAGACCATGACCTCACCGAGCTAAACATACAAACAGCCATATTAATTAGATCACAGAAAGAGTTTGCTATTTTCTGGAAACAAAATTCCAACATAAAATGGCTACAGGAGGGTGATATAAACAGTAGTTTCTTCCATAATTCAGTGAAGGAAAAAGTTTGCAAATCCAAAATCACAAAGATCAAGGATAGGGGATGGAAGGTGGATTGCTAACCCTTGCACTATCAAGGAAGAAAGTGTCTTCTTCTTTGAGAACCTACTCAATGAGCCAACAATTGATTTATCAGGCCAATACCTTGACCACTTCCTATCTGTCATCCCAGAGTTGGTCACTGGTGAAGAAAATGAAGTTCTCCTCAGACTTACACTTTAGATGAGTTAAAGAGTGCAATATTTCATTTGAGCAAAGAAAGTGCACCGGGCTCAGATGGTTTCTCAGGCTCCTTTTATACTCACTGTTGGGACATCATTCAGGATGACCTCCTTCAAGCAGTGAATGAATTCCAACAAGGAACTACGATCCCCAGAGCCATCTCCAACACCTGGTTAACCCTCATTCCCAAAAAAACCCTCTCCATGCTCCTTTGCAGATTTCAGACCTATAAGTTTGTAAAATTTCTTGATTAAGATATTTACAAAACTTATAGTGGAAAGACTGAAACCAATAATGCCTAAGCTGATATCTTTAGAACAGTCTGCCTTTCTAAAAGGAAGAGACATCTCAGATAATACTATTCTGATGCAGGAAATGGTAAGACTAATAGGTAGAAACCAGAGCTATCAAAATCTAATTGTTAAATTAGATATGCAGAAAGCATTTGACAGAGTTTCATGGTCTTTTCTTAACTCTGTAATGCTAAGGTTTGGCTTCCATGGCTCTTTTGTCAAGATAATCATGCAGAACCTATCAGCTGCATGTTTTTCTGTCTTAATCAATGGTGCAGTTACTGGTTTCTTCACTTCCACTAGGGGAATTAAACAGGGTGATCCTCTATCACCTTTCCTCTACATCTTGATAACAGAATCTTTCTCCAGGTCACTTAAGAAACTTTTTTTCAGCAAATACTTGGAGTGTTTCATTATGCCTAGAGCAGTTGCACCCATCTCACATCTGATGTATGCAGATGATACTGCTATCTTCCTGTCTTCAAAAATAAGGAACCAGAAAAGATTGAAGGCTTTTCTACTAGCTTATGAAAACTCCTCAGGTCAGAAAGTAAACTTCACAAAGTCTGAGTTCTATGTCCATCCTAGAACTAGTGAAGTGAAGAAGGGAATGATCAAAAGAGAACTAGAAATGAAAGAGGGTAAAATGCCTTTCATATACCTAGGAGTCCCAGTTTTTAATGGAAGAAACAGAATCTCTCATTATCAGAACCTTATAGAGAGGATGGAGAAATCTATCAATAATTGGGAAAAAATATGGCTCACAGCGGCTGGTAGAATTGTCCTAATTAACCATGTCCTGATGGAAATCCCTACTCACACTTTTGCTGTCTTGAAACCACCCCAGATGGTAATCAAGAAAATGGAGAAAATGGTCAGTAGATTTCTTTGGGGAGAAACATGTTATGGCCCGAGAAAAGTGTGGAGGAAGTGGTCAGGATTGACCTTTCCAAAATCTGAAAATGGGCTAGGTTTTAGGGATATACATAGTGTAGTTGATTCTTTCTCCTGTAAACTGTGGTGGAAGATGCAGAAAAATGACTCCATCAGGACAACATTTTTGTGGTCTTTACCCGAGTCTTATAAAAATTCCCAAGTTTGGAAAAGAATTTGCTCAGTTACAGAACACTCCAACAACCAGTCCAAGATTCTGGTTGGAACAGGTAAATGCCCATTTTGGAATGCTAATTGGACAGGAACTGGAGCCCTATGTTATAAATGGCCTCAAGAGTTGGAAATTCATTTTAAATACATAACTCTTCGGGATTTTATCAGTAACAAAGCTATTTACCTGACCCAAATGGAGACTCACTTGGCTACCAATACTCTCTCCTTATTGCAGGATGCACAGCTGATTTTCTCTCATGATGCTAAGCTCATATGGAAACCATCAAGAAACGGGGATTTCTCCATTAAAACTGCCTATCAAAGCTTCATGGAAAGAAACCAAGAAAATGATATCAACAAAAAGGTTTGGACCTCTCCAATTCCTCCAAAGATTTCTTTTCTGATGTGAAGGATTAAGAATAATATTCTACCTTTCGATGATATACTGATAAAATTTGGCTTTAGCCTCCCATCTAAATGCCCAATGTGCAATAATTTAGACTCAATGTGCCATTATTTCAATGCATGCCAAGCTAATATAGGAGTG
>JAULKM010000013.1:11634581-11648972 GCA_032355605.1 Rubia tinctorum
CATGACGAAGAATTCGACATCACCACATTTACCTAGCATTCATCAAATCACCAACAACATTAGAAGCCCTAAATCATACTTTTGGATTTCATATCAAAGAAGGGAGAATTAGCTACTTTATCCAAACCCTAACACATAATCATACAAGCAATTCATATAATCAAACTTCCAAAATCATAAAATGAATTCAACAACCCATTTCAATAGAATAAATGAACAATAGCAAAGCATTAAATAGCTCATAAATAAGTATCAAGACATGGGCTTGGAAGCCTAATCAATTGCTCCCAAGGTTATGTTTAGCTACGAGAGTTCATACTAATTAACAAAAGGAAATCAAACATGAATTCAAAAAGGAACTAAGGTAGAAAATGGAAGAAAACTAGGGTTTTTGCTTACTAAAATCGGGAAGAAAAGGTTGGAGAAGAAAGAGAAAAGTGATGAGTATTTATAGTACAGAAATACCCAAAAAGTAAGTCTGGGCAGATGGCCGTCGCGACTTGCGACATATCCATCGCAACTCGAGACACATCCGTCGCGACTCGTGACAGCCAGAGTAATCTACCCTCAAATGATTTGTTCTCTTTGGTCTTCATTTAGTCTCCTCTTCCCTTCTTCGGGTCTTCAAAAGTCTTAATGGTCTTCAAAATGGAGTCTTCGATGTCTTCAAATCTTCAATAATTACCTCGTCTCACGGAATCCTTATTACAATTGACAAAAGCGATAAAATTGCTCCTAACTCTAGTAATAGGATTTCAAGGTAACTTAGAGTATCTAAAGCATAAAAGACTACCAAAATGAGTACAAAAGATCCTAAAATAACTATATAAAATGGACACACCACACCCCTATCGTCTGGATCCTCATCCTGCTCTCCATCACCTTCCTGCCACTGGTCGCCAGCTACGCTCACTATTCAGCCCCAAGCCCCTCCAGTGGAAGAGCTTGCAGTTTGGGCAGCAGCAGCATCTGGATTCCAGTTTTTGAGCTCAATGATGGTCATCCCAGGGTTAAGCAGAGAGAAATACTCAGAGAAGCTACGCTCCCTGAAAGGAGCTTACACTTCCCCAGGCTTGGCATGTAGCTCCTCGGGCCTGTCAAAGTTGCTTCCAGGTCAAAGGCCTTGAACAGGACCGCCAAGAGAAGTTCAAAAACATGTTGACTCTACGCCACCTTTGCATGCATGTTGGTGAAGCCGCGGGTAAACCCGAAGTCATGAAAACTCCCAATGAGCCTTGTTCTCAACTTTGAGTTTTGTCACAGCCAGCTGCAAAAAGCATGAAACCCCCCGCTTTAACTCCAATTCTCTCTCCAAATCGGAGGCTCAAGCATGGGAGCGCTACAGATCAGAGGCATCTCCTTGGAAAAAAATTAGCCAGCTCTGCCCGTTGATGAGCGTCTGCTAGCCCATGAGTCATTCCCTTCATCTTTAGTTAGACAATGAAGGCTGCACCAGGTGCTACAGCAAGACAGAAAAGAGAGTAAGAAAAACAATTACTACAAAATAAAGCACAACGAATAAGAAAATAGGAAGAATAAGAAAGCACGAAAAAAGCATAAAGGGATTGGAATGAACTTGACCTCGAGGGCGGAAGAGATGTGGCGATCGGCAATATCAGCAGAAGAAACAACGTTAAGGGAACGATCTTAGAGGCAAGCGTTGAAGTGACCAAGAGGGACAACATGTGTAAGGAACTCATAACAGGCAAGGGGAACACGGATAACCTTTGTCCAAGAAGAGAGCCTAGAGCCAGACGTCCCCTGGTTAGGAGGAGTAAAGCTAACAGAAGTAGAAGGGCTGGAAAGAAAACCAGGACTATGAAGCGTAGGGATAGCAGTCGTAGCCACCATTAGAGCAGGGGAGTTTCAGGAACCACTTCCACAGGCTGTCTCGTTGTCCATCTGCGCTTGTGTTCCAGCTGCCCCACCTCATTATGATAAAAGAACGTGGGGACAGACACCGAGGTGTCGGATTGAGTGATGATAGGATCCATACGGTTCACCTCCCCTTCAGCGTCGTCGGCTTGGTGGGTGACACGGCTGGAGGCGCCGCAGTGAGAGAGGCGTGACAGGTCACCGATTGAGCTAGCGATGGACATACCTGAAAATGAGAAGTAGGATAGGCGTTAAAATAAGTAACAATAAAAAATAGAATTCATAAGCAACATACACAAGGTAAGCAAACATGAGGAGACAAGTGGACAAATAGATAGACAAGAAGACAAAGTTGAAGACTATACCATAGGGTCACCAGGACCACCCAGGGAAATGACCCTAATAGGCAAGAAGGGAGGTCCCAGAGCTTGCAAGATAGAGTTCTGCAGGAAAACCCCCATTTTACCGACAAGCCCTCCAAGACAGAGATGAACTGAGTGTTCACAGACATCCCTGCCGCGCTGGGACATGCAGCTCGCATCTTAGGAGAGCCAGCCGGAAAAGGACCTATGTGGATCGTCAGTCCCATCACCAGTTCTTCGTCCACAAACACGAAGCGCCATTTCCACTCGACGCGGGTGGGGAAGTCGGTCAGAAGTTTGAACCCGTTAGGGAAATTTTAAAATAATACCAGTTAGGAGGCATTTTGGCAGGTGTGCAGAAGACTCTAAAATGTGGGATTGTAGGAGTAAAACCACAACTAAGGTAGAGGATTTCAAAGCCTAAGAGAAGACGAAGGGGGTTCAGGGGAAGGTCGGTGAGGCTTTGCTCGTAGTAGCCTAAGACGGATTGACATACTTGAGATAGAGGAAATCGGAAACCATAATTCTCGATGGTCTCCAGGTAGACGACAACTATCCCCTGAATGACGTCAAGCACCGTCTCCTCTAACCCAGGAAGAATGATACGATCACCGAGATCGTCATACCCTTCACCCTGGACTGCAAGAACCATCTCGCAGAGCCGGCAGATATAATGACATTCGTTGGCTGTCACGTCACAATAAGACCAGGATTTGGGAGGATCCACAATAGATACCATTTTATTCAAGGTAAATATCGAAGGAAGAAGAAAAAATGAAAGAGAAATGAGATTGTTGCCTGGGGCAGATGCTGGAAGGAAGTTCCAGAAGCAGAAAGAGACAGAAAGAGAACAAAGGGGGAGGCTAAAGAAAATGATTGTGAAAGTGGAATTGATTGCAAATCTAAGACATATAAACACAAGTAAGGGAATAGAAGCGATTGATTCGAATTACCGTTGTAAGCGGTGAGAAAACAGCAAGTGGTTATACAACGCCGTCACCGAGAGAAAAAATGTGGCAGTTGTCGAGGTGTATAGCGTAAAGGCATGAATAACGAGGCAACAAGCATTGAAAAGATGTTTTTCAAATAATTACTGCAACCGTTTTCCCGCGAAAGATGAGGCTACAGGCAGCAGGACACGGGAGGACGAGTAAGTGAACCGTCAAAAACTTTACCTAGCTCATATCCCTGTCCACAATGATAACAAGGACTCGGGCTAGGGAGACTTAACAAGGGTTGGGCCAGTCAGCCCACCAGGCCTAAGTTGGCCCAACCAGATGCCCGCTTGTGAGGAGTCAAGTGAGTAACGGGGAGAAGCTGACATGACACAACCTGTCACATCAGCCTCCAGGAACCTCATGTAACAGGTAATAGAACATACTTACACGGTACGTTCACTCATTCCCAAGAATACACTATCACCAAACCCTAAAGAAGCCTTCGTCTAACAAGATCATCGGAGCAGACCCGGTGATACACCGGCATGTCTGACTTAGGTGTATGCAGTTTTACAGGTCAATGGGGATCTTTGGGCTTGGAGCGGAACTTAGGAGGACGCAACAGTGGTCATTTCCTTGCTGGAAAAAAGAGGAAGCAACAATAGAGATGAAATACACGTACATCCTGTTAAAGATGTGGAATTGGATTGTAGCTCATAGACATAGCCGAACCGGATATCCATCGGGCCGAACCGATTGGTTAGTTCCGAGTTTAACCAATCCCCAGGCCTGATAAAGCCCTTGTCCCCGCCCCCACCACCTAAAGTCTCCACCAAACCAAGCAAGGTCCCTACCATCATTACCGAGCCACTCATTTTGTTTGTTTCTGTGTGTCAAAACTCATCCCAATATTCCTTCTCTGAACATTTACACTATCACCTACCACAATTGCCAAAATGGGATGCTGTATGAGCTCCAAAAATTCACCCTCCCAAACTTCTGATAAATGTGGTGAACTTGCACCACCTACTGAAGAAGAAACTGTAAAAGAAGTCCTCTCCGAGACATCGGTAATTAAACTTGCCCCTCCTAGTCCAAGGTTTCTGGAGGTAAAAAGCAACCGTTACGAAGTGCCCGAAAGTCAGGACCTAAATTTACAAGTCATGCGTACAGCTGCTGTTAGTGTACACCGTTCCGAAGAACCGACGGCTCTGATTAAGGCAACTGAAGACCAAGCGTCCGAGCATTCCGAGCAGTATAGTTTCACTGAGAGCCTCTCAACCACGATAGGGATTGAGAAGAAGGACGACGGTGAGGAAGTCACTCAGCGGTCTCCGGTAAGGGTTGGGCGGAGAAGGCCAAATGTAGCAGGCGATAGGGGTGCCAGATCCCCGGCGAGACGTCGACATCCGCCACCGGTCGCATCTTCAAGGGCAACGGGTGCTCAGTGGAAAAATGGGGTAGCTTCTGGGCCAACCAGCAGTCTCCGGCGAGACTATGATGAAGGTTCTTCCCGGCGTTCAAGGTCTCCGGCGGCGACACGCGGCCGAGTTGGTTCGCGTCAGAATGTCAGGTACCAGAGTGAGAATGGCCGACCTGCTCGGTCTTTGGATGATAGTGCTGACGCCACCCGACAGCAGAGCTGTAAAATAGAGACTGCAAACCGCCATGACGACAAAGACGAGACGGCCGAGACCATAGAGAATCCGCTTGTTTCTTTAGAATGCTTCATCTTTCTGTAGGTCAAAGTTAACCTAAGTCTCCCGAAACGCTGTCGTATTTACCCTTTTCATTTTAGCTCCTATTTGTCTGCATAGTCTCATTTTAGCCCACTAGAGGATGAAAATGAAAGTGCCAATATAATTTTGCAATCTCAGAAAGTGTCAATTTAACCCTAATTTTAAACTGTATGTGTCAATCTAATCCTAACTTTTGAAAAAAATTGTGCTGATATAGCCAAACTCTCTAATTCCGGCATTGACTAAATAAATTCAGGCAACACTAGCAACAGAAATGACAAAAACACCCTCAAAACTCTTCATTTTTTTAAATATTTAAAAAATAGGTCAAAACTATATTTAAAAATAACCTATCTTTCTTCTGCATTTCCGTCGTTGTCGTGCTTCGTACACCTCCGCCGCCGCTAGTAGAAAACTTTCCGCTGTCAACGCCACTATCTCCCCTTCACTCCCCTCCCTGCACCAGCGCTGAAAACCCTAACCTCCGCCACCCTCACCCCTCACCCGCCTCGTCTATGCCATCGCCCATAATTGCTCACCGTCATCTTTGTCGTCAGCCAAACCAGACCCGTCATCAACCCAGTAAACCCGTCTCCTCCCACCCTCCCCAACGATCCTTCCGCCTCCGCCTCACCCACCTCCTCGCCGCCCAGCAAACCTGCCTCCTCCCACCCTCACCGCCTCACCCACCTCATTGTTGTTGCCCCATCTACCTCTCATCAATGACCCCACTGCTGCCTCAAAAACCCTAGTCACCGCCTCACCCACCTCCTCACCGCTACCTCACAAAAAAAATATAGAGTGAACATATCTATAAATACACATAGCCTGCACTATTTTTGCTTATATTTTACACTATTAACACACATAAAGTTCCAAAAAAAAAAGAACAATGGCTTGAATAACCCCTTTTTTCCTTAACCCCACCCAAAAAAAATGGAATTTGTTGGGGAACCCCTAGGTTAGTTAAACGCACTTCATTGAGTTGTCCTAAGCCCCGGAAGTGCTATTTGCTCTGTGAAGTTTTTGCATCTTCCCGTTCTCATTGGGTTTTTGGTCTAGTCAATAAGGGTTAAGAACTTGACAAATGAGGAGCGAAAACAGTTGGGAGAGTTCATGTTAGAAAACCACAACAATGGGAAGATCCAACATTCCAAACGGGTCGAGGCAGCGGCTATGTTCAACTGCAGCATATGCACAATGAGCACAATCTGGTCTCGGGTATGAGTACAACTAGCAACCGGTGCACAACTAGATCTGCATCATAAGATGGTTGGACACCCTCCGCAAAATAATAAAGGTCATTGACCTTGATGCCTTGAAGGCATTACCTCCAAATAAGTGGCGCACAATAAGAGGGATAGTTGCTGGATTACAAATAAAGAAGAGCTCAGTTTACCGAGCAGTAGAAACAAATGTAATAAGAAGAACACAAATAACATAAAACCAGCCCTCACAGAGCACAACAAGGTATCACACATGACTTTCTCTTTATCAAAGTTGGATAATAAGCTTATATTTCAAGAGATGGATCATGTGATACATATAGACGAGAAGTGGTTTTACTTAAGCCAACCTACTGTGAGATACCTGCTGGCTCCGGATGAATCGGAGCCTTAGCTGACATGCAAACACAAGTCCCACATACCTAAACTAATGTTCAGTTAGTAGGCCAATACGAGGGGGGAGATGGGCAGCTTTTATTTGATTGGAAATTAGGGATATTTTCATTTTTCAAGACCAAGTGGCAATAAACAACAGCAAGAACAGACTTGCAGGTATATTAGAACAAGTACCGGTCCCTGGTGGATGGCAATGGAAGACAACAAAATGAGTTGCAATGAACAAGATGGTTTCACTCCATTTCCGTCTTATGGTGAGTTTATTATGCAGAACGATGGCAATTTGCTAAAGGAGAACATGACGTCTGGAGATGGTTTTTCGTGCACACTGGAAGGTATCTTCTAAAGTTATAGGGTCTTTAGTTTCCAATAAAAGTACTTCAAAATTTCATGACGGTTTTATTTGTTGCAAAATTTCATAACGATTGTATTTGTTGCAAAATTTCATAACGATTGTCTTTAGTTATAGGGTCTTTAGTTTCATGTACTTCAAATTTTCCTGAAGATTTTATTTGTTGCAAATTGGGCAAGGTTCATAGATTATCTTTTGAAACAGTTCAATATTCTGCTCCATATTCTTTGTATTTGATTCATAGTGATCTTTGGCAATCACCAGTTTTATCAAATCAGTGTTTTCTTTGTTATGTTGTTTTTGTTGATTTTTCACGTTTTACATAGATTAATCCTTTGCATCAAAAATCAAAATTTTACTCACATTTTTTGAATTTTCAAAACATGGTTGAAAATCTTTTTAATTGCAAAATAAAAAAAATCAGAGTGATGGTGAACGATAATTCGATAATTATACTTTTACTCAACATTTTCAAAAAATCAGGAATAATTTTTCGAAGTCTTGCCCAGGCACCTAGGCTCACAATGGGGTTGTTGAGTGTAAATATAGGCATATTATTGAAATGGCTCATACCATGCTAATTCAATATGACTTGCCTGCTTAATTCTGGGTTGATGCCGTCTTTCAAGCGGTGTTTACCATAAATCCCTACCGAGCTAATTTTTAGGGGGTATTTCACTTTTGAAAAATTGTTTCATCTTTAACCATCTTATATTTTTTGAAGATTTTTGGTTGTTCTTGTTTTACACTTTTGATGGATCCTAAAATCAATAAATTACAGCCTAAATCAAAACAATGTATCTTTATTGGTTATGCCTCTAACTATAAGGGGTATAGGTGTCTTGACCCCATTATCGGTCATGTTTATATCATTCATCATTTTATTTGTCACGAGAAACAATTTCCATATCATAGTCATCTCTTTACCAAGTCGACTTTACCATGCTCTTGTCCTCTTACATTAAATTTGACTTGGTTTCCTACAGTGGTCTCGTCGAGTTCAGAGTTATCCCTAGGTGTCGTTCATGCACCGTAAACGCCGGTCTCTATTGTAGATCCACTACAGGCACCTCCATTCTTGTCGTCTCCCTTCTTGTCGTCTCCACCAAGCTTGCATGTAGCTCCATCCCTAACATCCAAGACAAATACCGTGGCCTCTCATGCTGCCATCGAGCTCAGTCCTTCATCTATTTCTCCAGTTTCTTCTTTTCCAGAGCACTTCTCTTCGAGTCCAGTGTCTACCTTATCTTCACATATTACCTCTTCAGAGTCAGTTCCTAGTCATGTGTCATCTGTTTCTCTTGGTTCAGCTTCCCCGCCTACCACCTGTTCCAAATGCTCATCCTATGGTTACTTATCTTAAAGATGGAATTTTTGAACCCCGTCGCCTAATGGGTTTAAAAACAGATGTCGTAGAATTAGATCCCTCTAACTTTAAACAAGCATCCAAAGATCCTCATTGGTGTCGGGCTATGCTTGATGAGTATACAACTTTAATTAAAAATGATACTTTGGTGTTGGTACCTCACAACTACCATAGTCATGTACTTAGTTGTAAATGGGTGTATAAAATAAATACAATTCTGATGGGTCTATGGAACAGTTCAAGGCTAGACTTGTTGTTTTCGACAATCACCAACATGCAAGTAGTGATTATTTTGAAACCTTTAGTAATATTTTGAAATCTACTACCATGTGTTTAGTTCTTACTATTGATGTCTCTCTTAATTGGACTGTTCGTCCATTACATATTAAAAATGTCTTCTTGCATGGTTTTTTGTAAGAGGGAGTTTACATGCGCCAACCTGAGGGTTTCGTGCATCCCTCAAAGCCAAATTACACCTATCATTTACATAAGTCCATATATGGGTTGAAACAAGCCCGCGAGCTTGGTTTTCTCGGTTTAGCAAGTTTTTATTATCCATTGGTTTTAAATGCAGCACTTGGGACACCTTTATGTTTGTTTTAAAATACCAGGATCATATGTTTATTTTACTTCTTTATGTGGATGATATTGTTCTCACATGTAGTAGTTCTGCTCTAGTTTATAAACTCTTTTCTAATCTCTTGTTTCAGTTTGATATGAAGGATTTGGGGGATCTCCATTATTTTCTAGGTATTCAGGTGTCGCTTACTCCTTCTGGTCTATTTTTGTCTTAACAAAAATATATGTCTGATTTACTAAAGAAATTTCATCTCCATAATGTTAAATCTGTACGCACACCATGTGTTTCTAGAGTTACACTATCTTCTTTTGATGGGGACCTTGTTGCTGCTTCCACAGATTATCGTTGTATGGTTGGTGCTTTGAAATATTTGACCATGATTCGTCCAAATATTGCTTATGCTGTTAATATGGTTTCTCAGATTATGCAGGTTCCTCATACTACTCATCTTCATGATGTGAAGAGAATTTTCAAATATTTGCAGGGTACCTTGGAGTTTGGTCTTTTTCTCCACTCGGCGAGCTCTTATACGTTAGTGATAGCTTATTCTGATGTCGATTGAGCTGATTGTCCTGGCATTCATCGTTCTACCACTGTATATGTTGTTTTTTTGGGAAAGAATTTGATTTCCTGGCGCTCTAAGAAGCAACCTACTGTGTAAAAATCCACAACTGAAACTGAATATAGGGTTGTTGCTTACACTGTGGCTAAAACAATTTGGCTTCATTAGCTTCTTGCGGATTTGGGGTATTTTCTCCGTGATGTTACTCTCTATTGTGATAATGTTTCTACAACTTATCTTGCTGCCAATCTGGTTCATCATGATCGCAGCAAGCATATTGATATAGATTACCACTTTGTTCGTGAAATGGCTGCACGTGGAGGCGTTCGCGTTAGACGTGTTCCTACACAGTTACATGTTGCTGATACTTTTAATAAAGGCCTTTCTATCGTTCCAATCTATCCGTTATTGCACCTCGTAAAAATTAAGGGGATGTATTAGGGTATAAGGGTAGAATATACTTTTCCATGTAAATATTACTCATACATAAAGAGTGTTAGGGCTACCAATTGAGTAATTCACTCATTATTATGTACAGTCTTGAGTCCTTCGACGGTGAAATGATTGATAAAGTTGCCTTGGGATTTATTTTCTTCCTGCTGAAAGGCTATGCTTTGGAGGGTTTCTGAGATATCGTTAATCTCTAACTCAGATTTTAATGCTTTTGCTCCGTGGTTGATGAAATTATATTCAGCTAATTGCTCAAGCTGCTCAGTGCTCACAGATTTTAGAAGGTGATGACCTCAAAGATGCTCTAAAGACTCAAGATTCCTTTATCAAGGAAGCAAGTTAGAGTACTACACCCTTCCTTCAACTTTAAATTATCTGATTATACTCTTTTACATCTCATGCTCTAACTTGTATAGGGATGTGAATTGCAAAAATCATTTCACAGATAAGGATATAAGTACTCCCTCCGGTTTACTAATATTGACTCCCTTTCTTTTTTTGTTTGATTTTTTAACAATAAATTTTTCCCTTTTTGGCAAAGTTTAAGTTATTTTCATCCAATTAATTTACTTTTTGTGCTCCAATTACAATCTCCACCACTCAATAAACTTTTCATAAAAAAACATTAGTCAATGTTAGAAAACTACAGGGACCGGAATAAATAGGGACGAAATGGTACATTATGTAAGGTACCTTCTAACATGGTTGACTTACGTACTTAGCGTAGAGATGTACTTTTATTCTTCTATTAGACTAGGAGGTTGTTTGGTTTGCGTGGAAATTCAAATCATGGGGGAATTTTCATTTCATGGGACGTTAAATCCCTAGTCAAATTCCTGAGAAATACAAAAGGTTTGTTTGGTTGCACGTGAAGAAATTTATATTTCCTAGGATTAATCTACATGGATGTTGTTTGGGTTACTTTATCTATTTCCTACAAAATTCAACTATAACTTTTTATATAAAAACAATATTTTTCAACATTCACATATCAGACATTCAACATGAAAAAGTAAATTGAATTAGATCTTAACTCACCAAAAATTTAAGACAATAAAAAATAAATTACATTTTATCATATTAAATTAGTTTTAATATTAGGAATTTTTCGTTATTAGATTGACCGGGAATGGATAAATATTGGAATAAAACAAAGGAATGAATAAATATGGAAATTAAAGAATTGAATTGTCTTACAAAACTACGTAAAAAAAGTAAAAAGTAGAATCTAATTTCCAAGGACATAAAACGACGTCGGTATAGTTGTGGCGCACCAGTGGTATAGAAAAATCACGTTGAAAAAAATGGTGTAGAGGATCCAGATTGGGAAAAAGGTTTTAAAAAATAAAATAATGAAGGAATTGTGACTGATCGAGGGGGTCCTCGATAAGAAATTGTCCACGTCGTGTGGGAAATTTAACTTACTTCGTAATTGTAAATTCCCACATTTTTCATATTTTCTACCAACCAACCAAACAAGTCAACCAAATCTAAAATACTAAGAATTTGTATTTACCGTATAACTCACAGCATACCAAACAACCTCTAGGTCTAGAATTTTTTTAGGGTTAAATGCATTTCTAATAATACATTTAAATTGAAAGTGTCAATATAACCCTGTAAAATGAGAAAGCCCCAAACTAAGCCTAACTTTATGATGAATTGTTCCAATATAACCTGCAAGCCAAACTTCGACGTTAACTCACCAATTGAACCGTCGACTGGACCTGAAATGACAAATATGCCCTCAACCATTATATATATTTTCTATTTTACCCCTCCAATTGTCATCGGCAACCACATCCTTCCGCCATTCACAACCACCAGCCACCTCTCCCACCGCCAGTCACCCTCTCCTGCCGCCAACGATCACCACCCGTCACCAACCACCACCCACCACAACCACTATCACATTAAGCCCATCCACCACTAACCTCTCGCCACCGACCACCACCTTTCACCCCGCCATCAACCCACCACCTTCTCCCGCCCAGCTACTGCCACCCATCATAATCTAATACTTTTTTACATGGCATCTGTTCATCCTTGATGCCACAAACTTCTCCTCTTTCTTAGCCTTCAGCTCTTCCTTGGGCTTCATTATCTCCGCCGACGATGCAGACCCACGTCATCTCCGCTACCTCCATCGCCATCTCTGCTTTTGACATCTTCGCCACTCAGGGTTTTGACATCTCCACCGCCAACATGACTTCTTCCACCGCCGAGGAACTGACTAAAGAATTAGAGGGGAAATGGGAAAATAATTATGGCTTCCCTAGGTCGACCAAAGAATCGGGGGGGGGGGGGGAGAAGGGGCAATGAATGAGAGCAAAGTCTCATGGCTTCATCCCTAGGTCGGCGGCTGCGGTGGTAGCGGAGTAAAACGTGTCAGTTTTCTAATAGACCTGGGGTATAAAAGATTGGTAATTTTCTTTTAATTTTTTTCAATTTTTTTAAATACATGGGCAAAATTGTCATTTACTACAAAACCGACCAATTGCGGCGTTGACAATTGGAATCAACGCCTCCCAGGGTTATATTGTCACATACTTCATAAATTTATATTTATTTTGACACTTTGCTATTTTTTATGGTACTAGACTTAAATGTTTGTAATCTGATATATAGAGCATTGTAATTCCTTATATCTATTATACGGAGTACATCTTTTAAATGTCATTTTAAAAATAATATTAATAATATTTTTAAAGATATTAATAAATAAATATATGTATTTTTAATCTCTAACGCCCAAAGAAGAAAATTAAATGGAAATAGAAAATACGAATAATTACTAAGAAGAATAAAAATGAATTGAAGAAATAGAAAGAAAGGATACAGTAGATATTAAGGAAAACAATTATAGTACTCCCCGTCAAAGAAAAATATACACACTTTCCTTTTTCGATTATCCCAGATAAATATGCACATTTTCCAATTTAAGAAAAAACTAACCTAACAAAAGACATACTTACCCTTTTAACAATTAAAATTTTACATTTAAGCCCAATCCCACCCACCCCAAGCTCACCACTTTTTCTTCTTTCCTTTTCCCAAACATTTTCTCCCTCTAACCCGCTCAAACTCTAGTATCCGACAGCTATTCAACACGGCGGGGGCAATTAAACACGACTATGGAGATTGAACATGGCGACGGTGACTAGGGTTTCAGATTTGAAACTGAGAGAGGTGGAGAGACGAAGACAGGCATCAACGTGGAGAGGTGCAGAGGTGCAGAGGTGAGAGGCGGAAAGGTACTAGGGTTTCAGTTTTGAAATCGGGAGAGGTGGAGAGGCAAAGGCGAAGACGGGAGGCAACTGAAAGGGAGGCAGTGGAAGGGAACACGGAGAGAGGGGAAGACACATCTGGGGGTTTTGAGAGAAGGGAAGGTGGAGTCGGAGACGGCGGTGGGAGGCGGGAGGTGGGAGAGGTACAGATCTGGAGGAAGAAGATAGGAGATTGAAGATAAGGGCAATATGGTCTTTTCACATGTCTCAAAATATGAAGAGAGATTTTCCCTATCTGCAGATTGCCCTGGGATGGAGGGAGTACTCCCTTTGGTCTAAATTTTAGTATCATATTAAATGGCACAATTTTTTTGAAAAGTAAAATGAGCAAAGAAGATTGTATTGAGAACATAAAAAGTAAAGAGAAAAGTGCGATTTTAACCCTATGTTTTGTTCGAAAGTGAAGATATAACCTTGTAAAATGTGAAACTGCAAATCTAACCTTAATTTTTCTATGAAAGTGTCAATTTAACCCTAACAACCTGAATTTGGCCGAAAAATATTAAAATGACCATTATATCCCTGATTTAATTTTTTTAAAAAAGTAAAAAAACAATAGGAAAATACGACTTTACTTTGAAATCCATGTTACCATCCCAAGCCCATTTTTCTTGGTTTTCTGGATTGCAAGCCATTTTCTTCACAAATTCTTTTTTTTGGATTGCAAGCCTTAAGTTTTCTGGCTTAAGGTTTCTTCACCAATTCTTCTTTTCTTCACCAATTATGGATTGCAAGACATTTTACCCACCAATTCTATTTTCTTATTTTTTAATAAAATTTATCGCTGCCCTAAGTCTGCTCTCGGTTAGTGGATTCGTTTATCTCCTACAGGGTTCAGGAAAATTTGGATACTCTGAGCGGGTTGTGTGGTGAGAATCGACGGGTTTTGTGACATTGGGGAGAGAACAAGGGGGGATAGGGTAGTAGTAGCGAGAACAAGAAGAGGGTGGTGGTGGATGTGGTGGTGTGCGATGAAGGTTGTGGTCGCGGTGGGGGTTATGCTAAATGTGGGGGTTATGATAGATGTAGTGGTGCATGATGGGAGCTATGGTGGCGAGATCCAGAAAAGAGGTGGTGGTGGCATGGTGTGGGCTATGGTGACAATAACTAGAGAGGGGTGGTGGTGTATGTGGTGACGCGCGGGGGGGGGGGGGGGGGGGGGACCCCGGGGGGGGGGGGGGCAGGGAGACGGTTTAGCGGTGGTGGGGGGAGGGTTTGAGGGTGGTGGTGGCCGGAGGTGGTGGCGGAGGTGGTGGGG
>JAULKM010000013.1:11651401-11664608 GCA_032355605.1 Rubia tinctorum
TCTTTTATTTTCCCTTCCTTATCGTTATTTTTAGATTAGTCTTTAGATATGCTGTTACCGGCATCTAGATACAGAGATGGTTTACCTTGAATCATCTTTGTAATCTTTCAAATTGCCTCCCTTTGTGGAGTTATTGTATTTTAATTTTCTGTTTTCATGGTTTGGGGAGCCTTATATAAAATCCCTTTCAATTATAAAAAAAGGTAAGTATGACAACCATAGTGATACGGATCGAGTACTCCTCATGGAGGGAGCATTTTCTTCTGAATGCATGTTTAACAAATAGTGATTGCATTAATTAGCTGCCTTTAGAAAACGCACATAATAATAAAAAAATGGATGTTTGGTTCATGCTAGTAAGGAAAAATTCAACAAAGAAAATGATGAGAGAGAAAAATGAATAATTCTCTTCTTTGTTTCATTTATAATCATGATATAAAATTACATTTTCATTCATTCTCTTTGTACTTGTTGGGTTCAATTGAGAAAGAAAATAGATAATAATTGCTGTTATCAGGGATCTATGATCGTAGTCGATAATGATCATTACTGACATCAATGCCCATTAGTGGTGCTCACCGTTATTAGTGCTTGGTGGTAGAAGTCATTATCAACGACAGGTTGTAGTGGTCATTTGTGCTCTATAGTGATAATTGTTGACTATTAATGGTGTGATTGGTTTTGGTGGCTGGCGACGGTGATGATGATTATTAGCATCTTCGATACACTCGACTGTGGTTTTTGTCGTCGGTGCTCGATGGTGGTGGTGGTGGTTATCAATGTTTAGTGGTCGACGGTGATTAGTGGTTGTGGTCGACGACGAGGATAGTGATAATGGTTGTGGTGAATATAGTCTGTGGTTGGTAGTTGCAGTGCTGGGCAGCGATGACTCTCGGCGATGGTTGTCATCGTCGGTTCTAACTGCTAAGTGGAGTTGGTCATCCATGGTGACCAATTGTTGTGTTGATCATATCTATAGCGATCAATGGTGGTGGTCGTCATTGGTGGTCGATGATGACTCTGCATTGTTGGACGTTTTGCTTGAAAATAAAAATAACTTGAAGAATATAATGAGATGATCCAAATCTTAATTGTGCGTGGGTCAAGGGGATAATGAATTTTAGGGGTAAAAACGATTGTGATAATGGTTGTAGTGAATATAGTATGTGGTTGGTAGTTACAGTGCTGGGCAGCGATGACTCTCGGTGATGATTGTCATCGTCAGTTCTAACTGCTAAGTGGTGTTGGTCATCCATGGTGATCAATTGTTATGTTGGTCATCCATGGTGATCAATGGTGGTGGTCGTTGTTGGTGGTCGATGATGACTCTGTATTGTTGAGCGTTTTACTTGAAAATAAAAATAATTTAAAGAACGTAATGGGATGATCCAAAACTTAATTGTGTGTGGGTAAAGGGGATAATGAATTTAAGGGGAACAAATCATGACAAGTGGGAAAAGATACTTGAACGAAATATTCAACTAAACAATAACAAAGGGAAATAGAGGTGTCGATTTTCTTCTTTCCGGAATACCTCCAACCAAATGGCTCCCCAATTCTTTAAAATTTAACCAATCGCACTATTTTTTAATCTGTTTAGTGAAAGGTAGCCTTTCTATATGTTATCTCCAACTTTTTTTTGGCTTTTTGCATATTTGTTTGATGATTACTCTGATGTCGTTCATCGACTTTGAAATGCACAACCTCCCTCTACCACGACGAAGCATTGATTCCGGCTATAATTTGGTAAACTTGTGATTCGATGCAACCGCAAACCCAATAAAGGGTGCCATTGTCTAATGAAGGTCATGTGCTCTCTGGAAGCAAAATATTCCAAGCAAGAGGTTTAAGGTATTGAGGTTCCTTCCTAATTCTATAATTCTCGATTGGTGATCGTGAGAGATGTTTCTAGATGTTTCTATAACTCCCATCCAATTCAATCCAAAGCCACTTCATTCCTTCTAGTGTGAGAGATCTACTCTTACAATGAGTAGTTTGAGATAAGCCTTCATCCTCTCTAGTTAGTTAGTGTTCCACCATTGTGTGAGGATTCCTGTAATCCATCCAACTTGGGTGAGGTATTTGTAACCCAACTATATATAGTCTAAATAGTGGAAGAGTTAGACTACATGATCCCGCAATTTTTCCCAATTTGAGTTTTTCGCGTAACCCAATTTTGGTGTCTTATTTTTTATTTCTTTTTCATGAATCATCTTGATCGTGTGTTATATACAACCTTGTATAACTTATCCTTACTGAAAAACTCTTACACATCCTCCATTACATCATCTTTAACCACCTCCCTTTTTTCTTTTGAAGAATTTGGCACCGAAGCCATCACTTCCAGGAGCATTCATATCTCCTATGCGTTTAAGGGCTTTCTAGATTTCATTCTCCTGTACTTCCCGTATCAAATTTCTCCGCCCCTCTTTACTCAACCTCTTTCCTTTCATCATCACCGTGATATCAATCCCATTCAGTTTCTCGGATGATCTTCCTATTAGCTCCTCATCATTATGTTATTACTTCCTTCTCAATTTCCTCTTGATCAGTGGTTTCACCCCAATCAACTTTTGCAGTTTCACTATGCATTTTGCTTTGTTTTTTTGCTTTTACTAAAGCATAGAAATATGCATTATTACAATCCCCTCATTTGAAGCCAATCAACTTCGGATTTCTGCCTTTCAATCTTCTCATTAGTTTCATTCCACTTCTGCACCTTCTTTATGCAATCTATAATCTTCTGAATTTTCGCTTATCCATTTTTTGTTTCTCCAGTTCATTCCGTGCTTCATATAAGTTTTTCCTTGCCTCTTCAAGCTTCTGTTTTACCCTAGACAACCTCTTCACGTGTTCCTTCAAATCCTGCGGCATCCTCAATATTTTTCCCTTAACATGTACATTATTACACACACACAAATATATATTCATTTCAACCGTCATTTTTAACTCACTTTCACAATCCCTTTCATCTGAATTTTTGTCGTCCTTTTCATTCAAAATTTCACCATCCTTTCCATCCGAAGTGATAATACTAAAAATTGAGATACCATCTGAAATGCTACCGGATGATATTGTTATTTCTATACTCAGCCTAGTTACGGCCAGTTCATTGCTCAGCCTCCAGATGATGAAACTATGGTATATATTCATTTGTGTTAATCCCACATTTGTTTCCCATGCATGTGCAAAATAAAGGTCCGATTGTTGGTAATTAGTGTTATTTTTGTATAATGTAGTTGTCATAGGTCTAAAGATCGTTTCAATATTTTGTACTGCAACAATTCACATAATAAGAAGAATGGGCTGTGATAACAAATTTGAGCACACATATTGTCCTGCCCTCAATGCGAAATAGACATGGTTCCATTTTGTGATTATGCCAATCTTCACAACTAACAACCTCTTTGTAATGTTGTAGCAGTACGGGACTTTTAGAAACTATTATGTAAATGTCAGTTTGTTGCTAATAATACGGTTGTTTATATTATCAAATTTGGATGCAAAAATAGTGATATGTTTGAGGTTCAATTGTTTCCAGGTGAGTGTTTCAATATCGGAAGTACAATATTCTTTCTTGTTTGGCCATATTCGATGAATCTTCCATTTCGAAAGCACTAACGAATTCCTGATTTTTTGTTGTAATAAATCTTTTAGTCAGCACAAATTTCATTTCGAAAGGTTTGCAATATCAGAAGTTCTGAACTCCAACATGTTTCTGATTTTGTAACTTCGATCGTCTGGTATATTTTAAAGATAAAATGAATAGTCATATTGCCAGCCCCTATCTCAAAACAATTGCCGGCTTCGGAAGTGGCCTAAACTTTACGTCAAATCTTAGGTGATGTGATTTCAAATGTCGAAACCATAATTCAATGAAAGAGCGGTTGATAATATTCCATATATAATCGAGAAAATATGGCCCCATAAATTATTACATAAGGTTGGGATCGGTTCAGAATCGGAATTGTAACCAGTTCTTTTTTATTGAGGAATTAATTCTACATCATTTACATATTGACCATACCTTTGACATCGTAACCAGTAAAGTACTTTGAATCGCTGATCGATGCACAAAGGAGGACAAAAACCTAACCCTTACACTCTATCTAAACAATTGTTTTTCCTCATTACAATTCTTATTCTCCTCATTGAACCACCAATTCGATTACTTGGATTTATCACGGTGGGAGGACATTCAAAATATTTTTGAAGGTAATTTCTGAACTCTTTAGGTTTTGGATATGAAGAAGCAGTTCTTTGTGGTAAGTTTTTTTTATGAACATTGTTAATTGAATGTAACTACCTATGTTAATAGAGCTTCTATTGTCTCTAATCTACTTTGTCATAGCAGTTCATTGCTACAACTAATATGAAAATTTTAGATTTTGCGAGAAACCCTAGACCATCGTTCTTGCTCTTTTCTGCTGTAAAAAAATTGAAATGCATTTGCTTGATTTTGTGTAGATGGAATTCATTCCATTCGAGGATGCAATTACAAAGAAAAAAACAATGAAGGAGTACAAGATATATCGAAACCAAGTTGTCATTAAGCACAACGAGATTACGAGAATAAGAAATGGAATGCGAAGTAAAGTTTCTTTAGGGCAGATGTCAAATGGCCATCTATTTGCGACCTAGTGAAGTTGACTAATTTTTAAAACTCCCCATTGTTTGTTGTATATGTTAGGTATGCTTAAAAAATTAATGTACAAAGTCATGGAGGCGCTAGTTGGTCGCTCCAATCCAATAACTTCTATACAATTTTGCTTTTGTTCATTTTCAATAGTCATGTTATGTTGTTTCAATGCTCAAATATTCGTTGTAAGTTCTTTAACATTAGAGGTTTCTATAGATATTGTTTTTTTATTTTGTTTGTTGTAATGTACAACGTGTTATGCAAATGTTTTTAGTTTCGAGACAAACGTGTGCTAATAGTCACGTAGCTCTAGAGAGCTTCTAATTAGCAATTTTAGAAAATGATAACAATTTCCTATTGAAGAAGCAAAATCGAAACTAACATTGGATATACAACAAAACGTTTAAAAAGAAACATTGAAACAAGTTCAGATATCGCAAATGCTACTTCCAGAACCACACCAACTAACCAATTACCCTACCGAGCCTTATACCTGGTCTGCTGAATTAATTTTCGAAAGAATGGAATTTTGGGAATCGGACAATTGGACGATGTAAAAAACGTGAACCACAACGCTAACACTGTCGTGGTATTCGCTATAACATGCCCGTTATACAAAACCGTGCATTGTGGTATGAACTATGAACAACAACAATGGTGCTAGGGACAACGTGTCAAATTCGCCATCCTTAGGCCGCTTTAACTGCCGTTGACACCTCGTTCTCCACTAATGCATCGTTATTAGGATGTTAACTTGTTTCCTAATAAAATCATTTAGCCACGTAGAGATGAGTATATCACGCATCAATATCACCATGTTAAACTGGGGTCTTCAAGAGCTGTAACACTATTTGATCCTTAGCACGATTAACATGTTCACACTATAAATAGTAGGGGTGTTCATGGGTCGGGGCGGCTCAGCTGTCTCGGCCCAAATCGATCCAAAATTTTGGATCAAATGTGTCGGTTCAGGTCGGGTCAAAATTTTCATAGTTTCGGGTCGGGTCAGACTAGATCATGGGTCGACCAAAATCGACCAAAATCATATAAAATAGTAATTTTTTTACACAAAGTCTTGTTTTAGGCAGATTAAACTTTAGGCCAGGGTTTATTGTGCAATTATAAGAAGTTTCATTTGGGATGGGGTTTTTCCTAAAATAAGTTGATAAATTTAGGGACCTATTGTGTAGTAATCAAAATGCTATAAATACAATAAAAATATCTGGATTTCCATTTTTTTCTGAAGCCCATCGGAAACTGCCACCTGACGCTGGTAACCCCCACTTGAGATCGGTAACCACCACCTGACACCGGAATCTCACCGGTTTTTCACCGGATTTCGCCGATCTGCTCTCTCTGCCGGTTTCCCCTAGGTTTTTGCCAGATTTCCGCTGCCTCCGAGTCCGTTTTCCGTCACTAAACCGCCGAATTTCGTCGACATTTCTTCTCCTCCAATTTGCCGTGATTCTCTACCGATTTATAGAAATTTCAGCGATTCTCCGCTTTGACGCCACGGGAAGCCTCAAGCTTCTTGTTTGTGACAGCGATTGTCCAGTGATCGGCGCTTCCACGCAAATCTGCCTCCGCTTCAGCGCTTCCATGGCGAATCTGCCAATTTGTAGTGAATCTACCTCCGCTTCGGTGCTTCGACGACGAGTTGATGTAAGTTGACGGTGAGGCAAGCCAGACGACTGTGAAGGAAGTCTGGCAATGGAGAGGCGAGTAAGTCGACAGTGAGGTGACGGCGAGGCGAGCAAGGCGGCAGCAAGCGGAGGCTTAGATAGGCGCGTGAGATCCACGTGCTTTATAGTGAAGAAGACGCGCGTGTGCAGCCATGTGCGAGATCAGAAGACGGAGATGACGGTCAACGGGGACAGACGAGGTATAGATTACGAGTGGTTAGGTTTAATTTTGTCCTTTTTCCGTAGAGATAAAATGTTTTATGTTTCTTGACCTAGTTTATTGGCACTAAAGCTTCTTTGGTTCAGTGGTTAGGACTTTGAATGTTGTTGCTTGTGGTTTGGAGTTCGGAACTTCTTGCTAGAGTTTTTATTTTGAAGAATTTATGTTCTTGAGATACATGTTGAGGTTTAATATTTATTTGACCGAGTTTACCATCAGCAAAGGTTGTTTGGTCTAGTGGTTAGCACTTTGGCTCTTGAGGTTCAGGTCTTGAGTTCGAATCTCTGTGTGACTTTTATTTTGATGATTTTATGTTCTTGATGTATATACTGATGTTTAATATTATTTGACTGAGTGTGTGTTCAATAAGAGTCTTTATTGTAGTGGTTATTGCTTTATGCTTTGAGGTTAGTGTCCTGGGTTCAAATCCCACCAAGTCCTTTTCTTGAAGAATTTTTATTATTGAGGTACTGTAGTTTTTTGTTGACGTTTGTAGCTTTTTTTTCTCTTATGTTGATGTTTTTCATTATTCGGGTGAGATTTATTTGATATGCGTTGATTTTTTTTAGTTTTTTTGGGCGATAAGTATTGATATTTGTAGTTTTTTATTGTTGAGGTAATATAGCTTTTTGTTGATGTTTGTAGTTTTTTTTCTCTTATATTGATGTTTTTATTATTCGGGTGAGATTTAATTGATATGCGTTGATGTTTTGTATTTTTTTGGGTGATATGGATTGATATTTGTATTTTTTTAATTTCCTTATATTGATTTTTTTTATTTTCCTGCCGAGGTTTTGGTAATAGGAGTTGATGTTTGTTGTGTCATTTTTCTTATGCTGATGTTTTTCATTTTCCGGATGAGGTCTGGGTGTTAGAAATTGATGTTTTTATCTTTTTGGTGATATAGGTTGATATTTGTAGTTTAAAACGTTTTATGATTTTTTGAGAGAATAATTTATACTCTTGAGGTAGCATAGTTTTTTGTTGATGTTTTTAGTTTTTTTTCATGTTGATATTTTTCATTTTTCGGGTGAGTTTTAGTTAATATGATCCGATGTTTTGTAGTTTTTAAAGGTTATATAGGTTGATTTTTTTTTTTGCTTTTTTTATCCTCTCATGTTTATGTTTTTCATTTTCTCGGTGTGTTCTAGGTGATACGAGTTGATGTTTGTAATTTTGGGTGACATAGTTGATTTTTTAGTTTTTTTTCCTTATGTTGACAATTTTCATTTTAGGGGTGAATTTTAGGTGATATGAATTGATGTTTTTAGCTTTTGGTTGATATTTTCGATTTTGTAGTTTAAAAAATGATAATTGAAGCTTTGTTGATGTTTTTGTGTTTTGTGTTTTTAATGATTTTTGTTAGTTGTAGTCGACGTTTTTTCAATTTTTATTTATTTTTTTGTAATTTAATTTGTTTTAAATATTTTTTGCTGCAATTTTTTAGTCGATATTTTATGATTTTTCATTGATATTCTGCTATTTTTTGCGGATGTTAATAATTTTCAGTTTGATGATCATATTAATTTTTTGCATTTTAAAAATAATTTTAAATAATTTTTAGATTTTTTTTCCAATTTTTTTGCAGGGCGCAGATGGCGGAAAAATGATGGAAAAAATTGGACAAAAAAGCCCCTGAAAAAATATTAGCGATAGGCCCCTGTAAAATTATTAGAGATAAGTCCATGTAAAATTATAAGAGATAGGTCCCTGGAGCTAGAATATGGCTAAAATTGCACAAAGGTCCCTGCCTAAAGTTTAGGCTACCTCACAAGAGACCATCTCAATTTTTTTATAATTTATTTAAGTGAAATAACTATTTTCTTAAATGTAATATTTTTAAAATAATAAATAAAATTATGATTTATTTTTATATAATTTAAAATAAGAATATTATATTATATTTAATAGCAAAGTCTTTGGAAAGACCATTTTCCATAGGCATATGGAAAGACGAAGTTGAATTAGAATTATATAAAGATAAAAGGTTTTAGTTGCAATATTGAAATTTTAGTATGCAACGTATAGTAGTTATAAGTTTATAACCCAATTATTAATGCAACTCTGAAATTTTATCTTGATTTTTTTTTAATTTACAGTTTAAACCTTGGTATTTCCATACCTTATGGAAAGACCGTCTTTCAAAAGACGGACTCATATTTAATTAATGGTGGGCATGTTGTATTAAAATAATTCTTTTTATGATTTTTTCAAGAAAATGAGACAAAATTGTAAATGGGTCAAAATTGGTCGATTTGGGTCAAAATCCGACCCGACCCATTTTGACCCAACCCATTTCAACCCGAGTCACTCCACCCAAATGGGACATTGACCCAATTCAACTCATATGGGCCGGGTCAAAATGGGTCGGGTCGGACAATTTGAACACCCCTAGTAAACACCTTAAAAACATAGATTTACCTATGCTAACAAATAGATTGCCTAGCACAAATGCACAAAGGAAACCATGCATGCACAATCTGTACAACCTCAACGGCCAAAATATTTCGTCGCGAACAATTAAATCGAGTGATTATCATAAATACAATGTTATTATCTAACAGATGAAATAACCATACGAACAATTAAATCGAGTGATTATCATAAATACACTGTTATTATCTAACAGATGAAATAACCATACTAACGTATGGGGATAATTTCGCACTAATTTAATAACATAAACATTAAAGAATATCCACTAAAAAATATTTTCCCCCATGTTTCCTAATGGAAAAGAGATTTTCCCGAAAAAGTAAAAATTTCAAGTGAGGGGAGGACTGCGTAGAAATTTGGATAGGTTATGTTTATATATTACCAAGTCTATACAAAATTTACCCTAGATAATCCCACATTTTGATTGGTCGTTGAATTGGTTATGTTCATGACTTGGCAATCTAACTAGGCTTATAGGTTTGGGTAACACACCTACACTTGTAAAACAGCTTCCAAGATTGAGTTGCAACAGTAAAAACCGATGTTATTTTGAGTTGCAACAGTAAAAACAGATGTTATTTTTTGGTCCAGATTTTCATCCAGACGTAACAGGTAAATATTTGTAACATCCATTCCATAAAACATATTAGGCGTTGTCTGTACACACAAATATTTATATGATTAATGATATTATTTTTCAAAACTTTGTCTATCAAGATTATTTATGGAATGGATATCAATTTAATATTTGATATTATTTATAAAATGGAAGGCGACATAAATAATAAGGTTACACGTGAATTTATTAATCATAGAAAGAAAATGTTACAGAGCGTTTACGTTACTAGGATTGAATAAAATAGATAAACACCTTGAATTAAAAAATAAATAAATTAAAACCATATATTTATAATGTAACAAAATTTTAAAGGTATAATTAACCTAATAACCTCAAATTTCCTTCATATGTTATATCTGAAATACACTATCACCTGATATAGTAATCCAATCACAACCCCACTCGTTATCTATTCTACTGTTAGAATAAAAATAATTAAACGATCTCGAAAGGTTCGATATGTATTACTCTAATATAAATAGTATTTCTTTTATGACGTGCTAGTTCAGTATAGTTTTAAGGTAGAATTAGAACAATTTATTATTTTAAATTTTAAAACACTCTTAATTATTTGATGGAGTTCTGATGTAGAATTATAATTACTCATTATTTTAAAATTATATATGACTCGTGTGCATTTAAAATGCATAAATTATTAAATAAATTATAAGAAATAAAATAAAAAATGTTTAAAATAGTGGAATAAGATGATAGAAATTTATTTCTAGACGAGTGAGGATTTATATTAATTTTTAATTGTACGTATTTTTGGAGGATATAAACCTTCATTAAACCAAAAAGCTGTTATTCTCATGTTGTAAAAAAAATCTTTTAACAATTCATTAAATATAAAAAGCGGTTTTATGTTATTCTCCTCGGTACTGCACACTGATAAATGTAATCAGTCTGACACGTTTATTGGGATTGGATTGTTCTGTTTACACTTGGTGAAGCATCAACGTGTTTACACTTGGTAGACTGACAGTGAGAGAGCGTGGAAGGTGGGATGAGTCAGGCGTGGAACTGATACACTGGGAAATATGACGATACTATTTTTTTTCCTGTGAAAATTTTCCGTAACCATGATTATTATTTTGAAAATAAAATAGTCATTTCATTATAAATTACTCCTCATTGCTTTATAATAGTTTGAATAGTTTTATCTGTAATTATTTCATGTAATTAATTTATTATTTTTATTAACATATATAGATTTTAAAAAGATAAAGTCTTGGAAAAGACGCTATTTCCATAAGCTTATGGAAATACGGGTTAATTAGAATAATAAAATGTAAAAAATATTTGTTGCAATATTAAAGTTTTATTATGCAGCGTGTAGTAGTTATAACTTTTATAACCCGGTTCATGCAACCCGAAAATTTTATCTTAATTTCTTCTAATTTACACTTTAAACCTTGGTATTTCCATGACTTATGGAAAGATCGTCTTTCAAGAGACGGACTCTTTTAATTATAGTTCATAAAATAAATTTTAAAATTTGAAATTTTTTTGAAATTTTTTTTTTGAAATTAAATTTAAAAATAACGAATGTATTATTAAATTTTATATTTGAATTTATTTTGTTCGGTAAATTTATTTAAATTAAATATTAAATGTAAAATTATTGAGTATGATAGAAAAATTAAGTGGGGTTCATGAATTAGTTTCAAAGTGGGCTCAACCACTATGTGGAAAAAATTGGAATGATTTAGTTGCGGAATCAATTGTTGAGGTGGAAAAAAGATATTGATTATTTAATTAACTGAAATTGCAAGCGGGTTCGGATGAGGCTTATGTACATGCTCTAAGAATTTATAAGAAGAGGACAGAGAAGACTGCAACCATTATCACTTTAAAAAACAAAGTACTATGATTCAACCTGTAGCTTGAATCAAGAGAGCCATAAACGCCCTTATTTCCATCAAATTCTTGTCCAGTCAAAGGCCAAAGAATCAGCTTCACAAACCCAGCCTTCAAGCATTTGATGTGAAATTGAAGTTGGAACAAGTAGTTTGCTGTGACGACAATGTTGAGCTAAAACCAAACCTAGATCTTGCAATGTCAAACTGAAGAAGGTTGTCCTCAATCTGGTGAGCTCCGATAACGATCGAAGTTCTTGGATTCACTCCCCCATCCACAAATCCAACACACAACACATCCTTCTTCACATGCACCATTGAATTCGCGCCAAAAATCCTCCAAAACACCGTCGGATTCTGGAACAAAAAGTCGACTGTCGGAGCAGGAGGTCCAACTCTCGTACTACCTAAGCTGCTCGAGTTGAAGCATAGCCCGAAAGGCGCCACTGATTCCACCCTCGGAACTCCACCAAAAGCCGCGGCGAAAGCCTGGATAAAAGTGTTGTAGATGGAAGCCTCCATAACCGTGTAGGGATCAATTGTACTGATCTTTGTCCCGCCATTGCCTTCCTTGATAGCTAGCAACGTTGAGTTTATGGCGATCGGCTTTCCGTTCACTCTGATCGACTTCACTCCGATGAAATACTCCACAGAAGCTTCCCCTGCGAAGAAACTACCCGCAGTGCTGACAGGATTGATGAGGAGTGGAGTGTACATGAGTGACTTCGAAACATCTTTCCCCGGAAGAAAATTGTAAGGGCTGTCACCGAAGAAGATGACTCCATTTTTACCTAAACAAACAGCAAACTTCCTCTGGAAACTGAAGGCACTCGCTAACTGCGACGGAAGCCCGATTTTCCCCCTTCCCAGACCAGCAATGCCTTTCACTCCACCAGCAAGACCTTCGAGCAGAAAGGTAGCTCCACAAGTGAAGAGCACCTTCGGTGCCGAGACAGTGTGGCCTGGATTTGATCCGTCGGTCGATTGCACCGACACGACATCCTGCGAAAGCTCGCCACTCGTGCTGAGCTTGATCACACTGTTGTATGGAGACAGCCCGCATGTGTTGTTGTTGCATCCCGGTTTAGGACCGGCGAAGCAATCGCCACACGCCTGGGAGCCGGAGAGCGAGCACTGAGCTGAGCGGCAGAGGACGGGCTTGTAGGATGAACTGACATAGCTCTGATCACAGTCCACCCACAGGTATTCGCCGCCTAAGTCTACGGTTAGTTTTACAGGGACCAGAGGGGTTCTCTGGCTCATATGGGTGATGTATTGGCCGGTGGATGAGTCCTTGCTGACAGGAAGAACCAGAGCTTTTGGCCTTTGGGCTATGGAGGGAGAGAAGAACAGAAAAAGCAAGACAGAGAGGGCTAATGTGGAAGCAAGAAATGATCCCATGGTGGTGCAAATCGAGTTCTAAGACTGATGGATGATGTGTATTTTGTACATCTGATTCTGTCTCTATATATAGGCAAATGGACCTGGATAATCCACAACATTTGAGCATATTTTCTCCTAACCTTTTCAAGAGACTTTTTTTTTGTCAAAGTGTGATAATATATTTGAATGGATATATAAATAATTATATTATCGTATGTTATATTAATGGATTCATCATAACAGTTAATTTCTAAATACTAACTTTGTTGTGCGGAATACCGAGAAAGAACATGCGAAGAAAATAAAAGCAAAAGACAAAACACCAGAATTTACATGGTTCACCAATTTGGCTACATCCACGGCCGACCA
>JAULKM010000013.1:11664708-11679444 GCA_032355605.1 Rubia tinctorum
CCGTCATCTACAAACCACCGCCACAGTTCTCGCATTTTCCCTCTCCCCCGCCCCCGCTCGCGTTTTCCCCACCCCGCCCTGGCTCGCATTTACCCTCTCCCCCGGCTCGCGTTTTTCTTTTTCTTCCCCGGTGGTTCTCTCATTTTTCGGTGTTCCGATGGTCTGTAGATGGCGGCGAGGTGGTAGCGAGTGGCGGCGGCGGGAGGCGGCGAGTGGTGGCGCCGGTGAGGGGTGAAGGAAGGGGGAAGAAGAAGGCCAAATTCGTAAATTTTATATTTCAATTTTTTTTTGTTTTTTTTGTTTTTTCAGAATTAAAATTTGTTTTATACACGTACATACGTATTAGGGCGTAAGTAAGTAAAATATAAGGCGTGATATATCAATACCCCAAACTAATCAGCGGCCGACCACGTCTTCGGAGATTGTTTCGATGTGCGCTGGATTTCTGAACGTTAATTATAGCCTCATTTTGGAACGGGCCAAAATAAAAATGGGCCTGCAGTGTAGGTCTTAATATATCCACCGATGGTCTCTGGAGGTAGTTTGAATTAGTGATGAAGCACTCTATTCGATAGGGCCCAGGGGCCGAACCCGGGGGGCCCGAAATTTAGTTCCAGGCGCCACCGGAATCCATGGATTCCGTCCCCCATTGAAATTTTGCAGAGCCCCTCCCGCGGGTCTGCTGAAGAAGACGATGCCCAGTATTTTTTGTTTCCTCACTAAACAAAACGACGTCGTTTTGACATTAGTGAAACGACGTCGTTTTATAGCGGAAAGGCAAAAAAAGGGAAGGCCAATTACGCTGAAACCCAATTGACCCAAATAATAAACCCTACAACATCAGAATTCTGAGATCATTCTCAGACTCAGCACTTCAGTGCTTCACAGTTCCCACTTCCTGCTTGGCCGCTTCCGCTGCGCTGCCGCCGTCTATCCGCCTGTTCCGTCCCTTGCATAAGGTGCTGGTTCTGGTTCCGCCACTGATAGGGCGTGTTATTGGGAAAAGTGTTCTTGTGAGAAGTCATTCAATGGAGGAAAACATAATCGGCGGCAAATGTAATTATGGCTTCTCACAGTTATAAAAAAAAGTGGAACTTAAAGGGTTGATTTTTCTCCCATAAAAGACATGGTTGCTAATCCCATTTCTGCAAGGAGAAGCCCTCAACGATGAGGCTGAGTATGGGACTTCAAGAGAATACGAAGAAGCGCGCATCTGAGTTGTTTATTTCCAAGGGAAGCGACTTTGCAATTTCTTATCTCGGCCAGTTGAAGCACCTTCCAAGAGCATGAGTGAGAGCAGATCAGTGACCATGCCTTTGAAGCACAATAATTTGATCTTTGTGCGACGTGTGGAAATGATGAGCATGGCTGATGTACGGGAATTGTGAAGACAATGGATTGAAGCAGCGCCTACATGCAAGCAGGAAGAGGACGATGAGGGGGCAGAGCCCTATAATGAGTTGATCAAGAAGAGATAATGGGCCAAAGATGGAAAGCTTGATTTGGTTTGTATTCGCACTTTTTAATTAAAATGTAAGCCTTGGAGCAATTATCACATTTTGGGTGTTTTAGTATGATGTTTGGAGTGGTTAAATGTTAGATTTTAGTTTGTTTTTATGATGTTGGTTTCGAACTAATGTCCTGTGAATCGTTATTATGTATGCCTTATGGATTTATAGTTTGTTTTTTATCTATCCTTAGGTTGTTGTAGGTGCTCTGTACTGAAACTGATCTGATCTTGCTTAAGCATTTTTCTTGTAAGCAAACATAGTAACTGATCTGATCTTGTTGTAGGTGTTTTGTTAACCGATCATTGAAATGCTTCTACTTACTATGTTTGCTTAAAGAAACATGCTTAATGAAGTTACTTGTACTCACATTTATATGGCTCATTAAATGTTTAGAACTTGTGAATGTGTACTCACTTTGTGTCTGTTTTAGCAATTGTTAAAAGGTAGGCTTGGTACATTGAAGTTCATGCACATTCTGCGTTAACTATGACATTTGGTTCTTCGGGTGCGTTGTGGATGTCCAATTTGTTGCATGTTCACGTATCTTTTTGCTGGAGACATAGGTAAGATAATTATGTTGAAGATTACTTGTTTTGTTCAAAGCTTAGTGTGGTCAATATGAAGGTGTAGCTGTTTTAGGCCTTAACTGTAGTCGGAGTATGTTAATGTCGGAAAGAAGCCCATCAAGTCTAGTGTTGGAAGTGATGTGGAGATTTTAAATTATGTTCTACTTTATTTGTTTAAAATTTTAATGCTTTTGTGCATTGGTGCAAACCTTCCCGAGACATGTTATGATGTTCTTTGGCAAGGTGAGGCAGATGGTACGTTCATCAACTGTTGTTGTGGCGACTAATGTTGAGGTCCTCCTGTAGTTTTCATGCTTGGCTGAATATTTTCATCATAATAGTTGAACACGTAATCGGAAGAGTCATAGTTGCTGTATGAGTCTTGTTTATTTTGGAATGAT
The DNA here is from genome assembly GCA_032355605.1 of Rubia tinctorum. Taxonomy (NCBI): domain Eukaryota; kingdom Viridiplantae; phylum Streptophyta; class Magnoliopsida; order Gentianales; family Rubiaceae; genus Rubia; species Rubia tinctorum. The sequence goes on from JAULKM010000013.1 coordinate 11,667,187, forward strand.
AGAATGTTTTGTGTCATTGATCATGTAAATGGTTGTTGCTAATACCGATCCGAATTGAAATGGATTTGGTCGTTTTCTCTTGCTGGATTTTTTTCATGTAATATTAGTGGGGGATGGGGCGTAGATGGGCTGAATCAGATGTGTACTTAGGCTGCAATCTAGTAGGGCATTTTTCGGGGAGTAGAATTGGGTTCCGGACATGCCCTTTTGTTTACGGGCTTGGAAGGGTTAAGTTAATTACATGCATAAAACATGGATAATTAATTACCTAACAAAACCATCAAACTTTATCATCTTAACACCAATTAGTAGAGTTGGCCTAAACATTTGTCGAGAACCATTTTAATATACTATTCCTCCCTAAAATATGCCGAGCAATTTTAATTTTTTCCAAGTTAATGAGGTATTGGAGGATGAGCAACGGATGCCAATCGGCTTCTTTAACTTTTGAAACAATAGGTACAAACGCCATATGCATTGTAAAACAGATGAAGAAGGAGATCTTATTCGTATGTCTATGTTGGCTAGAATATGATTTTGAAAGAAATTGCATGAGTGTCCCCCACATAGTTCACCAAACATTGTGTTTTACGATTGATGGACAACTAGGAAACTAATTCCAGGTCTCCACTTCTATGTATGCAGGATGGGAAGATGTTAAATCAACCAACCATCTAACTTTTGGAAATTCACATCAGAGTCAATGAAACTGGATAAGTTCACTGCCTCTAGTTCCGGTTTTGCTGTCTAGAGATGACACAAAGTTTTCTAGGAATCTGGAATAAATGTTCATGTTGTGCAAAACGTTGTGTAAAATTGTGGTTGTGATTGAATGCATGACGTTGTAAAATATTTACAAAGGAACTGTTTTGGCCACGGAAACCATACATCAATTTACAATCATGGAAAACTAATTAAAACAGTAATGGTGGATGATGCTGATTCAGTGAGTGATTGGGTGGTTTTAGCGTGCATGAAAATGTATACGGTAAAAGTGTGTCATGGAGAATGTTTGTTGACATATGTAATGCTTGGTAATTAATTTCCAGGATAATTTTTAAGAGATTTGGGCTGAGTTTGTGCTTCAATATATCTAAGTACTTGACAAGATTATATTGTGCATCCCCTTAGTGCATGCAATGTCTGGGGAGTTATAGTCTATGAGAGGTTATCGAAGTTAAGTAATTAATGTAGCAAGTCATTGTTCGCCTAGTAAGCAAGTGAGTACATATGAAACTGGTCTTGGAAAGATTTTTGATGAGATGGCAATTCCGCTAGTTGGTTGGACCTCTCTAGGGTAGAGGTTCCTTTAAGTTCTTGAGGACATTGAGGGAAGTATTCATGATGACAACACATGCGGAAAAGGTTCGCACCACAGTTTGTTATACGGAGGGCGTAATTCACCCTCGATGTGGTCCGACTATATTGGTGAGATTGCAGGGTAGGAGAAACACTTAAAAAGATGAAAATTTGCAATAGAATGGTATGACAGTTTGGTTACAACTAGGCATGCCTCATTCCACCTTAGTTTGTTGAAGTTTCTAGAACTTCCTTCGAAGTTATCCATCAGGTGCATCACAGTCAATCTGCAATCCATATTGCAATTGGTACAATACCAGTGTGGTACTATCGTTTCGTAGTTGAACCCCAGGAAATCACTGTCTCAATTGTCACCAAGGTGTTGCAGCAAGCACCAAACATAGGAGCCCTGTGATTTGAGATACTGGGAGACATTAGTTGATAGTCCAAACAAATTATATGTATAATTCATTTGGTGTAACCACAATAATCAATGATAAAGATAGTTTGATAAGACATTATATTCGTGCATAAATTATACTCCATGTAATTTGAAGCACACAATTGCTCTGTTCATAACTTAAGTTTGTGTTACAATTATTGCGAGTTGTAGCACTCAATTTAAATTCCGGAGATTTCCCTAAGACATCCAGCTTCTGTTTCTGTAATCATACATCACTCAACAACGGGAGCAAATAAATGGACAGGTCTAAGAACACTGTAATAGCAAATGCAAAGGAACAATGAAAGGTAATACAACTGAGGATAACTTACAACAATTTTTGCGTAAGTGTCCCAATCCTCTTGGCTGATATGGCGGTGGGTGTCGAAGTACTTAACTGTTGCAGTGTTGAAGTCGACAGCCAGAAGGATGTATCGTTTTCTCATTTGGAAAAGAACAAACAATTGTTTGTGTTCATGATGAATGACGACTTGATATTAAAACCTAAGAGAGATGAGTATATACGTAAGTCATATTAAATATGGATAGGTACCAGGGAGGTCTTGTTGATCTTGACTTTGGTCAGGCGCATGCATTTCATCCAATGAGTTAGGATGTTCTCAGTAGTCATGAGATTTTCATCCTTCATATGGAGGGGATATGTTAAGCGAAGGTTTTGTAATTGTAACAACAGTAATAATTTTTCGAATTGAATACAAGATAAGCTATGCATAGTTAATTTAGCCATGTAATGTAACTGGTGAAGTTTATGAATGTTGTGCTACGTTTAATACACAAGCTACCAGATCCATCAGTTGCAGTGATAAGAATTGGGCGTCCTTTCTCCTCCATTCATAGTTCAACACACATCACCAAACCAAAATTATCGATGGGGATAATATTACGCCTGGAAATAGAGTCCTCATCTCACGCCTTGTAACGACGGGCAATGCGCTGTCGTCATCAAACAATGCATCCCTGCATTGATGAAGCTGAAACTATTACGTACTCGAGTATCGGTTGTAGAATACAAAAATTGATTATGGGTAAGTATCAGTTTGATAATACAAAATTTGATTTTTCGTGTGTCACACAGTTGTCTTAGAGCGTTACCTTTGTTCATTAATCTCCTCGGCCTCCAGACAGTAGTCAGTCATCTTCAAAACCCCCGCTAGCAATTTGCTCTTGGAAGAAAAACATGTGTAGCACAGATAAGTGTAGTAGAAACCCTCGGAGTTAGGCGGAAAAGTTATCCTGTCTGGGCCATATTTGTAGGGATGTTTGAGAACTAGTATGGGATAAACATCCTCAATTGGATACATGCTAGCTTGTGGTGATGTAGATGGAGTAGGTTTGTTGCTTAATTGCGCATGACCTTTGAGGTAACTCAAGTTTCGAATGAACTCCTCAATGCAGTCATTGGCCTTGTAGGGTTGAGAAATTTCTAGGTAACTAGGAATACTTTCCTTGGATCTCACAAGACCCGCAGTGTATTTGCTCGTCGCTACATGATCTGCCATGACCACATTGAGGTCACGACAGGGGGTAGAAACTTGACGTTCATCCTTCTAAAATTAGAAAATGCGTGTGAAGTAAAGAATTTGACAGCCTCCATAGATACCACAGTGATTTAGACCTCACCACAACTTTGCACAACTACATTTGAACATATTGGAACTAACAGTGTTTGAGCAATGGGAACTTCTGAGAAAGCGAAAATGATGATGGATTGACATGGATTTGGTTATGCAAACTCATTTTATTTTGAAACTTATAGCCCCACAAAATACCAAACAAGTAGTCATTCATGCATTAACTCATTGAAGTAAACATAATCAAAACTTATTGGGATAACGACATACCAAGTCTATTGATCAAGTCCTACCTCTACGGATTTTAGAAAGCTTACTAATTTCAAACCGGACACAGACTTTATGCAATTATTCAGAATTTGGACCAAAAGCCCTTAGTCTTTAAAGTCAAAAGAAATAGATTCTTCTAAAATGCAATTTGTGTACTGATAGTATTTTAGTGAGACTAGTATTTGATAAGAAAGTTGAACAAGCCTGGTAATTTAAAACGTAATCTTGTGTTCCCGATTCATGAGAACACCAGAATAAGCTGACAAATTTGTATTCAAACACCAGAACTGTCAGTACAAGTGATGTTGAATGCAATTTGTATTAATGGACATATTTTCGATATTATACCATACTTATTTATGGATATCCTAAAGATAAACAACCTTGTCTTCCCACTAATGCTAATATTTTATTGGAACAATTAAGATTCATAAGATTGTCTGGCTACATAAAAGAACATGGAAACAACAATGGGACGAAGGAATGAATATAAATCTTCCCATTTATGGAAACTCATGTCAGGAAATAGGTCGGCCAAGCGTCTGTCGTCATCGTAGGGGGAAATCACTTGGAAAGAAATCACGTTGGCCGGACAACAGAGAGATCGGCAGCTGGACCTTGTGGATGTCATCCTTTGCATGCCAGAGGTGAACTCATGCTATGAAACCCCCCCAATAGTTCAAGCGACCAAATGATTGCATGCGCCAGGCTATGTTCCGTCCCTGCCGAAGAAGACATTTCTGGCTCCATCCCGTTGGAGTTCATTTGGGTGGAAGGTGACCTACTCCTACACCCACCCCTACCCTCACCGGCTGAGATTGGGGTTGGGTGAGTTGGCCTCGTAGGTGGCCATGATATTGATAATACATAGATAATGTGTGGTCCGGGCAAGACGGTGGTGGAGTGGACTGGGTGGGTTGGTCTCGTTGATGTTGCTGGGAAACAGAGTTTGTGATGTTGGGGAAGGAGTTTTACCTTTGTGTTGTGCAAGTATTCCGTAATTATTTACTCTGGGTGATCCTCATAGTTTTTTTAAAGATTTTAAACATGACTCATGGCATATGACATTGGCTTAGTAGATGCACTTGTGGTTACAGTTTGTTAAGAACACTATGTTTTATTAAATACTGATAAATTCAATCTACTAGTACAGTAATTCGAACTATGAAGATTAGTTTCACTCTTACTACATATGTTAAACTTTATTTCATTTTTTATTTTATTCCTGTCGAAATATTTTAGACTACGAATTATGCCTCGCCACAATGCTCAGTCATGCTTTACCTCTCCTCCGCCATCATATCTCCCCTATGTACTCCACCCTAGCCCCACCTTCAACCCTAGCCCCACCATAATGCTTCGTCCTGCTCCACCTCCCTATCACCGCGCTCCACTCTAGCCCCAACCTCAACCCTAGCCCCGCCCTCATTTTCCACCCAACCATTCCCCCTTCCCCCGCCACCACCATATCGGCCCACCGTAGAGGATCTTGAAGATTGAGGATTTGGGTTGAAGATTGAGAATTTGAGATGGAGAATGAAGAATGAAGAAGGAGACTAGGGCTGAAGATTGAGAAAACGTATGATCAGGAAAGGGTAAAGTAAGGGTAAAGTTGTCTTATCCTTTTTTAAAATAAATTTTCAGAAGGGATATAAACATCTTTTCGTAATTTTTTGGCCAAATTGGCCATTGACATTCTGGCAAAGAAGTCCGGGGTTCGATTTACTCTTTCAGATTGTACGTGTTTATATTTGCACTTTCGAACAAAACATAGGGTTAAAACACAATTTTATTTAATTATTATAACCTTGAATGTCTGTAACGATAGAAAACAATCCTACCATTCTCATAAAACTAACCTCACCTTAAAATAGAAGGAGGAAGACACGATCGTCTTTACTTGCTGATCTGTTCTAAATTGATAATGATGTATGCAGTCTGATTGTGATGTGTAGATACGCGTAGAGGAATCACATATGGGATTCCCGTCTCTGTGGTTGATCAAATCTAACGGTAAAACATGCTTCAAAGATAACCTAAACTTGTAGATAGATTTAAATTAATTACATACTTGAGATCTTGAATATGGTAATTGATATTCTGCTATGTTATATTCAATCAATTAGCGACAATACACACATCCAAAACCTCCTTTAACCACTAGCACAACCACCACCACTACTGTGACCTCCTCGGTTGATAAATCGTTCATCAAACCTCTCAGGTACCACCACCACCACTAACCAACAAAGACCATCAATTAATTCGATTGAAACTCACTCGGAACAAAAATTACATCACAACTATAGATGATTAATGGGAAAATCCCTTCGGGTCACCTCTCCGAATCTGCACCTCACCCACCCCCGACTCTGCAAAACTCGCCTTAATCTCCTTCTCCCCGGCAGTGCAGCTCCAAACCCTCTTCCTAGAGTGTAGCTTGTCGGCGCCAGAGTTGTGGTTCATATAATAGAAGATCCAGTTAGTGAAAACCTAAAATTGACGAAAACCCAGTTAATGAAAAATCCAGTGGATGAAAACCCCAAAATTGACAAAATGCCAGTTGATGAAATCTCCAAATCGGTAAATTGCGAACCCAGTTAATATTGCAGCGGAGTTTTATAGATTTTGTGAAAAAAGATGAAGAAAATGTGAGCAAGAGAATTTTGTGAGTAGGGGAGTATAATAACGCATGTGATGAGAATGACACTTTTTAATGGAGCGAACAAAGGTTTCTCAAATAGACTTTTTCTTTTTTCTTTTCTTGAATGGAATTTTTCTTTTTTGATTTTCTTGTTATAAGCATATGAGTGAGCAAGTGCTCAGGGGTTGTGAAATGAATGGTCAGATCGAATGGTTTTGGTGAGAAATAGTGATGTAAAAGATAGTGAAAAAAATCATTCCCCTCTCTAAAAGTTTACTCTCGTGAAAAGCCATCTTCTACTTTTTTTTAAAGCTCTAATCCTTGGAAGCTTCCACCACCATCGATCGGCGTGCAGCCTCCCGCACCCTCCTTTTATTTTCGTTTCATTTTAGTACCCCTACTTGTCTAAGCATGCAGAACGAGAAGGAATGGTCGGGAACTTCCAATTCCTTCGTTTCCATCACCAGAGCTCTCTGATGAGTAAAACGAAGAATCCGGTGTACCCTACACCAGATGCACAAAGACTGTTGGCGAACGTGCCGACTGGAGAAGGCCAGAAACGACCAGTGGAGCTTGTCAGTGAACGAGTCGAGCCGATCAAGCAGATCCGATCGGGAACCAGATTCAACCCGTGGACGGCCGGGGCTAGATCTACCCGACCCCGGGGATATAGACAATGACCTGGTAGTCTCTGATGAACGACATGAACCTAGCCTTTCTCCGTGAGAACCAACTGAAGGTCGCAACTCTAGCGAGCACATAAGGAAGAAATCTGGCGGGCCAAGATCTGGGCGGTCACCTACGGCTCACGTCCGGCGAGCAGTGCTAAGATCGGATGAGCACGAGTCTGTCAATGAAACCATCTCTGATGAGGCTACAAGTGGTCTGGCAAAGATTTCCGTCGAGCTTGCCAGTGGTCCACCAAAGTCAACGGTTTCCCGGTCTGGTCAACGATCACCCAACAGGTCATGGTCAATGAAGGTGTAAGGGGGTCAAGTGCAGTAAATTGGGCACGTGCGTGTCCGTTTATTTTCCAACTCAGCCATGTCGAAAGACCTAAAGCACTGCCAGCGTAATTTATCCTTTGGTCAATCTCTATAGTTTATTCCCACCCAATGTGTTGTTTAGTTGCTCAATAAATATTCATCGTGGTAGGTTGTAGCCACGGAAACTACATGGTGAATGCGATGGAGAGTCGATTATAAGAATTGGATGAATTTGCTATTAGTGGTGTTAGGTTACGGGCAACAGTCAAAATAGGCTATCCTATGGTGGAGGGTATATGGTCTGGCCCACTGAAAAATAGAAAAATGGGTATTTCTGTGGTAGTATATATCCGTCGAACATAGTTTTTGGCACAACGGAGTTCCCACTAGCTGCAGTACCACATTTACGGCAAGTTCGTAGGACAATAATCTTAAGGTGATAATTACTTATGGGTTAGTATAGCATGATTTCCCTAAATGACGACAAGGTTTAGGTTAATTATGTTTTAGTTTGTTTTTTGGCTTTATTTCTAGGTGTGCAGCTAATACTCTTGCGACTCCAGCAAAATTTATATTCTCTCATGTCGTGCTCTTTGGAGAAAATCAGCGACAACCTCCAAAAAAGTTCTCAAATCAGAACTACGAAGTTGTGGAACCTTGTGCAGATAAATCTGGCCCAACACTAAATAAACATGAGGCATGCAATACCAGACTGCTTCAAAATAAAACGGACCTAGCCTCGAAACTCTTTCAACATACCCTCCTCATCACTGATTGGAGAAATCCAGCTTCAAGCTCTTCAAACTACATAGTTGTCGCAACCTAATGAAGACGAAGATTGGAGGTACGAGTCGAGTAGCAGATCGCCAATATGGCACATGAGCCTAATGATTGATCCATTTGTGGGAGGCTCACCCCACAGTGTGTGAGCCAAAAGAGTTTAGTAGAACATTTTAACATATTAGTTATAGTTGTTAGTTAGGGGTTGTGCGACCTAAACCTAGTACAATTATGTAACGATCTTACAGTTAATGAAAATGAGAACGACTCTTTGTTTTAAAAAATAAAAGTATGTAAAATTGTTGTTTTTAAAAAGTAAATAAACAATTTAGGGTGAGACAAAGGGAGTGTCTTGTAATATGTCAAACATTTCCTAAAATAGAAAATGTATAGATTTAATTGAGACTTTTCAAAAACAAATAGTAAGACCTTTCTCATTAATATATAGAAATGGTTTACAATTTTGGTTATAGACTAGTACTACTGCTAGTCTATCTTCTATTACAATTGATGCACTAATAAACTATTGAAAACGCATAAATAAAATGAGAAAAAACCTAACTATTACAAGGTGGAAATAAATCCCACATGATTAGTTCACAGAGGGTGAGTGGGGTAAGCGTCCCACTTGATAGACCGTGAAGGTGTATCAGAACTCCACACCAGCATGGTGTATAAGAGCTTTCTCCACGCCAACCTGGCGTATAGAGATTTAAAAACCATAATTTATTAGGGGGAGAACCCGACTTGCGCCTAGTCACTCAAACACAACACCCTAAACTAGTTAATCTAAAAACCCCACTTACATCCAGGGAAGTCATGCTACAACGTAGCTCATTTATAGCTCATAAGTTTAAGGAATAAGCTAAAAAAGAGAATACGTTGGATGTGCTTTAGGCCTGGACTTCGGAAGGGCTGAGTTGGGGAGTTGTGTGTCCCTAATGAACCCCTCCAGACTTTGTTCGCCTTTGACCGGGACATTGTATGCTTTGACCGGGCTTCTTTAGCAACTGCTGACCGGGTTTTTGATGACCGTAGTCCGAAAATTGATCGCCGTGCATCATGGTTCATCAAATAAGTGTCACTGTTTCAGACTTATGTGCATCATCATCAGCCCTCATTACATTATTTATTGGAATTTTTACACTTCGAACCCTAACTTTAGATTGAAAGTGCCAAGATAATTTTGCAAAATGAAAAAGTACTAAAATAACCTTAACTTTGACCCAAATTGTGCAGGTGTAACCTTTTGATACTATTCTGGCATTGACTAATTAATTGTTGACTAGACGTGAAATAACGAAAATATCCTTTGCCCCATAAGTTGAATTCCCCCTTTACACCTTTTCTTCTTCAAAAATCGCCCGACACCACCTTACCACCACCTCCCGCCACCTTGCCTTATTCTCTCCGCCACCACCCACCACCCCTCTTCTTCTCACGCTACCACCCCTTATTGTTGTATTTTCTTCTTTTTCACCCACATAGCGTCCGACCATCCTTCTTGTTTCTGGAGAAATTAAACCAAACCAGCAATTCCGATTCATTCGCCATGGACGACAATCCCCAATCTCTAAACAACACCACCGAAAGCCCTAAAGACATCGGTGAAGAAGAGGGCTCTGACGAAGAAGAGGGATCTGACAAAGAAGAGGGCTGAAGGTTAAGAAGAGGACCGAATGTGAAGAAGATTTCAGGCGAAGAAGATTTTCACAGGTGAATGAATTCGTGGATCCAGGGTAACGAATCTGCGGTCCATGATTATCAAGGGTGGTTGACCACCAAATGGGCCAAGCTGGAAGTTTCTTTTTTTTAAAAAAAAATTAAATTTATGGTAAAATCATCATTTCCTTAAATTGCGGTCAAATATTCCATCAACTTTAAATTGACACATGCATCATAAAGTTAGAGTTATTTTATCACTTTCCGATTTTGCAAAGTTATATTGAAACTTTTAGCATAAAGTTAGAATCATTTTAACACATTACTCTTATTTATCTGTTATCATAACCACTCATTATTATAGTAGTCAAGTAAAAGCGTACTTACAAGTATTACACTCAGTTTTTGAGAATGAAGGCATCTTGAAGCCTTGAACAGTCCAGCAAGTAGGCAAAACCATAGGCCATGTTCTTCAAAGTGGCCTTATGTAACTCCATTGAAGATGTTGCGGTTGCATCTGCGGAGAAAAAAACTCGAAAGCCCCTCACAAATGCCTCTCTTGCAGTTGTCTCGCAGCATAAATTGGTCATCACCCCTGTCACAATTATTTCTTTCGCCCCCATCTTCATCAGCTCGTCTTCCAAATTAGTTCCTGACCAAAATCAAGCATTTCTAACTTAGTACTCTCCCGTCCCGACGAAAATGTCACAATGTCCCATAATACAGTACTTCCTCGGTGGGGAATTCACACTGAATCTTTTTCACAGTTTCCAAGAAACATGTTTGACTTTAAATATATGTAACTACGAATAATAACAGCACATAAAAAATTGATATTTAAAAACTACATGTTACGACGAATATAACAATATCTCACACGGTAACATTATTGTTCATATATCTATTCAATTATGTGGTCAAAGTTCAACAAATTTAACTGTCAAATAATTAACATGCAGATTCGACTGAGGAAGCAGTAACTTTATTCACGACCCATTATGAATTATAAAAGTAAATTTTGTTTTTGAAAGAATAAAAGGCAGTATTTAAAAAAGAAGTCTACCGTCTCAGATTTGAGACGGAATTTTCAATCCAGAATGGAACCTTATGCAAATTCAAAATGTCCAAAAAAACATTATTTTGATCCTCTATCCAAAATGGATCCTTACCATCGTTTTGGCCATGTGAATGCAAAACGATGTCGTTTTTGTTATTTTCAGGACCGACCATTTTGCCCTTTTAAGTCATTTTTATTGAAAGGGTAGGAGTAAAGTGCATTTATACTCCCGAGTTATTTGTTTAGTACACATATTTCCTTCAATTTTTTGAAAGTACATGTACATCCTCCCAATTTTTTTAAAAACGCACATGATAAAATGATTTCCCATGCTGAAGTCTGTATTACAGACTGAAATAAATAGAGAGTACAAATGAAGTAAACTAGTGCTAGTAGAACTCTAGCTTAGTCAGCATGTCTATCTAGAATCAATCAAGTCTAATCAGAAACATGATTTACTCTAACATGTACCAAGGGACATTCTTTAGGTGATTAAATAGATTTTACTTTCCAGCTTAGGAGTGTACCAAGAGACACTCCTTAAGTAACTGAACGGCTAGGATTACCCTAGCTTTAGTTTATACTACTCCCTCCGTCTCTGTCATTTTTGAACAGAATCTTTTTACGGTCTCCAATAAATATGTTTGACTGTAAATATGCGTAGTACGGATAATAACGGCACACAAAAAATTATATTTAGAAACTAGATGTTACAATGAATCTAACCATATCACATACGATAAAATTATTATTCATATACCTATTTAAATATGTGGTTAAAGTTTGGCATGTTTGAATATAAAAAAAAGATCATGTACAGAATTGGTTGGGATGGAGGAAGTAAGAGTTGCACCTTATATATGTATATAACCAGGGTTGAATCCAGGAAATAAATACAACGGGGCTGGTAGAAGATTTTTTTTAATTTTTTCATTTATTAGAGGGGGCTGGTAGATAAAAATCCAAAATTACACCTAAATTCCTAATACTTTTCTTTTCTGCGGGGGTTGAAGAGGAAATTTTCAAAATTACTCCCAGTGTTTTCTTCTCGGCGGGGGCTGATATAAAAAATTTCCATTTTTTATTTATCAGAGGGAGGTGGTAGAAAAAATTAAAATTACTCCCAAAAACTTTCTTTTCTACGGGGGCTGAAAGATTTTTTAAAAATTACTCTCATTAATATTCTTCTTGCCGGGACTGGAGCCCCCTCCAGGCCCATGTACATCTACCTCTGTATGTAACTGAGTGACCAAACATTCCCGTACTTAGGATTTTACCATGAGGCACCCAATTAGTAGCGGATGTAGAATTTTTTTTGTAGTGGGGATAATTAATTAATTTTAATAAATAATATTCAATAAAAATATGATAATATTCAATAAGGAATTGAGGAGTAATTTTTTTAAAAAAAATTTAGCAGAAAAATTTCTGATAGAGGTTGGAGGGTAATGATGGAGATCAGGGTACGACTACCACCATAAATGAAGACATTCCACGTCTTGATCAAACATTCAAGGGTTATGTTC
>JAULKM010000013.1:11679544-11693734 GCA_032355605.1 Rubia tinctorum
CGTTGCATAATAAAACTTTAATATTGCAACAAAGACCTTTTACCTTTTATTATTATAATTAAACCCGTCTTTCCCAAGATTTTGCCGAGTCTAAATATCTGTTTGTGTAGTTATTTCTTTTTTCCGTACTATGATACTAACCTCGGTTGTTGTATCTGGCTCTGAATGTGTTATTTAACTGGATTGGTTCATTGTTTCATTGTTGTTTATGCTAACGGTCTAATTTTTTGAAATGTGTTTGGTTATAAATATTTGTTTAATATAAAATGTAATTTTAGAATAAAAATTATTATTCACAACATTTTCATTTTGGCAAAGAGTTGAAGTGACACTCTATTAATAATCTGTTTAACCAAATAAGAAGTTAAAATCAAAATTTGGCTAAAAACTAGTTATAAGGGATTTACATTTCAATACTCGTATTTTATTATAACTAGAATACGTTACTTGATTTACTTATTATATGCGAAATAATTTTTACATATTTGATAGTTATGAGGTTTAAAAACTACTCACTTTATCCCAAGTGAAATTGCACTACAATCATTAGTGTGTTATTAAAAAAATATGTCTAATTGTTAACATATTTACCTACGTACAATAACAACTAAAATAACATGATTACTTAATTGTTAGATTGAGTTGTTAAATAAAAAGTTGATATTTAAATATACTTATTACAGCGAATTGAATAATATTATATATGATAGTAATATTTTTTATATATCTATTTAAATAATAGAGAATAGCATATATATATATATAAAAAAAAAGCAAGACGGTAATTTCAGTTGGGAGAGTATTCACTAACGATTTGAAAACAATTTCCACCGTTTACACTTTTCTCTTACCTTGTTTCAAAATCGTGCGATGCGTGCAATTTCTAATTCACTGTGCATGTACTTTATACCAAATGATGGTAGGAGCGAAGTTGTATTTTACTATTGTAGTACGTGTGATTCAAGCTTCTCTCATCTAACGACTCAATCTAATTTTAAATTTACTACTCCCTCCGTTTTTATATATTTGACACTATAATTTAAATGTTATTTTTATAAATTGAAATGTGTTGAGAGAACTGTGTAGCAAGTAAAAAATTAATAAGTGGTTGAAAATGATTCACTTTCTGCCATAAATGGAAACGTGTCAATTTTAACGAAACATGGAAAATATGCCAAAATTTAGAAAACAGAGGGGTGACAGTGAAATGTATTGAAATTAAGGCGAAGGAGCATTTTATATTACTTTTGTTTCATTGGATGTAGCACCATAGGGTTAGGTGCTTGGATTTGGGTGAATGAAATATATGGATGAAATTGAATTTAGAAATTTAATTAATGGTTGAAAATAATTCACTTTCTGCCAGAAAAGGAAATGTGTCAACTTTAGCGAAACATGAAAAATGTGCCAAAATTTAGAGAACAGAGGGGGTCACTAAGTTCATCCCTAGGTAACTTGTAATAGCGAAATGTGTTGAAATTAAGGCGACGGAGGATTTTATATATGGCTGAATCTGGTTATGGGTGGGAGTAAGAATTTTAGAAAGTAAAATCATTAGACAGTCTGAAAAGGATCACACGATGAATAAAGCAGGAAAAACACCACTTTTTGCAAAGCACTTAAGGCTTCTTCTTTCTTTTTTTCTTCTTTTTTTTGATATAGGTATTGGTGAAATCATGCACTTATTATTATCTTTAGCATTATTCTTCTTCTTGAATCTGTGTTACTCCCAATGTTTCAGCAGAATTGACTAGTTTAATTTTTCAAAATCAAATATTAAAAAATTTTGACCAAAAATATATATTAATCTATATATAATAAAAATATCATGTGACATCTTGTTAGATTCATCTTAACATCTATTTTCTAAATATCAATTTTTTATGCGAAATTGATATATGTATCTAGAGATATTGACGGTCAAATATGATCATTGAACACCGTGAAAAAATAAAGTGACCAATTCTGCTAGAATTGATGGAGTATGTGATTATTTGTATCTTTCACAGCGTCCATCCCAGTAAAAAAAGCAAATTACTCCGTTCTCTTGTTTACCGTACAGTTTCTCATTTACATCATCGCAGAGTTTATTTTCAATTTTGTTTAAAGTGAGAAAGATTCACCGTTACTTATGGTAAGACAAAGGATTAAGTAAAGTTTTAAAACTATAAAAACTATCCCATATCATTCATCTTTAAATAATTTTATTTAAACCCTCCATCCCACCATAAGAATGAATGAGAATGCCTTGCTCAAGTTTTGTACTATAAAATTACCTGCATTTTTTTTCTCGTTTTACACATTTTTGTTTTTTCTCATCGTGTAATGCGGGCCTAGCCTAACATTTGGAAAATGGAAAGTAGTGCCGGGTCGTTTTCTTTGTTGAATATCTGTCGTTTATTTATTTAGCTCTTATGAGTACTCCATTTTGATCGTAAATTTAAACAGATGTATCAACATCGTATATATGATATTGTTAAATTATTTGTAATAACTAGTTTTTTCATATTAACTTTTTATTTATTGTTATTATACATTGATAAAAATATTAATATTCAAACATATTATTTCAACAACATAATAATAATTATGGTGTAAATTCAGGTGGGACAAAGGGAAAGAAGAGGGAGTTCATGCCTAGTACTCCCTCTGTTTCAACCCAAATTACCGTCCACTCATTGCACTCCGTTTGAGAAATACGTTTGACCGTTAATATATTTAGCTACGTACAATAATAGTAAATAAGAAGTTGATATTTAGAAACTAATTGTTAAGACGAATTAAACAATATCACATACGATAATATTATTTTTCATATGCCTATTCAAATATGCGGTCAAAGTTTGATAGAGAATGGTGTCATAAAGTTAGTGGGTAATTTGGGCCGGGACAGAGGGAGTATTTGGATTCATAATAAATAATTATTTAATTGTATAGGACCCGGATGCTCATCAATAGCTTACGGTGCTATGCAAGAACTTGGTCCATTCCTAGTCCGCAACAATTCCCATCTTATTCTCAACAAATTCTCCTGGAATAAGGGTAAATCACTGCTCATAGCTAAATATAATTTTTTTTCCCTTTCATTTTAAATTCTTGGTGTTTTTGAACTTATTTCCAAAAATGGTATTGTAGTTGCAAATGTTCTATTCTTGGAAGCACCAGTCGGGGTAGGGTTTTCATATTCAAACAAGTCAGAGGATTTGAATAACCTTGGTGATTCAGTTACAGCCCTTGATTCCTATGACTTTCTCATCCGTTGGTTTCAAAGGTTCCCTCAATTTGCTTCCCGCCATTTTTACATCGCCGGGGAGAGCTACGCTGGTACGTCCGTCTAAGACCCTGTTCTTTTGAATTTATTTTTTTCCCGAACTGAGTTGAAATAAATTAAATTGAATTATACTACACAAAAATAAGTGTATCGAAAATCGTAATTATGTGATGAAATCAAACTAAATGTCATTATATAAAATTAGCAATAGAAAAAGTGGTGGTGGGGGTGGGGGGTGGGGGGGGTGTGGTTTGTGGTTTTGGGGAATGGAAATGTTCATGTATCAAACATTTTTGTGGCTCAGGTCATTATGTCCCACAACTGGCGGACCTTATACACGAAAAGAATAAAGGAGCAAAGAAGGGCTCCAACTCCATCATTAATCTCAAAGGATTCTTGGTATCTTCTTACTTTATTATTCTTATTATTAATTTTCATGTTTTTGTCAATCACTTTTAGCATATTCATATCGTTCATGTGATCATATATAATTCGCCGCTTTCCACACCTAGCAAAAGAACACACAGATAAATGCATGTGACTTGAATATACTGGTCAAACAAGCCCATGCATTATTGATGTCATTATTTATTAGCATGGATGGAATTACAATCAAGTGTATTGGTATAATTATGTTGAAATATGTGGCCTGCCAATTCTCTTTTAAATATTAGATATTAATAGTTACTCAAAATTTTGTTTTAGACTAATTAATCGTTATGCGGAGCTATTTTCTAATCAAAATATATTGAAGTGTATACATGATCATAATTTATCGTTAAAAGTTATTGAAACGAGGTTTTCATGATTGGTCTAACAGATAGTCGGTCTGAAACAGATAGGAAATGCAGTGGTGAACGACGCGACGGATCAACTAGGGTTCATCGACTACGCTTGGAGCCATGCAATCGTGTCGGACAAAGTGCACAGCGACGTTAACAGAGAATGTGACTTCAGGAACACCACTTTGAGCAACGTTTGCAATCTCCACCTCAAAACCTTCTTCAAAGCTTACTCCGACATCGACATCTACAACATCTATGCCCCCGTCTGCTTTACCACCTCGTCTGCTTCACCTCGTCGTCGGAATCCTCACATGCTCGACGTCGCTCCTCGCTTTTTCTCCAAACATGTTGGTGTTCTCATCCCTTAGTTCTACATCATTTGTTGCAGCATTTCATTTTCTTCTCTCAATATTTTAGATTTTAGGTTTTTTTTTGTGTGGTGTTTGCAGGAGATATGGCGGAAACTGGCATCCGGGTATGATCCATGCACAGAAGATTACGCGGAGACGTATTTGAACAGGGAAGATGTGCAGCAGGCCATTCATGCAAACCTCACCAAATTGTCCTATCCCTATACCCCATGCAGGTACTACTACCTAGTACCTACCCTTCTGTAGTGTCATTGTTAGTGAAACGAAAGGCGTACTAGTATTGTTAGGAAATTAATCCTTAGTGCTACGCAAGATAATGGAAAAATAAGATAGAAATATAGTATAAAGAATTTATGTAGTTCACTAAACGTGCTAGTTGCTTTTACAAACAGAAACAAATTAATCTTATTCAAATGGATGTGACAGATTATGAATGTGAGGAATTATGTTATGTAGGATTACCCGACCAAATTATAGATTAAGAAGGGTTACATCTTTTCACACTCCTTGAAAAACTCACTAACTCTTCCTCAATTTATAAGAGTTCAAGTCCAGATTTAGAGCTTTCAAATTCACGAATAACAACTTTTGGAATCCTCAGATTCCAAAACAAAACTCTTGACTATCTCAATTCATGAGCCAACTCTTGAATTAGTCGTTAATAAACCAAAGACTTTTCAATAGCTAACCATTCAATAAAAGGACAGTAATTGTTCTATAATTGTATATAAATGTCCATATTCCGTATTAGCCTTCATTAGACTTTACGACGGCTAGAAATATATACTTCCTCTGTTCAACTTAATGTGGCAATTTTATTTTTTGCACAAGTTTTTAGAAGACCCTAATCATGTGAATTAAATTGAATGAAAAGGAGAAAAAATTAAATAAATTGATGGAATTACCTTAAACTATGTTATTATTGGAAAGTGTCAAAATAAAATGAACAAATCAAAATGAAAAGTGTGCCACAAATAGTTGAACGACTCGTTCCTCTATATATGATACATTTTTTTTAGATTCTTAAATTCGGATGAATGAAATGAGTGGATGAAATTTAATTTAAAAAGTAAAAAGTAGAATAAGTGGTTGAACTTGAACAAATCTTATCAAAAATAAAAAAAATACGTCAATATTAAAAATATATTAAAAAAGAGTGTGTCATATATAGAAGAACGGTCGATGGAGCCCTTGTAGTTACTGAACAGGATGGTGGTGGATGAGTGGTAAGATAGGACGTGAACATTCATTGTTGTAAGGGAAATAGGAATGCATGTGAGGCAGATGTAGAGGAAATTTGTGGCATTAATTTAGAGAATTGTAGGCAACATTGAACCACACCTTTCTTTCTGCCTCTAATTTATGACATATTTCGTCCGTCAAACTCTAAATTGTTTATTTACGTGTTAGAAATTAAACCTTATAAATTTTAACCCTAAATATAAGTGAATATATAAATAATAAATATATCATGTTAGATATTGTTAAATTTGTCTTAACATCCATTTTTCAAATATTAATTTTTTATGTGACATTATTATAAGTAACCAGAGATATTTATGGTCAAACATGTTCATTGAACACCGTGAAAAAGTAAATAAACAATTTAGAGTGAGACGGAGGGAGTATCACTGAATCAATGACACAGCTGATTGGGATTTTGAATCTCCTCCTTGTTGTTTTCATCCACTTTTTGCTTCTTCCCAAACATTCTGCAACAGTAAATTGACATTAACCGAATCATTTATCTTCCTTGTCAGCTCTGTAATTAAAAATTGGAATGATTCTCCAGACACAGTATTGCCCATCATCAAAAACCTTCTGAATGCAGGCCTGCGAATATGGATTTTCAGGTATTTCTATTTGAACAAATTATTTCCATAGCACGTCACCGTTATCAGGATTAATCACACATAAATATTGGTTGGTCACATTTATTTTTCAATTGACACCCTTTTCTGAATTTATGATGTTTACCAATATTTTAGTTATTTAAGAAGACGATATCAGTGCATATATGATTTAGTAGTTAGCTCTTGAAAGACAGTCTTTTCATAAATTATAAAAATATCAAGGTTTAAACTGCAAATTAGAAGAAATCAAGCTAAGATTTTCGAGTTCCATTAATCGGGTCATAAACTTAAAACCACCGCATGTTGCATGATAAATTTTTAATATTACAATTAAAACATTTTACCTTTTGATAATTTTAATTCAACTCATTTTTATATGTTTATGGAAAGACAGTCTTTGCCTGAACAAGGTACGCGGATACACAAAATCATTAAAAATAATATTTTTTCTTGTTCTTTGTCTAATACTAGACTACGGCATATATTAGCTTATATTTTCAGACCACGTTAGGTATCAATGTGACCATATTTTTTACCCAATATTTTTTTATATATTGATGTCTTTTTAGAATAGAAATGAGATAGAACTCAACAATAAATTTTAAAAATAAACATTGCAGAAACATAATTTTTATATTTGATTGAAATACTTAGCGGAGATATGGACGGAAGAGTGCCGGTAACATCAACAAGGTACAGCATCAAGGAGATGGGTATAAAAGTAAAAGAAGAATGGAGGGCATGGTTCCACAAGCAGCAAGTCGGAGGATGGGTAGAAACCTATGGCGACGGCAATCTGAATTTCATCACCGTCAGAGGCGCCGGCCACCAAGTCCCCATGTTCGCTCCTCCGCAGTCTCTTTCTCTCTTTTCTCACTTCCTCAATGGCACCCCTCTTCCCGCTTCGTCGCGCTAATGGATATACTGGAAACGAGCAAGATCGTCTTTTAATGCGAGTGATTTATTTCCTTCTTATGCACCCATGCATAAGTGTTACACTTGTTTCCATTTTATTATTTATTTCATTGGACTAAAGAAATTTATGTTTTCCTTTACGTTCTTTCCTCCTGGTGATATTTATTAAGTCACATTCAATACTATCTCAATTTGGTGGGATCATATTTATAGACATATGTTAATGGACAAAGTATTGTATAAGAAGTCTTATAGTGAGCTCAAAAATTAAATTGTAAAGAATTTAATATGAGGTGCCTAATTGAAGTTTTAAAAGTTTAAGGGTTGGATGTGAAATTTCATTAATTTACATTTAACTTCAGGTATAAATATCAAATTTTCTTCTTCTTCTCCCATATTTTTTTTGACACTTTCTATCTCCTTTCCTTTCTTCTCTAGCGTAACTACCTCTTCTTCTATCTCCTCTCCATTTCTCTTCCATCTTCCTTCAATTCGACCGCTCTTTTTCTCTGCTTTCTTCCATATTTCTTGTGCACAATGATTTGCGATGAATGCAGAGAAGATGCGCTTCATTTTCCTACGATTTTGCCAGTTTTAGTTTTGATTTCCGGCGATCTAACAAAATTCAAACTTTGTTTTGTGTTTATCTTCGCAAGTAATGTCTTCACTATGATTTTTATGCATATTTTATTTTTGATTTTTGTTTACTTTCTTTGGTTCATGTGATTTCTAGGGTTTGTGTAGGTTATACTGAGTAATATTTGAGGATTTCTCTGATTTTTTTGTGAGTTGTTCTTACTTTTCTTTGCTAATATTTGTGTTGTTGGCTCCCCTCTTCCCGCTTCGTCGCGCTAATGGATATACTGGAAACGAGCAAGATCGTCTTTTAATGCGAGTGATTTATTTCCTTCTTATGCTATGATTGATGTGCACCAAAGAAAGTGTGCAATTGATGTGCAATTTTGATTGTGTGTGGTATGTTACGATTTTGTTACTATTTGTCGTAATTTTTGTGTTATTGTAGTTGCTGTAATCGAGAATGAAATAGGAACTGTAAGTTTTGTTATTTTCCAGATGTGATGTTTTAGATACTGTTGTTGATGTTTCTCATTTTTATTTGATGTTTCATGTTTAAGTTTTAAGTATTGCTATTTGTGTTGGTGAGATGTTTTAATTTCACTATTTGATGCTTGACGGGTCTGTGAACCAAGTGGACCGACCGCTCAAACTCCTGGTTCGTTACCTGCAAATACTAGGGGAATCCTAGGGGTAAACTCTCTTTATTTTAAGTTAGCAAAGAGCCCAAATACCGTATAAGAGTGAATGGATCAGAAAATGAATACATACCTAGTATATATATTGTATATCATTAACAACGTATTTCCCTCCGTATATTTTGCTATTATCCCATAAATACGGTATCAAGGCTTATCGTTTCAAAACTGTGTGGGCTAATTAATACAGGCCAATAACTTTACTTGGGTTTGGTCCTTATCAATGCTTGTAGTGTTTTAAGTGTGCAATTGATGTTCAGTTTTGTTGTTTTGATTGTGTGTGATATCTTAGGGTTTTGGTTACTATTTATGCTAATTTTTGTGTTGTTATTTCTTAGATGTCTAAGAGCACTTGCTCATTGTTGCTGCAATCGAGAATGAAGTAGAAATTGTAAGTTTTGTTATTTTTCAGATGTGATGTTTTAGGTACTATTGTTGATATTTCTCATTTTCTGTTTGGTGTTTGATGTTTTAGGTTTTAAGTATTTTTATCTGTGTTGGTGTGATGTTATAATTTCAGTGTTTGATGCTTGTGGTGTTTTTATATTCAAGTATGCAATTGATGTTCAGTTTTGTTCTTTTGATATTTTAGTGTATGTTGTTGATGTTTTTAAATTTTGATATGGATGTTTTCAATACTGTATTTGATGTTTGTCAATGTAGTTGTCAGTGATGTTATATGTGCTATTATGATGTTTTAATTTTAGATATTGATGTTTTAATTACTGTATGTGATGTTTTATGTTTATTTCATAGGAATACTTTCCAAGTCAGAGCTCTACGATATCATTGATGAGATATTTTAAAAAATACTATCAGGAATCATGCTCCCAAAGGTGTTCCCTTGAACAGAGGACCGAAAATTGACCTTTGATTATTGCGTTGATGGAGTAGAAGAGCTATCCTCTTCAAAACAAATAGAATTTCATTGTTTGGGATGTATTGTGGGAGAATGATGTTTTATAAATATTTGTTTATATGTTAAAGCCTAGATATTAGATTGTTATTGATGTTTTCGGTTGATTTGGATTTTTTTCAAATTTTATATTAGCGATATTTAGGACATTTGAACCATTTTGAAATGGATGAATGTTGTTTAATGGTTCGATATTTATGGAGATTGACATTTTCAAAAGCTGACTTAAAACTTAAATTAAAGGTTTCTACTTTTATATGCTAATTTTATATCTTTTTGTTTTTCCAGTGATGATTCATTAATTATTTCGATTTCGAGTTATCGTGTGATGTTTTATGTTTTGCATAAATATTATTAAAATTACTTATTCATCTGTTATATACATACAGTGATACGAATCACCAATCATATGTAAATTATAATTAATATTGATGTTTAACTATAATCTTATGTTTTTTATATATTTTTATTTGATGTTTTAACTATTTTAGTTTGATGTCTATTTTAGTACTATAATTATTTAGTTTGATGGTTTAGAGTTTTCATTTGATGTTATTTATTTTAAATTTGATGTTTAATCACTTAATGTGAACTTAGTCTTAAGCTTAAGCTATACTTGCATCTGTTACAAGCAATATGAATGGTAAAATAATCTGATCCAGGGGTTTAGTTATTGTATGAAAAAGAAAGAAAAATCACATCAACAACATTTGATCAGCAACAGCTCAAATGTAGGCACAGTGATGCTTCTGTCCACAAGTTCATCCTCAGAAGACGGCACTCGTAGTCTATGGAAGCCAACAACCTCTGAATCATTCATCATATTCGGTAAACCATCCGTGGACAAATTACTAGCAGCTAAATCCTCGATTCGGGCTAAACATTCTTCACAAGGCTCTTTTGTGCACTTCAATCCACAATATTATTATCAGCGGCAAAAGCTAAACTTCCCTCATCGGAAGAAGCCATGATTGTTATATCATCTTTCTGTTGGAAATGTCAAGCCCACCACAACCAACATTAGTATAATATTGTCCGTTTTGGTCAAAACCCGCACAATTTTATTAGGTTCAACCACAAAAGGCCTAATACTAATGTGGTGGGACTCTCAGTTATATAGTGAACAATCACTCTTTCAACTTCCAATGTGGGATTTGGGCTTAACACACCCGACACTTTCTTTCCACCATTCTGATTTAATTTCTCAACAACCTCCTTATCACTATCTTCCTTGCTGGGAAAACACTGTCTTTTGCATTTGCTTTTGCATTTCCCCCGTTCTTAAGTCTATCACAACTCGAACGTGGACCTCCCTTTCTCGTCCACCAATCGCATTAATTACTTGCTGAAACTTTGCGACCTCCGTGACACCTTATCACTGTTATCATCTCCCTCTGCAGAAGCGGCCCTAGACCCACTTCTTCCTATCTCCTAGTTCGTAAAGGACCCATTTCTTTTTATTCTGCCCAAACTCCTCGACGCCACTAAATTACTATACTCTTTGTCATACCTTCTCGGCTTCTCCTACTAGGCCCTGAGTCATAAATAGTTTCTCCAAGTCGAGACAGCTCTGATGCACAGCCTTTTCCCTCCCGCCTCCTTCTTTGATCGGCTGGAGCTTCTGCTAACCCTAACCTGACTTGGCAACGCCCAAAATCTGTGCAAAATCTAGCCCCTCGTGAAGTGAAATCCAACAGTTCGAACTCAGTGATGAGTGCGATGATTACGAGGAGAATCTCAACGACGAACGTCAATGACGTGAATCCAGGGATCGACTTCTTTGGGAAATCGAACATCGAATCAACGACGAATCTTGGAAATTGACTTCTCATTTTCGAACAGTGAATCGACGGACACCGAAACTAGCGATGGTTTGCCGGAGCACAATTAGATCTACCGGAGGAGGCGCGACGGAGAACATCGCCATCGCGGCCAGAGAAGGAGGGAAGGAGAGAGGCGGAAAGAGTTCGATTAAAGTGAGAGGCGGAGGAGGGAGGCGGAAGAGAGAGGTGGAGGAGTGGGTTTTGAAATATTTCTTATTTGCAAGTTCAGTCCCAGAAATTTAGCACGGTTTTTAAATTAAACCCCGAGTCCAAATAATATGTAAATTGACCCCGAATTTTATTTGTCATTTGCCTATTTTTACTCTAGTCCCTGGTCTCATCATGAGACGATCTCGTAGGGGACAGACTCATGTTAATGAGCCACTTTTACCAAAAAAATATCGTGCTTATAATTGAAAACATTTTTTTAAAACAGAAAGTCTCAGATAAACTGACTAATTTTAATCACTTTTAGAGTTAAATACAGCGCGATACATTTTAAAAGTTTTTAAAAATTATAGGAAACTCGTTACAATAATAAAAACAAGCATCAAATCACTCATTAGCGTTACATTTTAAAAAATAATAATTAATCGAATATATGGGGTTTCCGATCCTTTTCTATTGAAGAGCAATTGTTGTCAATTATCAAATGACTTTTGTCTAACGATTAATCAATTTAAAACAAAACTTTGTATTTTTTTAAAAGAAGAATGTATTAGATAGTAAATATAAAAATATTTAGTTACTTACAATTGTAATAATTTAGGTAACTAAATATTTAGTGTCTAATAGAATTTTAAAAATAAATAAAATAACCATTTGCCAGTTTTCACAACACGCTTTTTATATGAGATTTTTATATTAAAAAAATTGATACCCTTTGACCAATTGTCAAAACAGGAAATTAATCAACTTTCAATTGCACTCTGATAAGACGTTAAACATGGATTAAAATTAGAGCACGCCAAAACACATGCTAACCCTTTTGTCAAGAGCTGAAAGTATCTCAAGGCTACTATTGTCCATTCACTCATACTCCCCCATTCCAGTTCAAATTGCACAGCAATTATTACTACGCAGTTCAAGAAACATGTTTAACCGTTAATATGTAAACCTACGTATAACAAAAAAGTTTAAATTTAGAAACTATTGAATTCAATAGTATTATATACGCTAATATTATTGCTCATATATCTATTTAAATATGAAATCAAATTTTGATATACAATAATGTTCAAAAAGCAAGTGTTCAATTTGAACTGGAATAGATGGAGTATGAAGAATAAAGAGGCTGGAAAAAGGAGTTGGTTACTCAGGCGGGAAATGAAGTTAGAAGTTAAAGAAAGGAGGTTGAGAGATGCAACTTAGTAACTAATTCATCCACAAGTTGTTAAAGAGGAAACGGTTGAGCAGTGGCAGTGCCAGCCCTAGGATTTTAGAGGACTGAAATGAACTATGAAAAAAATGGCATCACATATAATATTTGAGGCACGCAATACGAGCCTCGTATGAAGAGAAAAAGAAGATGACCGAGGCAGTTAATTGGAACACCAATATTTGGTGTTTTTTCCTAGATATATAGTAAAACAATTCTTAAAAATGAATCCCCTGTAGAAAATATTGTGAGATATTTTGTGAATATTCTTGTATATCTTGTATGATTTAGTTAGAATCCTTTTCCAGTTGTACTTCTGTATATGAAGCCTATATATAGGCCTCTTGTGTCATTAATAAAATCACACATTCATATTTTACATGGTATTAGAGACTAAATCCTAAGAGCCCTGAAATTGTTTCCCATAAATTCCATATTGTCGTCGCAGTTGCCCTTCCTTCTCTAACTGCCTCCACCGTGGTCATCACCGACGCCGCTTCTTTCGTCCTTCACGCGTCGTCACCACACGCCGCCGCCCCCATCTTCCGCCGATTTCACGTGCTGCTGCTTCCGAAATTCACGCGCCGTCATCGTTTCCCAATGGAGTCACCGAATCCAGTTTTGATCGAAACCCTCGACCCCGCAACCGAGCAGCCCATCACTCCCACCTCTTTCACTGTCGTTACCGCCAGTCCACCGCTTGTCGCCGATGATCCGCCGTCGACCGCTGATGGCTCCGCCGCCCTTTGTCATGACCTCTGTCAACTGCTCCTAGGTGCCGATAGTTTAACCTCCTCTGATTTCCATCGTCTAGCCAGAAATTTTGTTGTCCTGCCACCATCTCACCTATACTAGGTTCATCCGTCAAATCACACAGGTTTTTTTATTACTTCTATGATTTGAAGGGTGATAATTACAAGGGATATATACTCATATAACCCTACCTACTTGACATAAGTGCCAATATAACCCTCAGATGATTTTTAGTGCAGATATAACCCTAACTAGTTAATGTAAGTGCCAATATAACCCTTAGACACCATTTCCGTCATTGACTTCCATTTTCCGGTGTTGATTGTATGTAAAATGTCCAAAATGCCCTTAGTGTTAAAATATGAATTTGAGTTGAAAAATTTACCCTTAGAGTTCACCGGACCACCGTCAGACCACCGCCGAACCGTCGCAGGACCACTGATAAGGTTATATCAGAACATTCTTAAAATGTATAGGGTTATATCAACACATTTTTAAAACATATAGGCTTATATCAACACATTCGTAAATGGGTAAAAATGACTTTTCCATCGAATCCGGCCTTCAAATGTCGGAAATTGTTATATTGGCACTTACATCAACTAGGTAGGGTTATATCTGCACTATCAGTTATCAAAAGGTTATATTGGCACTTATGTCAACTAGGTAGGGTTGTAAAATCACTTTTTTTTTTCTAATTACAACTATTGGAGTACTGCTATTCGCAATGCTTTTAATTCTAGACGTAAACTTGGTTTTCTTGATGGGTCTATCACCAAGACTTTACCTGGTGAACCTTTTGCTGATATTGGAGTAGTTTAAATTATATGCTTATTTGTTGGATCGTTAAG
>JAULKM010000013.1:11693834-11706159 GCA_032355605.1 Rubia tinctorum
TGCAGTCTCTAAATCTGTCTACAACAAGTATGCACCATTTCAGTGCAGAATTTGAAGTCACTCTGCCAACAAAATTCCAGAGTTACTAATATTTCCTACCTCATCATCAAAAATCACTCATCATATGTAAAACCGATATGTAAAACCCAGAAAATTCCCATATTAAAAAATCCCACATCATCAGAAAAATCCCACATTAAAAAATACTCAATGAAAGCCTCAAATTTTTCAATGAACTAACCTGATATGTCGAACGCATCTCCAAATCCGAGTCGCGAAGCGATAGATTGACGCGGTTAACAATGATTGACGTGAAGACCCTAAGAATAGAACGCGATTGGCGGGTTTCGATGATGAGGGATTGGCGGATTCATGGGTTGGCGGGTTGAAGACTGAGTTTTGATTTACAATTTATAGTCAGTTTTTAAGAAGTAAAGCCCAAATCCAATTTCAACTGGGTCAAATTAACGTGGAAACCCCAAAACCTGACCTAAACCATTCCCACTCGTCACCGGTCCTTCTTACACACAACGGATTTCAACCTCCTACACTGAATGAAACCCAGTAACTTCGCTTCGGACACCGGAAGATGGAAACCCGGCAGCTTTGAACATCGGCAGATTTCACCAGAACCGAATTGTAATTCCAACCGGAAAATCGAAGGAATCCCATGGCGAATTCCAGAAACGAATCCCACATATTATACCCGGCGAATCCCAACGTCGTATCCGGTGTGCGAGCCGGCAACTGTAACTCTGGGAATCGGAGCTGGAACGACGGGATACTCGATGGAGATGACGAATGTTTCCTATTTTTGTTTATTTTCAAACTGGTCCCGCAACTTCCATTAACATTATAATATTGACCCCGAATAACAAATATTCTAACATTGACCCCAATATTTAAGAAGCTGCTACTTTATATTTAATTTGTTTGTAGTTTGCCTTTGGTCTCACGGTGAGACGATCTCGTAGAGACGGACTCTTACAACACATATTGCAATCCATCTAATTCAAAAAGTCCCCTTCCTTCACTAATTGGAAACACTAGTGTAGGAGAGCCTTATTAAAGGCGGTTTTATCGGTAAATTAAAGGTGATTTTATTGGTAAATTAAAGGCGATTTTATCGGTAAATTAAAGACGGTTTTATCGGTAAATTAAAGACGGTTTTATCGGTAAATTAAAGACGGTTTTATCTGTAAATTAAAGGCACTTTCCAAGTGCCTTTTAATGGTTCCGCCTTTAATTGATCAGAAAATAAGGCGGTTCCGAGAACCACCTTTAAAATTGGGCAACGAAGGAAGTTTTTAACCCCCTTTGATCAAGGCCAGAAACCGCGTTTAATAGTTTTCGACCTCGGAAAAATGCGTCTTTCCATCATACGGTTTAGAAGTTTCCGATTTCGTAAACTTTAAAATTCTGAGTTCTGAATTGGAAAACAACCTCGTTTCGGTTCTTTGAAAAATGAAAATCAATTTATGAACTTGGAAAATGTTTCTTGGGTTATGTTTTCGTACTCGGAAATCGTATTCTAACCAATGAAAAATGAAAACGAAAGAGAAGAAATACTTTCCGATATCATAAATACAATCTTGTCTTGTGGTATAAATTTTATTTCATTAATATTCCCGACAATTTCCAAACAATACAAGATATCATGTTGTGCATAAACAAAATTCTAAAGATAACACTATCCGAGCAACACTCTATACATAGGATTAGAAATCACTACAAAACCATTCCGACATGTCTAAGGCTTAATGTTTACCTAACTGCAGTGTCCCTACCAACCAATATTGGGATGCCCTATTGTTGCGGACCGATTGAGCATTATTTGCAATCGCCAAAGAATTCCATGCATTGTTGATTTCATCTTGCGAGTAGTGATTCTCATTACTTGCGGTTGGAAGCGTACCAAGAGAATTCGAAAGTATGTTTTTTTTTTAAATTAATGTCCGAGCAATAAAAATAGAATTTGGAAATGAAGTTAATAAAGTCACTCACAAGGTGTAGATCAACATAATCTCTTCATTCACTTGCTCACATCTCCATTGGTATTCAAAATCACTCTATAATGCCATGATTTCACCTTTGGCAATTATGTGTTGCAGGCAATTATAAAGGATAATTAAATTCACTAATATCTAAACAAAATAAAAAAAATCAGTTATACTTAGAATAGAAAAAATATTAGGGGTTGTGTACAAAGAAGACTAATTAACCATTGGATTTTTAGCACAATAGTATCTAACCTAAAATTTAACCACTCTAATTCTTTAGTTAATCAATAAATGTATAAATCTAACATGTATAAGTCAAATCCAATGCATCATTTTATCATCCAACACCATTTAGGCACCAAAGCTATAATATAATACACAAATTGTGCTTACTAACGAAAGTTCACCTAAAATAAAACTCATAAAATGACACAATGTGAACCCTAGCTAACATCATGACACTAAAATTTTGATTTTGGTGAATTTAGTTCCAAAATATTAAACCCTAGCCAAATATTGAAGCAAGGATTTATATATTTGATCAATCAAAAGATAGCAAAGATTTACCTATTTGATCAATTAAAGGATATGAAATATTCCTTCATAACTTCTACCAACACATCAAAAAAATCCCTTTACAAGAACAAAAATTTCAATGAGAATTTGGATTAAATGAGAAATAGGAAGGAAAACATACCTTCACTCTTCAACCAACGAAATCTTGAAATGGTAATGGAAGGGATTGTAGTGTAGGGTTTGGGAGTTTTATGAGAAGAATGATTTGGTGGGAAAGTTCATTTCGTTTCAAATGGGTAATAAATACCCATTTGAAAGACCTTATGCGTATTTTTTTGCGATGCGAGGGGTTTCCAAGTTCGGAAACACCTTCTATCACATTTCCCAAACTCTGAAAGTAATTACTTTGGTACAATGGGCCGAACCCATTTACGAGCTCAGAAACCCTTTTACCCAAATGAAAAAAGCTTATAAACGACCTATTCATTCGAATCCCCAAATCAAAACCCTAGATTGGCCAATGAAAAAATTCCCAATTTAAAAAATTCTTGTTGCTTTCTAAGAAAATCTTAATTGAGCTGCAAGAGCACAGGTGCAAAATCAAAGGCAAGCGATCGGAACCATCATTCGGTTACGAAGATTGAAAAACCTCTAAAATTCTTCAATGACGCCTCCGAGCAAATGTACGTCGCTTTTTTTAAAAGGAGAGTTACAAATTTGAAGGTTATATTAGCATCGTCCATAGGAGAATTAAGCTTAGACTACTTGCTCGCACATTTTAAAACTCAACATTTAGAAAAACTACTATGTTTGGATGAACCCTTTTATGTGGATAAATTGATACAATTTTATGTGAATTTGGGTCAAAGTAGGACCGGTCGTGATTTGACTAGGTTTAATGGGAAAGACGTATATGTCACTACTTATACAGTTAACGCAACCCTAGAGTTCCCCTACACCACTCCCGAGAAATTAAGGCCCGATGACCTTAATGGTTTCCTAGAAATTTATCACACACATGTTTGGCCCGACGTGAGCTAGACTAGCCCACTTTGTCCGATCGATATGGCTAGGAAATATTTTATGAGGGCGGGAAGTGATGCGAGAAAGGCAGATAGCTATGATATCACAGTGTTGACCATAGAGAAGCACGTAGTGTATGTGTGGATATTTATCAATGTTTTGCCCATGGGTGGCCACACTTGCGAGCCGACCATTGCTAACCTGATACTGTTTTACTATGTCATGAAGGGGGTTAAGATAAACCCCGAGTATGCTATCATCTCATTCATGTTGAAGGTCGTGCAAATGAAGAAGAAAGATTTCTCTTACGGCAGTTTGATAACCGCTATGCTGAAGAAGGCGGGGTATTATTCCTGAGTATAAGTCTTTTAGGATGGAATACTACAACAAGAGGTGGTTCCATCTTAAGTAGCTTAGTCTCAGCTTTGACGGCAAGTGGGAGTTCCGTCTAATACCCGGTGAAAGGGTTAAATTTTCCAAGAGAGCTCGCGAAGCCGATGCATAAATGGATGAGGCATTGAGCTCCCGTACGTGATAAGTTTTTTTAACTTATTGTTGTCATTTAAGTTCAAAATGTATATATGAAATTGTTTCAACCAATTATTTTTATTATTATTGATTTACGGATATGGGCAGCGGTTGGAAAGCTAGGTTGACCAAGTATTTTGACCATATGCGTGCAAACATGACAGAGGCGCAGAAGATGTTGACTCGTGTCCATTCCCAGCACGCCATGTTCCTGGAAGCTGAAGGCCTCCATCTGCAATTGAGCGATGATGACGAGCCGCCTAACTTCAAGTCAGTATACTCAGAGAGTGAAGATGAAGATGATGATGGTGATCAAGGGGGAGACGATGGAAATGGGGGTCAAGTCGTTGAAGAAAACATCGGGGCCGAACATGATGAGGGGGGTGGGGGGACGACGTCGTTGATAAAATGGTTGGGTGGAAGATATAGAATAACTATTGGATTTTATTTTTATTTTTTGGTTATATCCGTTTGATTTGAGAATGCGGAGTTGTTTTGAGAATTTGGATTTAGATCGAGATTTTGGATTTTATTTGAGAATGTTTGATTCATGTGTCGGTTCAATCGAAATTTGGATTTGATTTGAGAATGTATGGATTTTGTAGTTCAAAAATTTGGATTCATACCATGGCAAGATTTGAGAATGTTTTTGTTTTATTATATTTTTTCTGAATGTGATGAATTCATGTGTTGGATTTGAAAGTGTAATGGATGTATGCGTAGTATCTCACTTGAAAATTTTACTTTATTTACTGGCCAGTCATTTTTTTTGATCTTGGAAAGTATTTCTTCTCACCCATACATGTATGTACGATAGGGTTTTCCGAACTCGGAAAATGACTTTCCGAGTTCGTACGTCATTTCCGGGCCACCTCTGAAAAATTATAGAAGAGACATGTGGCAAAAATGACCTCTTTTAATATATATTATAGGTATAAAAAATACACACGGCTAATTTAACATATTAAAATTAAATAAAACACTAAAATGCAAATCTAATTTAAAATTAAATAAAATATAAAAAAACATAAAAATGTTTTAAAAACTAAAATAGACATTAAATTTAAAAAATTAAACATAAAAAGTACACATTAAATTAATATAGTTAAACATCAAATAAATAAATAAAAATAAATAAATAAAAACTCTAAAATACATTAAATAAAAACTCTAAAACTACACTAAATTAAATAAATTAAACATCAAACAGGATACTATAATGCAAATCAAATGAGATAGTTAAAAATAATAATTAAAATATTAAATTAGAGTTAGTTAAACATCAAACTAAAAGACTAAAATACACATTAAATGAAAATAGTTAAACATCAAATAAAAAATACATATCAAAATAAAATATTACCTCTTTCCCAATTGAATTTGCAACTTTTTGGGTTAACTTTCTCGAGTCACGTTTGACCATAAATTTAAATTAATATATATACACAAATATTATCATGTCAAATATTGTTAGATTACTTGCATAATGTATTTTGTTAATATCAAATTTTTTATATACCGTAAGTATACATAACTAAAGTTAATGGTGTTCAAACATGACTTGAGAAAATAGACAAAAAAAGGCCTATACAACTAGAACAAGGGAGTAGTTAAACTTCAAATAAAAAACTAAAGTACACATTATTTTTAAAACATCAAAATTCACACCAAATTAATTAAAATAGTGAAATATCAAATAAAATTACTAAAAATACATATCAAATAAAAATAGCTAAAAATTACGGGGAAGAATTATATAGGGTATAAAACTATAGTATAATTTTCCATGTAAGTTATAATATTCATACATAAAAAGTGACAGGGCTACGACTATCAATTTAATATGGTATAATTATTTTCATTATCTTGTATAAATACACGATAATATTAATCCCTCTGTCTCAATTCTATTTGCAAAGCAATCATCATTATACTGTTCAAGAAATATATTTGACCGTTTATATGTTTATCTACGTATAACAACGGCAAATAAAAAAAATAATATTTTAAAAAGTACTCCCCTGTTTCTTTAAGAATGACACACTTACTAAAAGTGGCTATTTTTTTGTTGGCACCCCTGCAGCAAAGGCTGAAAAAGGAAATGGAAAGATTTAAATTTGACCATTTTATCCTCATACCATTTAACAATTTAGCTCAAATATCTTCCAATTTTCAAACATTATAGAATTAACCCATTAACAAACCCAAGCCTGACATTAAACTTTCCCTCCTTATTTTTGGAACCGGGTTACCCATCCAAGCCAAGATTTGATCCACATTTGAATAATTCATTTCTTTCAACCCACCATATATAAAGAAGAAGAGACTAACACGTAAAAACCCTAATCTTATCGCCTACTTAACACAACCTCTTTGCCAGTAAACCCATATGAACCCAAACATCAACTCGCTTGAAACCTTGCGTCGTTACCAGCTCGTCGTTGACCCTGCGTAGCCCTGCCCTTGACTGCCTTTTACCTCGCCAGTGACCTGTCTAGCCCCGCCGCTGACTGCCGTGTCTTCGCAGCTCACCCCACCGCGTTAAAGATATCTCTCCCCCACGATGACTTACCCAAACCCTGCCGGTTCCGAAAATCAACCCCCTCTTCCCGATGAGTCGGAACCTCCATTCGCATTTGAGCCCCAGATCGATGACACCTGCTCCGACGAGATGGAATTTCCCGAAGACGACGTTTCCTACACCTTAGCTGATGACGTTGGTTGGCTTCAGTTCCAATTATCTTTGGAATCACAAGCGTCGGAATCCCAATTTGAGATAGTGTGGGTTTTGTCATTGCCGATATGACGGGCACCAAAAAATCTGATCCGAGGTCCAGCTTGATAAGAACAAGGCGGATCAGGTCCGAGTATTGGGATTTAGTGGATGCTGAGGGTTGGCCCGGCATCTTCGACACATACGAATCCAACGAAGAGGCAGAGTACGACCTGAACGACTATGCTACATTTGGGACTTCACAAACGAAGAGGGAGATTCAGCATAATAAATCAGAATCATAAAAGTTTGTCTACGACCTGAACGGGGTGACAATTGACTTGTCAGAGGTAAAGGTTTTCTGTTAGCCTTGTACATTTAAAAATATGATTACTGGGTTAATAATCTGTGAATCGTTGCGATATAAGTGTGAACTTTTTTTTCGTTGAATCCATGACTTACTGATAATTAGTTCCTATTTCAGCTCCTTTCATTTTAAATGACTATATTCAGTTCTTGGTTTTGGACTCCTCTCAGGTACATCCTTGTGTTCACAAGTTGTCATTAAGTCAAAACCGGAGTGACGAATATGAAAAATTGCCTCTTACAACATTAATGCATACGTGGAAGGTTTGGTTCCCTCTGTAGGTATGATATTCAAGCTCAAAACTATTCTTTTTGCAAACACATACATTGACGGAATGTGTGTTTGAAGGGTTTAACTATGCGTGCACTGCATGTGGCTGAAATGTCTGCATATGTGTTCATTTTGTATATTCTTTGTGGCTTTTTAGTTTATATATGTGTTAATTTTGTGTAGTTTGCGTAGTTGTTCTGCTTATATATGTGGTGTTTCTGTGTATTGTGAGTGGCTGTTCTGTTCAGCCTATATGTGATAATGTGATAATGTGCATTGGGTTGTCCTTTTGCACCTAGTTTGTAACTTCGATAACTAACATTTCATTAGAAAAAAAGTGAAAGCTAATGTTTTCATTACATGAATGGTTGGATCGCAAACACACTAACAAAACCTTGCATAGTGTTTGCATCCTTTAGGCATCTCCACCCCTATCCAACCATAATGAAAAGAAAAAGGTAATAGAAACCTCCTTGCTATCCCATAACTTGATGAATGATGCACTAAAGACCCCTAGCTTTGTTTGCTTCTATCAAGTGTTGTAAGCCCTCACTAACCACTTCCATGTCAACCTCTATGTCACTTGGTAGCATACCTTGTAGTTGGAGTGTATTTTTATTCATATATGGTAGCTTGTAACGGTTAGATCCCTTGCATTTGATTATCTCAACCGTGACACATTGTAGTGTTAGAAACACTTTGTTTAGTTTTTTGGCTCTAAATTCTCAAAAGCTGCTTCTGTGGCTGAGATTAGTTGATCCAATGTGCGAGATTTTGACTTGTGTTGAAAATTTTGTATTGAGTTAAGAAAACCCAAATCTAAGACATTCAAATCCGAACTTTTTTGTGGCTGAAAACCTAATCTTATGTTGAAACTGTGTGAACTTGCATCCATTCTGAATTCAACATCATCATCGCATATATGAGGTCTTGGATTGTCCTGTCAAATTGTTATGTTTGTGCTAACTAGTAATGGGCATTTCCTTTTGATTGCTGGAACCAACTTTGTCAACATAAACTCTTTAGTAACATCACGGTCTATTGATAGAATCAATTTGGTTACAAAAGTAACGACTGGTCTATTCTTGCCAGTTTTCTTTGCAATTTCTTCATGTGAGAATGACCAGATCCCAGTTTTCCCATCAAACAGAACCTCCCCCCATTGTTGATGATTGGCCTGACATACGACACGGAGGAACATTATTTTACTTATATACCTCTTGTTTTGAACTGTACGGTGAGTCTCTTCTTCATCTGAAAGAAGGTAGTACTTTTCCGCGACCCTAGTAATGTAAAACCATTTCTCGTCTGTATGTATAATGTGATGCATATCTATGAAAGATGTTATTCCTACACTTGTATCATGCTTCAAGTGAGATAGTGAGTAGTATAACCCGTGTAACTGATTTGTTGCTGAAATTTGAGGTTTTATTGCATTTGAATGACTTCGAATCTGACCCTCCTTGACCCAACGATGCATAATAGAGGTGATGATCCCAATCGCTGTTGCATATCCCCTTTGTGTAGTGCACAATGAGAGGGGGACTGCCATAGCTAGCTCTTTGTTGATTTCAACTTTTTTCCTCCCCTGTTTTCCCTTGACATTGCTTCTCTAATATGTACACAACCCCAGTTGTTCATGTCTTTTATGTAGGTTTGCAAGCCGGCTAATGGTGAGAACCGAAGTGTTCCATCGTTGGGTTGCCTCCTTGCGGCGATGCGTGACAATCTTGCTTTCACTCAAATGTTGGAGAATGAACACCTCTATTTGACACCGCTGGATATCAGTCAATCGATCCGGTTTCGGCATTCCGATGTTGCTGTTATGAAGGACTTAAACGTTGTAAGAGATGAAGAGTGGAAGACTAGGACTTGTTGTTGTTGTAAAATAGCAGAACCTTTCATTTCCTTTTGTTGTCACCCTGACCATTGGGCCGTGTGAAGGGCTGCTTGAATTATAGTGTACTATTTTCCCCCGTTTTGCAATTTAGGAGGGAAAACTAGCCTAATTTTGGGGGGCTGATTGACCCATGAACAGTAAAATGGATGTACTAGGTTCAGACAAAACATTGTACTTCCACATATTTATGTCTTCTCCTATATCTAGCAATTATCAAAGAGCCACAAGCTAGTGTGCCATTCTTAAAGAAACAGAGGGAGTAATTGTTACGACGAATTCAACAATACCATATACGATAATATTGTTGTTCCTAATCTATTCAAATATGCAGTCAAATTTTGATAGTGAATAGTATAAAAATTGAGTTGGATCAACGGATAGAGTATATAAATAAAAATGAGTATAAGAGACAAACTTTGATAAAATAATTACTAAACGCGTTTGTTCCATTCACACCATGAGAATGCATGGGAGAGATTTAAGTATTATTATATAAAATGTAGCGCATGAGGGTATATGTTAATGTTGTCAGCACTCCATTCTTAACCTGCAACACTCCAACTGATAGGGTTTTGTTTTTGGAACTTGCATGGTTTGAAGTGTAGTTATCAAATATTCCCATAAACTTCTTTACAGCAGACAAGCCTTTTCCCTCTTCTATATAAGCAGACAAATGTAATTGAGGAATGCATGTGCAGCTCCTGCAACAATTCCTAAGGTACTCGTGTTTAAGTAATTTCATTTTCTTCTTTATACTCCCTCCGCCATTGTCAGGGTCCTATATCCTTGTTGCATGACATTTATACATGATGATATGGCAGGGTAAGTGGCGGGATAGAAATGAGTTAGCTAAGTTTAAGTCATATAGTTCAACTTAAATAAGGAAATATGAACATTTAGTCGAGATATACGACATTGGAAAGTGGGAATTTTATGTAGGATGGAGGGAGTATATGACAAATGCAAATATTTATCATCATGAATGGCACCGTTGATTAATTGATTTTTCTTCTTCTTATTTTGTTGGATATATATCTCTTGTGCAGCGACATTAAGCAAAATTTGATGGATACGAAGGACACCGCAGAGACTTTATGGTTTGCTGATCAGATGGTATTCCACAAGATCCTGTTTTACTACTTGTAACTGATACAAATAATGTATATTCTGGTCCCCTTCAAATCGCACAAATTTATAGAAAAATATTTAAATCTTGATTTTAATATCTATTATTTAAAATATTACGTAACGTGAATCTAATAACATTTCGCGTGATACATAATATTTGAACATATATACAAATCGAATTTTTCCGTGATGGAGTATGCAGGGAATGGAGGAGGATATATACACATACTCCATACAAAAACTCCACTCCCTCAGTCCCTATCAGTGTTTTACTGCCTTGTATGACGTTTCTTTACTAGTGTTTTACTTCCATTTTTAACCAAAACATTCAATGTAAAAAGTAATAATTAATTAAATAAATCCTAGTCCACAAATCATTTTTATGTCATTTTAATGACTTTAAAAAGTGACTTTTTTATGGTAAGATAGTTATAGAGAGCCGGAGGGAGTACTTAATTTGATACTCCTTCTGTTTTGTTATTTATGACACACTTACTATAAATGAATGTTTTCTTTTATTTGACACTCTTTCTATTTTTGGAAAGATTCTTTCAATTTCATCTACTCATTCTACTTTTTAATTTCTACATTCAATTTCATGTATTCATTTTTTTCACCTAAATCCAAACAACTAAACTCATGGTTCCATAAATAGAAAAACGGAGGGAGTACATTCTGCATGCTTAAATCCTAATGAAACTAATTTCAGGGAATGGAGGATCCATTTGTGAGTGATCCATATGACATGACAGATTTCTTGGATGAAGAATTTTCAGCAGCCCTTGGAGGGGATGAACCACTCTTCCAGAATTCTTTATTATCTCAGCAATGCAACTTCCCCAGAAATAGCTCCACCACCAGCTTATCTGCAGATTCAAACATGGAAGCTCCCCCAACTGCCACACACAACCTAACTTACTACAACAACGTGGTACCACCTCCAGCAGTCCTCTCATTTGGCGCCGGCAACAATAATGTCAATGCTGCTTCAGTTTCTGATGCCATGGCTAATCCTCGAGTGGAGGAAGAAGCAGCTAAAGCTTCTGCATCTGTTCAGACAAAGAAGAAGGCCGGTGGTCGTACTAGGCCGCCTTCTCAAACCTACGATCACATCATCGCGGAAAGAAAGCGCCGCGAACAGCTCAGCCAACAATTTGTTGCTCTTTCATCCATTGTTCCTGGCCTCAAGAAAGTAACCACCACTCCATCTGTCATTTTCGTATCAGAACCGTGGCTTACCTCTAATTGGTATCTCTGACACTCTTTATATATGAATTCGGCCGTTTCTTGTGCTGTAGATGGATAAAACAACTGTTCTGGGAGACACGATCAGTTACATGAAGCATCTCCAAGAACGCGAAAAGGCGCTTGAGGAACGCGCCACAATGCAGACAATGGAATCGATGGTGCTTGTTAAGAAGTCT
This sequence comes from Rubia tinctorum, assembly GCA_032355605.1. Lineage (NCBI taxonomy): Eukaryota > Viridiplantae > Streptophyta > Magnoliopsida > Gentianales > Rubiaceae > Rubia > Rubia tinctorum. The sequence goes on from JAULKM010000013.1 coordinate 11,705,704, forward strand.
CAGGTGGTAGAAGATGTTGACAATGATGCTGATAAGGATAATGAATCCTCAGATGAGCAGCCTCTGCCTGATATTGAGGCGAAAGTGTATGATGATAATCTCATTCTGCTGAGAATTATGTGCGAGAAAAACAAAGGGGTGTTAGCCAAGATTCTGTGCGAGTTAGAAAGGTGTAATCTGGCTGTTACCAGCACAAATGTTGCACCATTTGGAACCTTGGCTCTTGATATCACCATTATTACTGAGGTCAGCTAGCTTCTTTGCGAATTCAGAAAATAGCCAAGCCAAGCCAAGCCAAGCCAAGCCAATACATAATTTTAATTTTTTAAAATTCATGGTTTAACAGTACTTTATTTTATACATGCTCCCTCCGTCCCCGCCTAAATTGCATAGTTGCTTTTCAGACACTATTCTCTATCAAAGTTTGGCCTCATATTTGAATAGATATATGAGCAA
>JAULKM010000013.1:11706259-11729226 GCA_032355605.1 Rubia tinctorum
CTCAACAACAACCTTGCCTTGGGGTATTCTCACTTCCTTTCCATCCCTCCATGAGATGACATTCACATTTTGATGAGGATTTATCTCCGGTTAGGAGGGAATTTTTCCTGAATCTCTTGCCTCCATTCGACTCAAGATTTAAGCTATTTGGCTCATTTGATTCTTTAGGTTTTTGATGCTAGAGTCGGTCTTCTCTTGGTGTTTCTCGGCCTTGTCCATACATATGGTCAATTTCCCAATGGCTTGCATAATTTTTTCCTTTGACATCCTTGAACTTTCACCTTGATTTTGGAGCTTATCTTGAAGCCTTTGGTATTGTGGTTGAGGAGGTTGACATTATTGTTGGGGGGGGGGGCTGATAAGGTTGTGAACTTTGACTCCTTTGTGCATTTCCATACCAGAGGTTTGGGTGAACTTAATTGGCCGCATTTTAAGACCGATTTTTGTAGCCTCCTTGAGCCTTGATTTCCTTGATACCCTTGATTTTTGTATCTTTGACCTCCTTGATATCCCATGGTACTCACATTCTCCACATAATCATCTTGCAAAGTAGAACATGCATCCATAGGATGCTGAGAAGAGCTATTCTCGTAAGATTTCACATGTGGTTTAGCTCCAGATTGTGTCATCAAAGCGTTAACCATAGAAGTGAGAGTCAACACTTGGTCTTCAAGTTTCCCATTGTTGGAAGGAGCACTTGTGTTGGGATATTGTCTCCTTAAATTGGCCCTGGAGCTATAATTCCTTGACTCCTCGACTAACTCTTCCAAGAGTTCCATAAATTGCCTCAAGGTCTTGTTCCTAAGATAATCGCCACTAGCTCCCCTCATTAGTCTTTGATCTTCAAGAAGGAGACCATTGTAGAAATATTAGACCAAATCTCCCTCCGAGTAGCCATGGTAGGGACAACTTGAGAGAGGATTTTTTAATCTCTCCCAATAGTCGTAGAGTAATTCTTCATGCCATTGAAGGATATTGCTTCGTCAAGGTGGTGGACTTTGATGTAGGGAAGTACTTGGCAAGAAACTTCCTCTTCGATTCAATCCAATAGGTTATACTCTTGGATGGAAGGTAATAGAGCCAATCCCTTTTGGTATCTCGCAATGAAAACAGGAAGGCTTTCAATTTGTAGAGGTCCACATCCACCCCTTCGGGAATCATCCCACAACAAACCATATGAAAGTTAGAGAGATGTTTGTTGGGATCCTTCCCTTGCCTACCAATAAATGTAGGTAGAAAGTGTATCAATCCAAATTTAAGCTCAAAATTCCCGGTAGCTTCAACCACCGGATTAGTGATGCACACCGGTTGTTGCTCAAGGTTAGGAGGCCTAATCTCCCTCAATGGAATTTTCCTTAATGGGACATCACCCCCTTGAAGGTGAGGGTGTTGAGGTCCTCTTCTGGGGTTCTCGCCTTTATGTTCCTCTTGATCATCCATAAAGGTAGAAGGTTCTGCAAAATGGTAACTAGGAGGGGTGTTGTTCACACTTTCTGAAAAAAGCCTTCTAGCCCTTTTAAAATTTAATTCTAAATCGGGGTCTTCATACACCAAGAACTGAAACAATACGTCTCCAAGGCAACCAAAGATCAAAGAAAAACCAGATAAAAGAAAACTAACAAATATTCACAATTAGCACATATTCATACATAATATACCTAAAAATTTAGAAATACATGCCTCATCCCCGACAACGATGCCAAAATTTGGGAGGTCATTGTCGTACCTCTCAAAAATACAATTTATAAGCCCTAATTGCTGCCTAACTACAACTAAGTAAATAATGGCAAGTCGGGGTTGTCCAGAGGGATTTTCTTAATGGTTTACACATATAAGGGTAATACTAGACTAGATATATAGATATATAAGAAAGCATGAAAGCTTGTAGGGGGGTTTGTTGGTTTTCTAAGTTATGAATTGAAAGACAACATAACTATCAAAGAAAACTAATTATGCTATCATGCAACAAGTTACTAAAAAGATGGTAAAATTACAATTTAGAAAGCCTTGGGGGAAATTTATTCTCACTTCCAAACCTCTTATAGATCGTAGACTCATTCACTAATTCATTCACATTAATTGCCTATGGGGAATGTTATCACTTCCGTTTGAAGATCAACATTAATTTCTTCTTAGTTAGTCATTTGCAAACCACATTGATAAGCACTTTATACAAACAACGCCTAAAGGTATTTAATCAATGACATTATATACGAAGAACCATAGATTTTATAACAACTACTAGCATTAAACCAAATGCCTAGCCCTTTAACCAAACAAAGCATACATTAGACTAAACCTAGAACAAATTATTTGTTGATGCACACACACACACACATATATATACGTATTTATAATTTCAAATAATTGTGTGACTTAGTATATCCCATTTGAGATTGTACCACTCTTGCTGACTGAGAAGACTCCCATAGTACTGAGGTGCTATGGGAAAGAGTGGCGTATGACTTACTCGGGACAATGTAGGATCAAGGTGCTTTCCCTAAAGGGTTTCGGCAAATTCCTTAGGGGAAATAACCTACGCATCGCAGACATTTTTTCTTCTTCTAGGTGCTAGATATTGCGGGCCCAATCATCTTCAAGGTCATTATTTTCCATGGTGATTGAGTTTATTGATTTTTCGCTATGGTTGGAACTTAGACATCTCTAATTTGAATTTATGTAAAACTTGTATGGATAATTGTATGACACTGTTTTTCATATTATCTAACTCTCTTATTTGAATATTATATAATTGACTGTGTATATGTGCGATTTGATTTGTGCATAATTTTATAAAACCATTTTATAATTCTACGATTAAAAACCATTAAACAAAGGGTGTACTGATGTTAAGGATAGTTAATTTTGATGTCTATGGTGTTTGTAGCACAACAATTGCTAGCTACTGTAATGCCTAATTGTCCTTTTACATACCTCTAAATTAATCATGATGACGGTATATTGGGGGGAGAGGGCGCACATGTTTCGGTAACATTATTTACTTTGGTTTTTTACCTTTTACTTCGGTTCCCATAACAACCGAAGTAAAAAATTAATTATTTACCTTGGTTTTTTAACCAAGGTAAAAAAAAATTTTAATTCAAAAAAATAACCAAGGCAAAAGAACTTTTTACCTCGGTTATTTGGTGTTAACAAAAAAACCGAGGTAAAAGGGGCAAAGTAATAGGTCATTTTTCTTGTAGTGTATGGTGAAAAGTGGACGGTCTGTCGATGACCTAACTTATGAATGTACAGTTTTCAACACAAATGTGGCCTTCTATGAATCATCAAGAAAGCGGGTGGCAGCGTAGTGCATAGGAAGACACTGATACATCCCCCAATGGAAAGGAACGATTTCTTTCCTGGAACTTTCAGAAGTTCAAGCAAAATTCTCAGCAATACTGAGTGCGATGAAAGAAGCAAGTGCCAGAGGGGCGATGCGCATACTAATCAAAAGAGATTGCGAAAACACACTAGGATATATCATGAACTACCCAGAGATTCCACCTGACAAATGGTGTACTTTAAGTGATCAACTGTAAAGGTTGAGAGATTGGTAGTTTGTGGTGTCCATAATCTTGAATATTCAAGCATTAACTATAACCAAAAATTATATTCATATATATATATGAAGGTTTTTGTACATTTCCTTTATATAGAACTAGAGCAAGGAAGAAGAAGGGTTGGGTGGTGGGGGAGCGACGGAGCGACGGTGGCTAAACAAAAAGAGGAAGAAGAGGAGAGGGGTGAATTAGACTTTTGATTACTTACATTTACTTTATAAATAGTTAACCTAGGGGTATTTTTGTCTTTTCATATTAGATCCATGCCAGAATAGTGCAATTTGGGTATATCTGCACAACTGCTCAAAATCTTAGAATTAGTTTCACACATTCAAGTTTTACAAGGTCATATATCTGCACTTTTGAAATTTAATAGACTTAGTTTTGTACTATTCCCAATTTTTCATAATCAAGATTCAAGAATGAAATGAATTATAAATTTGATTCCAAAATTTAAATATTTACACTAACCTTTCCTCAAATTTCAACCTTTCTATTCCTACCATTTTGCTATGTTTGGCACTCTAAATTTAGGTTCTGTTATTTTTGTACTTTAAAATGTGTTGAGAGAATTAAGTTTATAGAGTAAAATTTTAATGAGTGATTGAAAATAATTAAAATTTTCCACAAAAGTAAATTTGGCAATCTTAACAAAACATATTAAAATGAAAAGTGTGTTAAACTTAAAAAAACATAGGGAGCATCTCTATTTAAAATAACATGCCAATTATATGCTTTAAAGAAAAAAAATCTATTTTCATCGATGGCAAAATCTTGAAAAAGACCGTATTTCCATATGCATATGGAATGACGGAGTCGAATTATAATTATAGAAAGATAAAAGGTTATGCAACCCGGAAATTTTATCATGATTTTTTCTAATTTGCAGTTAAAACCTTGATTTTTCCATAAAAAATGGAAACCCCATCTTTTAAAAGACGGACTCTTTATCAATTCTTCTAAAACTAATGAACCCCTTCTTTTTTATTAAAAATATATATAATTTAATCATGTATGTCTAATCATATGACGATCTAGTAAGAGCAAGGTCAGCTTCTCTGAGAAACTCTCTAATGGAGATGCCAAGACAACTACCACCATAAATGAAAACATTCTACGACTTGATTAAATATTCAAGGGTTATGTTTGGGATCCTCTAAGTGACATGGTTGAACCGATAACAAGGTCAAGAACGAAGCTTAGAGATGCGGCATTGAATGTTTTGATTGATCAACTTCATAATTGAAGAACTCAAGACTAAATCGGCTAGAGCTTGGATTAATTTATCAAGCTTATCGATTGACTAAAGATATCGTGAAGAACACTATACTCTTTTCCCACCGGGTTTTAACGAGGTAGTGTGTTCTTTGTAAAATATTCTAATATTACTTTATTTCAATCCATAGCTTGGCCATGTGGGCTTCTAAAGAACTATTTTCGACCCATTCCATTAGGGTTTCAAAAATATTGAGTTTTATTCTGATTAGATATAGATTTGGTAAGATTAGATAAGGTAATATTCTGCAAGTTTACTTGGAGAAGAATTTGAGTAGATTACATTTATTTTTAGAAGTTCTAGTTAGATATGGTTTTAGCTTCTTAAAGTTGTCATAAGTTTATTCAGTTTCCAATTGTAATTAGGGTTTTTGGGAGCATCTATCCCTATAAATAGAGGGGTGTGGTCGAGACTCTCCTCACATTTTTATCAATCAAATATTCAGAATTTTGAGATCATTCTCTATGCTTGCGAGCTATCTTTATGGTTGCTTAATCCCGCGGGTTAATTAAGTATCAATGCCTTCGATTTGTGAACTAACTTTGCGGGCTAGTTAGCTTCATACGAGTAGATTACATTTATTTTTAGAAGTTCTAGTTAGTATGGTTTTAGCTTCTTAAATCTTCCATAAGTTGATTCAGTTTCCAATTGTAATTTGGGTTTTTGGGTGCATCTTTCCCTATAGATAGAGGGGTATGACCGAGACTCTTCTCACATTTTTATCAATCATATATTTAAAAATTTGAGATTATTCTCTATGCTTGTGAGCTATCTTTATTTTTGCTTAATTATGCGGGTTAATTAAGTATCAATACCTTCGATTTGTGAACTAACCATGCGGGCTAGTTAGCTTAATAAATCTCTATCTATTCAAGATCACGAGGGCTAGTTTCGATCAGTTTGTGCGGCTATACTAGGGTTTGCAAAATCCCTAATTTAGTTAAAGATCTAAAATTCTGCGATCCAGAGCCTTCGCATGGAGATTCATACAGTTGGTATCAGAGCTAAGCAAAAGAACATGTGGCCAAAAATCATCAGGGGTTTCTAGTTCTTGCATTATTTTATTTTCTAAATTTTTGTCTTGAATTTATAAACTCTTTCGTGTCATATTTTAACTGTGTTTGTTTGATCTTTCTTTGCAGGAAATTTGAATCCAGAGTCGAAGGACGTCAAAGGGTCTGAGAGTTAGAATATTGCGGTATTACTATCTGCCTTCACCTTCTTCAATCAAGTCAGGAGAACGTTGAAGGATTTGAACGTTAACAAGTATTATCCATCTTTACCTCCCAGTCAGTTTCGTAGTTTTTAGGTAGCTTATGCAGTTTATTTGTTTGTGATATTTTTTGTCCAATCTTCTAAAAAATTATTGCATGCTCATAATCCTATTTGTTTTCTTTATCATTCTTTGATTTTGTGATCTTGAATTGTTCTTGAATTCTTGATTGCAACTTATACCAAAAAATAATTCTTGTGTTTTTCCACATATAGTGTCATATTCTTGATCCTTACAATCTTGAATACCTCGAAGTTCATATGAATCAAGAGAAAGTTGTCGCATATTTCTTATTCCAAGTTTTGTATAGGCGGTTTTTGTTCAAAACTTTTTTGAAAATAAAAAACAAAGGGAAGCAGATTTTGGGATTTTGAAATCAGAATTGGGGTTTTGAAATTGGAAATTAGGGGGCAGATTTGTAATTTTCAAAAGTTTGGGGGGCTATTTTGCAATTTTCAAAAATTTGGAAATTGCACCCGGTTTGAACTGCTTGGGTAATTAGATTCTGATTGTGAGTATTATATTGTGTGTGAAATTCGAATTTGTGGCTGAAAAAGAAAGAAAAGAAAAAGAAAATCCGAGTTGAAAAAGAAAAAAGAAACAAAATCCTAATCGGAAAAGGAAAAGGAAAAGGAAAAGGAAGAGGAAGAGGAAATAAAATCCAATTGAGAGAGGAGTTTGATCTGAAATTTTTGAGTTGTGTAAAAAATAAGTCCTTAAAATCCTTTACTAGAGGAGATTTGGGTTTGAGTTTCTAATCCAATTTGATTTCAGAAAAGATGCTTAACTTTTCTGAACTTATTTGACGACTATATAAAGAATTCTTGTTTTGATCATCTCCTTAATTACAGCTCCGATTCATGCCATTAAAATTTTGTTTTGTTCCTTATTATTTATAGAATTTGTAATTCTAGATCGTAGAGCCCAATTTTGAGTTTATATATTTTTAAAGTTTGAAATAAGTTCTACAGTACTTTTCTCCTATTTTTCTTTGAATTTACGGTGAATTGATCGATTGCCCTTACATCAGCCTTCGCCTTGTGAGTTGTGAGTATTATACATTTTGTGAGTGACCTTGCCAAACAAAGGGAAGGGAGGACAATTTTTATACTAACCGCTTATTTTTCTTAGCAGTTTAGCGAAGATGGCGGACGATACCTATCTCCGCCTGGAGGAGATTGAAGTTCGAGCTTCGCTATTATCATGTTTTGCCTACTTATCTGATAGAGAAACATTCTTATATGGCCCACATGAGGTAAGGAAATTGCACAACTGATAAATACTGGCGAGATCTCAAGTTGACCATGAGAAGGGTCGGGATGAAAGAAGACTGTGCATTCATCAAAAATTGATTCATTAAAGGCTTGCGTGAGAACCTTTAAACGCCAGTCAAACTTCAACATCACATCTCTATAGATGATTTATTGTTGAAATCAAGGTTGGTTGAGAGCACAATGTGGTCGAAGAAACCACAGTTCACATTTCCTAGTCAACGAATAGGGTTTGATTATGGAAACCCTAACTTTGGCTGAGGTAGAGAGGCGCCGATGGGAGGCCGAGGATCGACCCAAACTTACTCCAATCTGACTTACAGTTCATTTGATAGAAGAATGGTGCCACAAACTTCAAACCAACAGTCTTCGAGGAGTTCAAGTAAGTCTCTTATCTCTTCATCAAATTCGGTTTCAGTTAACACTCCTGCTTATTTTAATTGTAAAGAGAGAGGACATGTTCTTAGTAATTGTCTCCATGCTTGAGTGTTAGCCATGAGTGAGGAAAGAGATGAAGAAGATGAATATGCTGATATGCCCGCTTTATATGAAAGCGAGGAAGAACAGGTAGATGAAGAGATCATCATAAATGATCATGGTGAATGAGGTCCGGAAACACAAGGTAACTATGTGACATTGAGAGCTTTGAACTCTCAGGTGGCCAAAACCCAGGTACAAAGAATTAATATTTTCCATACTCGCTGCTTCGTGAAAAATTAGAATTGTTTACTGATTATTGATGGAGGATCTTGTGCTAATACTATTTCCAATCTTCTTGTGAAATTATTGTCTTTGCCTGTTACTACTCATCCATCACCATATAAACTTAGTTTGTTGAATGGTAGTGGTGAGATTAGGGTTTATTAACAATACATGATTAACTTTAAGATCGGAAAATATCACAATTCTATCTAATGTGATGTTATACCTATGAAAGCTAGTCATATTTTGTTAGGAAGACCATGGCAGTTTGATCGTAAATCTATGCATGATGGTTACACTAACAAAATCACTATGGTTAGGATAGAACCATGTACACATTGACTACATTATTAACAGTAGAAGTTATTGAAGTTCAGAGATGCATAAAAATCGACAAAAAAAGGTTTGCGACTGAGCTATAGGTGGCCGACCAAAACCCTAATCAGGGTTTGAGGGTGATCGGTCAAAAGAGGCAAAATGGAGGCAAAAACCATTAAAAATTTTGACCAAAAATTAGGGATGGGCGATCCAGATATTTCATGTAAGTTTTTGAATGATTCTGAAAAGTTGCGACAAGTTTTAACTTCACACCTTACTCCCTTGCCATCGATTTATATGATGAAACGTGAATTTCCAATTGAATCTGATAAATCATTTTATGCATCTAGTAGGGACTTGAATCGTGCTTTTTCTAATCATTCTCATGTGTTAATTTTACATTTTAAAGAGAGTTATTTAGCCAATAAGGATATACATGTGCATGTTCCTCCACAGTTTGCTGAGATGTTGCAGGAATTTGAGGATGTCTTTCTGAAAGCATTACCCTATGGTTTACCACCATTGCGAGGCATTGAGCATCATATTTAATTGATCTTGGGTTTGGTTATACCTAATCGACCAGCTTACAAGGCAAACCCTGAGAAGACAAAGAAACTACAACGACAAGTTGATGAGTTACTTCAAAAAAAGTTATGTGCACGAATATTTAAGTCCTTGTGTTGTGCTTGTCATTTTAGTTCCTAAGAAAGATAAAAACTTGGAGAATGTGCATAGATTGTCATGTTATTAACAAGATAACCATTAAATATCGTTATCCTATCCCTAGGTTAAATGATATGGTTGAAGATTTGCATGAATCAATGATATATACTAAGATTTATTTGACTCAGGGTTATCATCGGATTTGCATAAATGAAGGGGATGAATGGAAAATTGCATTTAAAACTAAGTTCTAGTTATATGAATGGATTGTTATACCTTTCAGATTAACCAATGCACCTAGTACTTTTATATAGTTGATGAATCATGTTTTGAGAAAGTTTATTGGTCAATTTGTTGTGGTTTATTTTGATGATATCTTGATCTATTCTAAATCGACGGATGATCATATAGAGCATGTTAAAATGGTTCTTGTTGCACTCCGCGAGTCTTGTTTGTATGCGAACATCAAGAAGTGCATTTTTTACGCTTCCGAAGTGGTGTTTCTCGATTTTGTGGTCTCTAAGGAGGGCATAAAAGTTGACAAACCCAAAATTGAGGCCATTAAGACCTAGTCGAGACCTTCCAATTCCAATTAGTTACAATTTTTTTATGGTTTAGCTAGTTTTTATAGAAAGTTTGTGCATAATTTTTCATCTATTACTGCACCTTTAAATGAACTAGTTAAAAAGGACGTGAATTTTTTTGGGGGTAATGATTAAAAGAATGCAGTTAATGAATTGAAAGAACGATTATGTAATGCTCCAGTTCTTGCTTTACCTGATTTTAATGTTACTTTTGAGATTCATTGTGATACTTATGGTGTTGGTATTGGTGCTATATTGATGCAAGAGAACCGACTTATAGCTTACTTTAGTGAAAAGCTAAAGGGCGGTGCTCTAAATTATCCCGTGTATGATAAAGAATTCTTTGTGATTGTACTTAATTTAGAGACTTGGAAAAATTATTTATTGCATAAAGAATTCGTTATTCATAGTGATCATGAGTCGAAACATTTGAAGAGTCAGATGAAGTTGAATAAGTGTCATGCTAAATGGTCTAGTTTTATTGAATATTTTCCTTAAGTGTTGTGATACAAAAAGGGTAAAGAAAATGTTGTTGCAGATACTTTGAGTCGTAGACATGTTTTACTTACACGATTGGAATACATTATGTTAGGGTTTTCATTCGTACGAGAATTATATGCTGCTGATCCTGATTTTTCATCTGTTTATGCTGCATGCAAAAATGGTGCTTATGATAAGTTTTTTTGGCCTGATGGTTTCTTGTTTATGAATAATAGTTTGTGTGTTCTTCAATGTTCTATTCATGAATTACTTGTTATAGAAGCTCATTCAGGTGGTTTAATGGGACATTTTGGTGCATTGAAAACATATAATTTTCTGCGCGAACACTTCTTCTAGCCAAAAATGGCACTTTTTGTTGATAGGATTTGTAGGAATTGTATTGATTGCTTGAAGGAAAATTCTAAGACAAAGTCTCACGGTTTGTATACTCTCTTACCTGTTCCTACATATTATTGGGTTGATATTTCCATGGATTTTGTTCTCGGATTACCACAATCCCAATCAGATAATGATTCTATATTTGTGGTTGTTGATCGATTTTTGAAGAAGACACATGTTATTCCTTGTAGGAAGACAGATGAGGCAAAACATGATGCGGATTTATTTTTAAAATAAGTGGTCTAATTACATGGAATTCCTGCATCCATGGTATCAAATGGGGAGGTCATATTTTTATCCTACTTTTGGAATACATTATGGCACAAGTTAGGGAACAAATTGTTGTTTTCTACGGGCGAGTCATCTGCAAACTGATGGACAAACAGAGGTCACCAATCGCACATTAGGGGCTTTTCTCTGTGCCTAGTTCAGAAAATTTTGAAGAATTGGGAAGTTTGCATTCCGATTAGAGAGCTTGCTTACAATCGCACTATCCATTCTACTACTTCTTTACCTCCATTTGAGATTGTTTATGGATTTTTATAGAATACACCGATTGATTTACTTCCTTTGAATTTTAAACAGGTACGAAATTTGGATGGAGAAAAGAATGCTAATTTGTGAAGAAAATACATGAGAAAGTGTGATTGAGGATTGAAAGGCCGAATGCTTAGAATGTTGAAAGAGCCAACCAAAGCCGCCGACGTGTGTAATTTAAGGAGGGTGACTGGATTTGGTTGCATTTGCAGAAGAAGAGGTTTTTGAATGCTCAGAAATCTAAATTAAGTCTGCGTGGTAATGGTCATTTTCAAGTGTTGGCCCATGTGAATGATAATGCTTACAAACTTGATCTTCCAGGAGATTATGGTGTTAGTACTACCTTCAATGTTGCTAATTTATTTCCATTTTCCTTTGAAGACGATTCAGTTTTGAGAGCGAAGCTTTTCGACCACGGGGGGAATGATGGAGATGCCTAAACGACCACCCTCATAAATGAAGACATTCCACGACTGGATCAAACATTCAAGGGTTATGTTCGGGATCCTATAAGTGACATGGATGGACCGATGATAAGGTCAGGAAAGAAGCTTAGAGATGCGGCATTGAATGCTTTGATTGATCAACTTCATGGTGAAGAACTCAAGACCAAATCGTCTAGGGCTTGGATTAATTATTCAACCTTGTCGATTAACTAAAGACGTCGTGAAGAACACTATGCTCTTTTTTCCCACGAGTTTTTAATGAGGTAGTGTAATCTTTGTAAAATATTGTAAAATTATTTCACTTTGGGTTTATTGGACTGATAGCTCAGCCATGTGAGCTTTGAAGAGCTGAATTTCAAATACAGTCCATTAGGGTTTAGAATATTCAGTTTTATTTTGATTAGAATTAGATTTGGAAAGATTAGATAAGCTAATGTTCTTCAAAATTACTTCTTGAAGAATTCAACCAGATTACCATAGGTTACCATTTATTTTAGATATTTTAGTTATATATGGTTTTAGATTCTTAAAACTGCCATAAATCGATTCAGTTTCCAGTTGTGATTAGGGTTTATGGCCAAGATCTACCCTATAATTAGGGGGCTTGTCCAACAAAATTTTACACATTTTATCAATTATATATTCAGAATTTTGAGACAATTCTCTGAGCTTGCGAGCTATTTTCATTGTTGCTTAATCCTGCAGGTTAAGTATCAATAACCTTGTGAACTAATCTCGCGGGCTAGTTATTGAGCAAGTCGAGTTTGAGCGTAACTTGAGGGCTACTCTTGAATTTTGTGCCGCATACTAGGATTTTGCCAGATCCCTCGTTTTGTCAAAGATCTAAATTCTGCATTTCAGAATTTTTGCAAGGAGATTCATATCAGCTGTTATGATGAATCTAGCAATGTATCACACAATAATATTTAAATGAGGTCCATGAAGTGGTTTCAACCACCGTGGATATAAAAATGGAATGATTTCTTTGTGATTTCAGTTAATGAATTGCAAGAGAGATATTAGATATTTAATGCTCTGAAATCACAAGAGAGATTTCAGAGCGGTTTTACCACTGCATATGCTCTAATCATAATTTTTGTATTGATCTTTCTTCCTATTGTTTGTGAGATGCATAAAAGACAATCTCAGATAAAAATTATTACTGAACGCGTTTGTTGCATTCACACCTTGAGAGAATGCCGGGGGTAGAGATGAAGTATTATTATATTAAATAAATGGAGCGCATGAGGGTACAGCTTAATGCTGTCAGCACTCCATTCTTAACCTGCAACACTCCAAGTGTTAGGGTTTTGTTTTTGGATCTTGCATGGTTTGAAGTGAAGTTATCAAATATTGCCATAAACTTCTTTACAGCACAAAAGCCTTTTCTCTCTTCTATATAATTAAGCACACAGATGTCATTGAGGAATACATGTGCAGCTCCTGCAACAATTCCTAAGGTACTCGAGTTTAAATAATTTTATTTTCTTATTTTTATTTATTATATGCAAATATTTATCATGATTGCCGTTGATTAATTGATTGATTTTTTTTTCTTGTGCAGGGATATTAAGCAGAATTTGATGGACATGGAGGATACATCAGAGACTTTATGGTTTGCTGATCAGATGGTATTCTAACTCACAAGATCCTGTTTTACTACTTGTAACTGATCAAAATAATGTATATTCCCAGGTCACACTTCAAATAGCACAATTTAACCAGAAAAATATTAAATCATCATTTAAGTACGTATAATTAAATTATAACATGAATCTAATAATATTTCGCATGATACATAATATTTTGACATACATGTAGTTTGTCAATGTTAAATAATTTTTTTTTCATAAGTAGTAAATCCGTGCGACTTGAAATGAAATCGATGGAGTATTCAAACTGAAGCCCTTTTCCTTGATACCAATCTCCCACGTAATTTGTTACGTACCAAATCAAATTGTGCCCTTACTTTTTCATAGATTAAACTTTGACCGCAAATTTAAGTTATTGTATTCATTATAAAATATCATATTAGATTTATCTTAATATTTATTTTTTTTAAAAACTTTTTATTCGACATTATTATATGTAGTTAGAGATGTTGACGATCAAACATAATTTTTAAAGATCGTAAAAAAATATTTGTGTGGTTTGAACTAGTACTGAGGGAGCGTACATTGTACTGCATACAAAAATCCTAATGAACCAAATTTCAGGGAATGGAGGATCCATTTTTGAGCGATCCATATAACATGACAGATTTCTTGGATGAAGAATTTTCAGCAGCACTTGGAGGGGATGAACCAATCTTCCAGAATTCTTCATTATCTCAGCAATGCAACTTCCCCAGAAATAGCTCCACCACCAGCCTATCTGCAGATTCGAACATGGAAACTCCCCCAACTGCCATACACGACCAGACTTACTACAACAACGTTATAACTCCTCCAGCAGTCCTCTCATTCGGCGTCGGCAACAATAATGTCAATGCTGCTTCAGTTTCTGATGCCATGGCTAATCATCGAGTGGAGGAAGAAGAATCTAAAGCTTCTGCATCTGTTCAGACAAAGAAGAAGGCCGGTGGTCGTACTAGGCTGCCTTCTCAAACCTACGATCACATCATCGCGGAAAGAAAGCGCCGCGAACAGCTCAGTCAACAGTTTGTTGCTCTTTCTTCCATTGTTCCTGGCCTCAAGAAAGTAACTAACACTCCATCTGTCATTTTCATATCAGAATTGTGGCTCACCTAATTGGTATACCTGACACTCTTTATATATAAAAATTCACCTACGAATTTGGCTTTTTTTTTTTTCTGGTGCTGCAGATGGATAAAACAACTGTTCTGGGAGACACAATCAGTTACATGAAACATCTCCAAGAACGCGAAAAGGCGCTTGAGGAACGCGCCACGATGCAGACAATGGAATCGATGGTGCTTGTTAAGAAATCTCAGGTGGTAGAAGATGTTGAGAATGATGCTGATGAGGGTAAAGAATCCTCAGATGAGCAGCCTCTGCCAGATATCGAGGCGAAAGTGTATGATGATAAACTCATTTTGCTGAGAATTATGTGTGAGAAACACAAAGGGGTGTTAGTCAAGATTCTGCGCGAGTTGGAGAGGTGTAATCTGGCTGTTACCAGCACAAATGTTGCACCATTTGGAACCTTGGCTCTTGACATCACCATTATTACTGAGGTCAGCTGAGCTCTTTTTCTTTTTAATTCAAGCTAATACCTAATTTTAAATTATTATTTTAAATCTTGATATTTTTTCAACAAAAATTAATTAAACGTGCACTCCCTCTGTTTCATTAAACGTGACACACTTTCTTATTTTGTTTGGTTGTTTTTATGGATTTGACACACTTTTCTTTTATGACAAGATCCTTTCAATTGCATCCACTGGTTCTACCTTTATGTTCTAAATTCAATTTCATCCAACTTAATCTAAGCAACTAATGCTATGCTACCACATCCAACTAAATGGAATTTGTATTATTATTTTTACCATTTTTATTGAAAATAATACTCAATTATTATTGAAAAGTATGTTTCCATGACATGTATAAAAATAAAGGTAAAATCTTGAGAAAGAGCGGAAAGACCGTGTTGAATTAGAATTATAAATAGTTAAAACATTTTAGTTGTAATATTAAAAATATATTATGCAACGTGTAATAGTTATAACATTATGACCTGATTAATGCAATCCAAAAAATTTATCATGATTTCTTCTAATTTGCAATTTAACCTGTGTCTTTTAATAACATGTGGAAAGACTGTTTTTCAAGAGACGGACTCAAATACGAGTATATTTAAAAGACAAATTCAAATGTTGAATACTTAATGTACTCCCTCTATTTCTCTATTTGTTGCACACTTACCATGTAGAGATTTTTTTTTAAATGACACTTTTCATTTTTGGCAAGATTCCTTTAATTTCATCCACTCATTCTACTTTTTAATTACTTTCTACATTTAATTTTATCCACTCATTTCTTCACATAAATCTAAACATCTATAATTATGGTGCTAGAGGAAGTAATTATATGGGTAATTGTGTCACACCGAATATACAATTAAGGATATCCCAGCATGATAGCAATTTCAAGTTACATTATATCAAAAAAAATATTCCCTTTAACTTTTGGACTCAAAATGTAACAATAACTATTAATATTTTTATTTATACATATAATTTTTTTGAAAAAATAATAATTAATTGGAAATTTTTATTATAACAAATTCAAGAATACGTTACATGATAATAATCTTGTATATATAATAGTAGGAAAAAAATTTGAAATTGAGTCATTTTATCTCTAATAAGTTAACTAATATACTCTCTTTGTTCCCAAACTAATATGCACATACACTTACTATTTGACAGTCAACACCATCAAATGTTAACCACATATTTAAATAGATATATAGACAATAATATCACCGTATGTGATGTTGTTGGATTTGACTAAATATTAACTTTTTATTTGCAATTATTGTACGTAGTTAAATATATAAAAGGCCAAACATATTTCTTAAAAAATCGTTAAATTTTTTTTATGAAACTTAATCTAGGACGGAGGGAGTAATATCTCTGTCGGGAAGATGGTAGTCTAAAAAGATGACATGAAAATTCTTTCTTATACATGTACTTATACAATAGCAAATTTTGGTAACCCTGTGCTATTAAATAAACTAAAATTGTAAGAATCACTTCTCCTAATTAATGTTATGAATTATTATTTTTGGCAGATGAGGAAGAATTTCAACATTTCTACGGAAGAACTTGTTGAAGTACTTGGATCCACTATTAGACGTAGAAGATGATGACCGCACATGCATGTACTCATGGTGCGGCTGGGGTGTATTTTCTTTTAATGGAATAGTGGGTATTAATATATTATTTACACTCCGTATGATGAAGAATCCAATTAATAACTCTCCTCGTGGAGCTCGTGCACCGCGTGATACATAATTTATGTATTAGTGAGTCCGGTGATTTTTATAGGATATGTCATTTATTTTTTTATCTTATATGTTGTATTTGTTAAATTACATGCTAATTTTTAAAAAAATTGAAAATATATTTCTGTATTACTCCCTCTGTTTCATTGGATGTGGCACACTTTTCTTTTTTGGTTGTTTTTGTGAATTTGACACTTTCCTTTTATGGCAAGATTCTTTTAATTTCATCCACTCATTCTACTTTTTCCTTTCTAAATTCAATTTCATCAACTCATTTCATTCACCTAAATCTAAGCACATAAGTCTATGGTGTCACATCCAACGAAACAGAGGTAGTATATATTTTATATTTTCACATTCATATACATATTATTACTTGTTTTAACTTTTAAAATACAATATTTAAATTTTACTAAAAAATCACTTTGGACTGTCCATAACGTTATGGAAAGATCGTCTTTCCTGAGACTTACTCTTTATCTATTACAAAGTTTTGTATTCCATCCGTCTCAATTTAAACTGCACACTTTCCTTTTTAGTTTGTCCCACCATAAACTGCACACTTTCTATATATGGAAATCTAACACCAAATATTAATGATGAGAAGACTATACTACCATCACTATTGCAGGATCCCCCCCATAGTACCGGTATTTTGGTATATCGGCACTGATATTTAAGGCCCCCTGACTACCGGTGTCTAAGTATAGTGGTGCTAAAAATCTACATTTCAGCACCTCCCTATTTAGGCACCGGTCGAAATACTGGTGTCTATGCTCTTTTGTACCGGTGCTGGTAAATAGGTGATCAATAAAAAAATCCAACCGGTGAGAATACACTCACCTGCCAGAATATGAAACACGGACATTGATGAAAAACAATAGGACGAACAAAACACAAAATTTCCAGAATTTCATGTAAGAAAAGTGGAAAATTCATAACCACAACTTTGAAATTCATTACATATATCTGAAAATATATAACAACCCATAATTCATGAAACAAACCAGACCTAAACATAGATTAACAACATCAATTATCATAAACACTAGAACCCAATCTCCATAAACCCTGGATTATATAAAAGAACCAGAACCTTGAAGGTATGGTCAGAAGCAAGGGCTGAGGTGCGACGCGGTGGTGGCGCTGAGAGCTAAGAGGCCACAGATCTAAGTTGAACTCAACAATTTTGGTGGAGCTCGACGAGATGGCGTCAGGGCTGGTCTAATAGATGGCGTTGGGGATGGTGCACAACGGGGAGGGCAGAGAGGGGGTCGTCGTCAGCGTCGAAGCTTTCAAAGTGAGGCTAGGCGGCAGCGGAGATGGAGAGGTGGTGGAGGAAGAGGGAGAGGGAGAGGATGGAGAGGAGGTAGAGAAAATGAGGGTGGGTTAGATTTAGGGTTTCATATTTTTTTTATATAGACATAGATTTAATGGTTGAGATTCAATCAACAAAAGAAATCAATGGTTCAGATGAAATCAATTTGTGCTTTTTTTTTAAAGTACCTATCACCAGTACCTGTACAAAAACCGGTGCCCAAATGGCTGATACCGGTGCCTATGTATATGAAAAGTAGCTACTTAAGGCTGCTTTACATTGCTTTTTTTTAAAATGAACCCGAGAGCAAATCTGAGATTTTTATTCTAAGTATGGAGCAAAGGTAAAAAAACGGGTGCCAAAATGGCTCATACCGATGCTATGTATATGAAAAGTAGCTGCTTAAGACTTATTTACAGTGTTTAAAAAAATTAAAACATGAACTCGAGAGCAAATCTGAGAATTTTTTCTTAGTAAGGAGCACCGGAACAAAAACAGATGCCAAAATGACTCATACCAGTGCTATGTATATGAAAAGCAACTGCTTAGGGCTGCTTTTAATGGGGTACATTTATAATTTTTTGGACCCGAGAGCAAACGTGGGAAAAGAATTATTCGTATGTAGCACCGGTACTAATACCGGTGCATAAGTAACTCATACTGGTGCTCAGCCCAATGTTTCAAAATTTTAAACAATTCCTCCAAAATTATGGACCAAAATTCAGGAAATTCATTTCCCCCATAACTTAGCACCGGTATGAATGAAAGAAATATCGGTGCTAGTATTATTCGGTCTCTAGGTTAATTTTTTATATTTTACTATAAGGTTCATAGAAGAAATTTGGAGGCGGTGAATTTCAAAACTGAAGAAACCAAAACGCAATTAAATAAGAGACGATTGCGTCTTTGAAATTCTAGGTACAGTGGGTGAATGAAAGAGTCTCAAATATATTTATGAAAAATTACACTATGGCCCAAAAAATTGTTACGGCATTATCCTTCTCTTTAAAATACACGAGTTTTATTATTCTTGCATAAATGTAGAAATAGAAAATAAATTATTTTTTTATGAAAATTTGAAAAGCGCTAGTAAATGTTCTATAGTAACTTAGAGTTGATTAACCAGAAGTAAGAAAGGAAATTCGAAAAGAATTATGGATATGTTCTTGTGCTCGATTGTTGATAAATATTTTATTACGGACTTGGAAAATACAATGGGGATGTATAGGCTAGCATCACATTCGAGCGAATTTCAATTTGGGGTTACGAGTAAAGTGTTTACTTTTTACACTTAGTTCTCTCCAAAAAAGTTAGATTTGCTGAATCGAGAAATTGGCGGCACTAAAATGCAATTCAATAATACACGATTGCGAATTTACGATTTGGGCATGTATGGGTGAACGGAATGATCTCAAAAGTCAACATTGATTACTTATACACAGTTTTGGAAAATTACACTATGGCCTAAAATTGTATTACCCCATTATACATTACTCCAAAATGCATGGTTTTTATTATTCTTACCTAAACATATAAATTTAAAATAAATTACATTTTTGTTGAAATGTTGGAAAACACTAGTACATGTTCTTAAGTACCTCATACATACCATAAACCCATTTTCAAGAGTAAATCATACCATAAACCCTTTTCAAAAAATTTCTATGTATCGAGCACCAGTAATATTACCGGTGCCATTCATCACCATACTGGTGCTAGATATTTTTCCACCAAAATTTTACCCTCCAAATTACTATTCCAGTCATAGGTATTGTTATTAGCATCGGTATATGTCATTCATCCAAAATTGGTGCTGGAATATATTAATCTGAGAAAAAATTTCTTCAAAGGCACTGGTATTCAGTGTACCGGTGCTAGATTTATTCATAGAAACCGGTGTTTTGGTTCATTTAACAGATTACCCGTGCTTATAAAATTCCTAGAACCGGTATTTCTCTCCCAGCACTGACATAGTGGTGTCTATGTACCTGTTTTCCAGTAGTGCCTCCTTTATTTGGGCTCAGGCCCAAATCGTAACTATTACCCTAGCTACTCTTCGTTCATTCTTTTCCACCTGCGCCTCCTCCCCCTCAAAATTTCCCAAAATTCCAAACCCCAAGATTCATCACAGACCCCTAAAATTCCTCACTCTTCCTCACCCTTCCTCACTCCCGAAATTCCTCACCCTCAAGATTCAAGGAAACAACAGAGTGAAGATAGTGATGACGCGGAGGATGGTGAAAACGGTGAAGACGCAAACATTGACGACGCCAGTGAAAGGACGTTGATGACTGAGGCTATGATGTTGACGCTGGTGAAAGGACGGTGAAGACACAGAGGAAGGCGAAAAAAGTGAAGACGCGGAGGACAGTGAAGACGACGACGATGCGGGAACGGAGGTGGATGTGGAGGCGCTGGCGAGAAGACGACGATTCACTGCAACGGGAGAGGTGAAGATGTGGTTTTTGATCTGGGATTTTCTTATCTTTTTTGAAAACAAAACCCTAATCAAAACATCTGGATTTGATTTTTTGGGTTTGGGTTTGTCAGTGTTAATTTTTTTTAAAACGATCTGGGTTATTGAACACAATCTATTGTTTGGTTTTCGATCTGATGTAAATCAAAGTTTCAACTCTATTCTTGGTGGTGGTTAGTGGTGTTAGGACGGTGGCTAGTGATGGTTGATGGGTATTGCTAGTAGGCGATGGTAGAAGGGCATTATAGTCATTTTATAGGGATCAAAATTTTGACATATTCTTTCTCCCTCTGCAGCTTAATCTGTGACATAGGGAGTATAAGAGATGCTCATTACAAAATCAAGAATTATTTTATAATATAATAATGTTTAATTAGAGATAGTGTTCCAAAGTATAATTAAATAAAGTGTTTTTATAACCCTACCTACATCACGTAAGTTCTAATATAACCTTTTGATAATTGAAAGTGAAAATATAACCCTAAATAGTTTATGTAAGTGCAATTTTATCCAATCCGTCAGTTTAAGACCGGATATGATTGAAAAGACAATTTTACCCTTCCAAAAAAACAAATTTACAATTATACCCTGATAACCATAATATTCTTCTTCCTCCTCTCTTCCTCTTTTTTTCTTCTCTCCCAAAGCCTTCTCCCCCGTAGCTTCTTTTTGTCGTTGTCGTTAATCACCTGTAATACCGTTGTCGTTAATCGCCTGCAACGCCATCCCCATTTGTTCCTCGGTGAGTGATAGTTCATTTTTCTACCAAATAAACATGTTTATTTGATTTAAATTTAAGTATAGAGTAAGCAAGGTCGATCCCACAGAGAACAGTGTAAACAAATTCTTACTTCAAAAAATTCAATTGTTGGTTAGCTTAGCCAGATGAAAATATTATCTATTAACTAAGAAAAATAATATTGATTAACAAAGAAAATAATCAAATTAAACTAAGAATGCAAATAAACACAAATATCAATATCAGAATGAATTCCGCCAACAGGTAAATCCACATTAACTAATAATTTATACGATCACAGACGCAATAATAAATCAATTCGCATGAACCAACTAGTTATAAACTGCCAAGAATCAGTTACAAGACACAGTCCAATTTCTTCTTACTTTGTTGATAGCCAGCAAGAATCAGCTATAATTAAACCGACTACTTATCTAATTAAGATATAATCTAGCAAGAATTAGCTATAAACTAGATTTAATTTCTTAACAACATTGAGAACCAAAGAAACCCAATTCAGATAATTCATAATCATATCAGCTGTCACAAATTATCCGCCCATTGTTCCCACTATCTGCTGATAGTTTCGCCACTAATTAAATCTACCCACTAGATAAAAATAAATAGTGGAATTTAATTGGCAGTATTCCAAATAACTCAAGGTTGATCAGATCACAAAAAATTAAGAAATAAAATATACACAGAGAACAATCGGGAATCCATACAAATCAATTATCACGAACAATTAGGCATCACATATAAATCATAGTTAAAGTTTCATTACCCTAGGCCGGAAAAGAGATTTAGCTACTAAACATATTAAAAAGTATTAAACAAATAATAAAATAATAAATGTATAATAAAACTAAAACTAAAACAAAAGCATAAACGAAATTATAACACCATGAACATAATTTCTATCATGGGATCAATTATGCTATTTGGCTGGTGAATAATCATGATGGAAGCAAATCAAAACAAAGACAATGCACGGCTCCAAGGGTATGGCCGTCTCAACAAAGCTGTGGATGTTCCGAGCTACGGCTGTTCCGATAATTATTTATAGGTTATACAATGAGCCTAATTACAAAATCCAACTAAATAAAGGGAATTGTTATTGGGATAATTAATTTGGTCATTCATATTGAGACTTCTATTCTATAAATCAACATTCTTTACATGAACATAAATGAGTGCAAATTCTCCGTAGCACGATCCAATTGATGATGAGATTCATTCTGGAATAATGTCTCATATCCCTCCTCAGAAGGTAAAATAAGAACATTTTCAATTGGAACACACTACCTCATTAAAAACCTTACCGAGAAAACCCTGTGGGAAAAAATCACGGTTAAGGGAAAGAGAGTATAGTGTATCGCTCCTTATCATCCGCACACAATCTATTGATTTCCTGCACACAAAAACACCTGCGTACACATCAAATGGCAAAAGAAGCTCATAAAAGTATATAAAATATGTATATAAAATACTCTCAATCAAACATCCTCACACTTAGATCGTGCTTACCCTCAAGCATGTAAAATCACAAAATCATTAGCAAAATAAAACATTCCTACAAAATCAAATCAAGCAACATTCATTATGGAAACCGTTGTCTTACATCAAGCTAAACACAAGAAATTTAACACAAACAATGTCTTTTCATCTTTGTCAAAATCGGGCAAACAATCATTTCATTCCTCACATGATGCGTTCACACACTCTCCCTACTCTATTTCATAGGCAGGTTACAATAAAAATACAAGTATATAACATGCTATTAATAAGTGAAATATGATTCAAAACTCTACACAAGTCAGGTTGGTCTTCCAAAAATGTTGTAACATGGCTTTAGGACATAAAATAAAGGAGGGATCTTGATGGAGATCAAGGGACGACTACCACCATAAATGAAGACATTCCACGTCTAGATCAAACATTCAAGGGTTATGTT
>JAULKM010000013.1:11778568-11807744 GCA_032355605.1 Rubia tinctorum
ATGTGTTCCAACATGGTAAGTTTCTCTTCTTTACCATAAGTTCACAAATTACCAATCAATTAATCCATGAGCCACACATGACTTTACAAGATGTATATGAATTTATTTTTCCATTGTCAATAAGCCCCCTAATTAATTTGTGTATGATATTCCTAGGATATGATAAAAAGTATATCCTTAGTAATCAACACTCACACACCTATTTGAATATCGGTAAATCTACTACCCACCATTTTAGAAATTATTTATTTCTTCCATCTTATAAGGAATAAAGTTATATATGAGGATACGATGCTGAAGTTATATCCTCAGGGTACGATATAATTTGCCCCCACTAATATATGACTCTGATTCCGTCATTGTTCATTCATATGTGTCAGCATGAAAATATGTACACCGATTCAATATGAACCATTTTGAAAATGAGAATCCCAACTTGTGCCAAATTTCTATTGTAACACCAATTTGTTATAAGTGCAGTCACTATTAGAATATATCCCTTTTTCAACCAAATTTTGCAAAAGGGTTTAAAAATGGTTCTAAAAGGGTTTTTTAATGGTTGTAAAAAATATGTATTTACAACTAAACACGAGAAGTCGTAGTAATAGTCATCTATTTATTTACAAGAAGTAAAAGATGTAGTTGTAATTAATTATAAAACCTTTGTAAAATATTTTTCCTTACTCATGTTATTTGCTAGAAAATTTTACTTTCATATCCTCCGTTGTAAAAGATTTTTTATTCTTCTTTTTTTTGCGGTCTTCTTTTTTCCAATCATTCCCGCCATGAGAACCTCTAAATTTTAAACATCTAAAATTAAAACCCCTAAATTGTAGTTTTTGAACCTTAAAAGAAAAGGTAAAAAAATCAAAATTTTAGTTCAAGAAATTAACCTTTCCTACCTTGCGCGTTCTATGCGTATTCAATTCATCATTTGCTCGAAGACATTCTCCTCTCCTCGAAGTAATCTAGTATTCCTTCCTCAATAGTCTAGCTCCCTTGCTCAGAAACATAACGCTCTTATTTTCCTCTGCTCAGAAACCACGAGGCTTGTGTTTTTTTTTTTACACCCCTGCCCCTAGGCTTGTGTATTTGCTTCAATTCTAGTTACAAAGTATTCTTGAAAATAGAGCATTTTTAAACCTATATTTTGGTCGAAAGTGTAGAAATGACCTTGTAAAATCTAAAAGTGTAAAAGTCTATATTTTGGTCAAAAGTGCCAATTTAACACAGGAAACCAAATTGTGGCCGGAAATATTTAAAATGACCATTACACCCATTTGAATTTTTTAATAAATAATATGAAAAGATGACATTACCCTTCTTAAAAAGTGCTTAAACACTTCTATCGGTCAACGCAACCAGGCAACTGTGGTCAATGTCGGTCAACAGTAGTCAACGTCGGTCGCCTCCGGTTGATGGTGACCGGTTTGGATCACTACTTTTACTAATAAGTCAGGATTAGATCAGCACTTTACTAAAATATTCAGGGTTAAATTTGCACTTATGTAAAAATGACAGGGTTAGATCAGGACTATCATAGAAAAATAGCTTTTTGAGGAAAGCCCACTCCTTATAAATATGTCTTCATTACAACTTCACAATTTAACGTATCATAAATATATTTGTAATTTGTATGCCTTCGATAGGAAGTAAGGAACTTTAATAAATACTTTTCGAAAGAAATTCATAAATTTCGGTATTTAATTTTCTTACGAAATGCGATAATTTCGTAATTAGAAATCGATACATATTGCTACTTGAATGCTGCTACAGACAGAGTCAACTTTTCATTATGGAGATCGAATTTGTATTCTTCCTCCGTGCAAGATAAATTGGCATATTTTGACATTAGGAAGTCAAACTAAGTCAAATTCGATCATTAAATTATGTTATTATATATGCAAGACTATTATCATGTCAAACGTTGTTGGATTCATCATCACATATATTTTTAAATTATTGTTTTTTCAGATTTTTTACACACATGAATAAAGATATTAAAGTAGTTGAAAATCGATTCAGTTGATTTTCAAAAGTCAAAATGTGCTAATTTATATGGGATAGAGGAAATACTGAATATTAATTAGAATTTAACATACAAATTATAAATATATTTATCATACATTAGATTTGAACTTGTATTTTACCAATGATTAATGAAATATACCTTATGTGTCAAAATATAAATAAATTATGAAGTTGTAATGAAGACATATTTATAAGGAGTTGGTTGTCCTCAAAGAGATGTTTTTTTTATGATAGTGCTAATGTGACACTATCTTTTTTAAATAATTGATAATTTAACCCTTTATTTGTTACTAAAATGTTGGTATAACCCTGTCTTATTAATAAAAGTACTGATCTAACCCGGCCACCATTAGACAGCGGCGGTCTGGCGTTTATCATCGTTGACCACCATTGACCATTGTTGACCAGTGGAGGTTCGGCGTTGACCGGCAGCAAATCCTAGGGGTATAATGGTCATTACAAAATTTTGTTTTAAACCAAGGATATTTTTTCTTTTTATGTTATGCCAACGCCTGAATTCCATTAGTCAACGCTGCAATAGTGCAATTTGGGTATATCTCCACATTTCTCCAAAACATAGGGTTAGATTTGCACTTTCAAATTTTACAGGGTTATTTATGCACTTTCATAATTTAATAGGGTTATTTTTGCACTTTTCCCTTGATTCTTTGAGTAATAGTTTTGATTCCAGTTAATGCTGCTTCTTTGAGTTATTGATGATCTCAATTGGATTGATGGCTTTAGAAATTTGGCTGATATCTCCATGGCTCTTTCTTCTTGTGTTTTGAATAGAAGGTTTCATGAATCTTTAATTTGAGGTATCGATATGAGATAATTATATTTCAGCAATTATTTCCTTTGTGCTAACTCGTGAAAGATATTGTGTCTAAAACTATAATGTTTTTAACCAATTGACTGTGCCCATTGGCCATAAAACAAGAAGCAAGCTGTTTGGTTGGGTGGAGTTCTTGGGTTCGAACTTAGCACATCCATTTCATGGAAGGCAATTAGGGCTCTTTCCAGCATTTTGAAGCCTTTTGCCAAATGCGAAAATGATGCCACTAGAAACAATAAAAATTACATTTTAAATTTTTTATAAACAAGATATATACATTAGAGACAAAATAACAATACTGCTTAATTCTTATTATATCTCTCAATAAAATCATAAACGTTAGAATTTTACTTAGGTAAATTCATCATTCAACTTTTGTTGTTGTCGACATTCGAAAAATTATAATATTGTTTAGAGAGCTTGTTAAGAAATTTAAATATAGTTTTTTTAAAAATTGAAAATGGAAAGAGAAGAGTTGACAAAGAGTTAATATTTAGACGGGAGTAGTTAGATTGGAAGGATCGAAAATTATTAATTAAGATGCATAAATAAACAGAGCACACAAAATTTTAAAGTCTTGTTCTGTGGAGGTTACGGGAAGAGATAAAATCACCCAAATACAATGTGCTCTTTTTGAAATAGGACTTTTTTTTTATGTAATAACAATTCAGAAAACTCTAAGCACTGAATCCACCATTGGATCTTGTTGTCTAAAGCTCTAACCTTTATCATTTGAGTGGTTTATTATAGTTTGTATGAACCTCATCTCTTGTGGATTGCAGCAGAATTATTTATTTATATTTCTCTAATGAAAGCAGCAAAGTGGCACTTGGATGTAATCTATAGAACAGGTTCCATGTCAAAATGGAATTAGGCAATTGTGAAACAGCACATTGAATAAATATGTAAAATGAAATGAAGCATGTTTTGCGATTGGTTGAGTTCTTTTTTGGGCCACTGAACAGCTAGAAACACATGCTCCGAAAAGGGAAGAAATGCAAAAGCCCTCAACATATACTTTGTGAAAGTTTACTTTCTGCCGGGCCCTAAGAGCAATCGATTATTATTTGAGTTTGTTTATAAATTGAATAAAATGCATTCATACCCCGAGTTCTTGAATTAGTTCACGTATGCTCTCAATTTTCAAAACGTGTATATATACATCCCCTGATTTTCGAACGTGTACATATACCCCTTGTAGTCGCAGATCGGCATTGAAAAACTGATGGCACTGGTGGAGAAAGCTTTATTAAAGGCAGAATTAGATGGCGGTTCCAATGGAACCGCCTTTAACTTAGTACTGAAAGCACTTCCGAGTACGGAACTACCTCCTAGGTACCCTTTTTCATTTTAAGGACGGTTCTAAATCAATCAAAGGCGGTTCCATCTTTAATGCCAGTCGATTAAAGGCGGTTATACTTGTAGAACCGCCTTTAATTAAGGTTCGAAAAAACTTCCGAGTTCGTAAATGCTATCTCAGTTCACCAATTTATTTTAAAGGCGGTTCTAAGTGTAGAAGCGTCTTTGATGGGCTGTCTTTTTGGCCTAAATCCCATTTATATTTTTTCTCCTTAATTTCCCTACTTAGGGATTTCATCTCCCGCCTCCCTCCCTCACATTGCTCCTTTTTTTTCTCCAGCCGCCCTCCCTCAGTTTACATTTCTCTCCTTTCATTTCCCTCACATTTTCCACTGCTTCTCCCTCCACCCTCACCACACCGTCCGCCATCTGCCTACCCACCACCCTCCTCCGCTCGCCACTGCGTTGAAGCTGAAGGCCACTGAAGGAGAGGCTAGAGATCGATGTCGCTTGCAATCGCTGGAGATCGACGCGGGAGAGAGCCTGGAGTTGACGTCGCTCATCATTGCTAGAGATCGACGTCGCGCCTTTCCAATAGGCCACTGGAGATCAATCAACACCGACGCCGAAGTTATCCGCCGAAGCCACGTCGCTGTCGTGTCATAGGTTCCAAGAAATAGATATTGATTGTTTTTGTCGTGTTTATATTTGTTGTTGTGTTCATATTCTGTTTAATTAATTTCATATTGTTGTTCTATTGTTGCTATAGTTCCAGATCTAGCTTTGTTGTGCTGTCGGAGACCAGTTGGTTTCCGGAAGCAATTTATTTGGAAGGTCATAAATAGATTTTGAGTTTGGAACCTTTTTTGAACCATATTCCGAGTGTTTTCAAAGTGTCTTTAATGGTACAATATAACCGCCTTAAATGGCCGCCTCATCAACTTGTGGGGGTATATGTGCATTAAACAAGAAACTGGGGGGTATATGTGCACTTTCGAAAATTTGAGGGATATATTTTTTATGAAAATGGAGCGGGGGGCGTGAATGCACTTTATTCTCTTAAATTTATATGTTATATTTTTTCAAATGTAAGTATTGAACATTGTAATTAAAATATTTATTAATTTGTATTTGAATGTAAGATCAGGAATGCAACTCTCTAACTTTTCTACAGTAAAATAGGCTTCCAACAGCCAGTGCACTCCAAACACATGTTCCGACTTCAGAATTGCACTCAAAATTGCACAAAAGTAAACAACAAAGCCATCGTACAACACTTTCAACGGCGGTTCAA
The DNA here is from genome assembly GCA_032355605.1 of Rubia tinctorum. NCBI lineage: Eukaryota > Viridiplantae > Streptophyta > Magnoliopsida > Gentianales > Rubiaceae > Rubia > Rubia tinctorum. The sequence continues at coordinate 11,784,028 of JAULKM010000013.1, forward strand.
TGCCAAAAGTCATTGATCATACTACGTTGGATGGTTGTTATGCTCCAACTGCCGTCTTACAGATTTTTAGAGCAGTCTATTGTCAACCGACTACTGAAATATGTGTTCATTGTTCGTACCTACATTAAAGATGCTTCTAGTGATTTTTTAATGGAACCACCATGCAATGGCGCCATTAATGGTCCTAGTGATTTAAGTACAACAAATATCTTCATTTTAATTATTATATTTTGTTCTAAATGTTGGGTGGGTTTAACTTAAATTCTCATTGGAGTTTAATTTTCTTATAAATATGTGGGGAAACCATCTCATTATTCTGGAGCATTAATTTGAGATATACTTAAAAATAAATTTGTGCTTATCAATCCAGAATTGTGTTTCGACAAAGGTTTTTAGGAAACCATCTCTAGCAAGGACAAATTTAAAATAGAGTTTTTTTTTTCAAAGTATTATAGAGCGATGGGGTTCCAAATGTGTATTATAGATAGTTTAAGGGGAAATGAGGGATTTGGAAGAAAATATCAATTTTTTGGTGGTGTCGGGAACAAATACTTAGAAATTAATTATTTCGGGTTATAAAATATTGCAGGCCAAGAATCTGGGTCAGAGAAATTTGCGAGTCAAATTTTCTTTCAAATTCTGCGCAGTGTATGTCTTTTTACTACAATATTTGTTGTATCATTTGTGGTATTTGATGTTCCAACTAGCATTACATGAGTCTATCCCCATAGCACCGTTTGAAACCTACATAGGAACAAGTTATTTTGGCCTTCAAAAAATCGGTGCCTATCTGGGAGTGTTGGAGGGAAATCTATGGACTGGGTCAGCTCACTGGTGCTGAAAAACTAAACTTCGATAAGTGGCTAGACTCGGGGAATGCTGTTAAATACCCATGGTTCGTGGCAAGTGAAACATAAGATTTTTAAAATTTTCTCTTACTCTTTTCTTACTACTAAAAAGTAGATAGCGTTCAGTTAGGATGTCCTCCACAGATACTTAGGGGTTTAAAGGATAGTTTCACAGAGTTCACACACGTGCGTCACCCTGAATGTGTGTCGAGAATAGAAAATGTGAGATTTTTTCACAAAATATTAATTGTCAACAACGAGGATAAACTACAAATACTAGATAAAGACAGTATAAATGGGCCTTGGGGTCATTTGCGTCAGATTATTAACTGTGAGATTTGATCCTTGACTCATATCCACATATGAGACTATAATGCTATATCCACTATGCAGATACGTTGATTCTCCGGGAAATCCCTTGGTATGTCACACTATGTTGGTTCTGCCCCTTCATTAAAATTTCACCTCCTCCATGTATAGCTAGAAGGTGCGCTTTCACTACCACTTGTAACTTTCGAGGTTAATAAACCCATGAACGCACGAAGTAAATTAAATCAGGGAATAACATGGGTCACCAGGACCTACACCATGAATACCGATCCTAAACCCATCTTGTGCCAATTAGGACATTAGTACCTTATGATAATTCTAGGGAAATTCCTGTCTAGTTGCTACCAACTTGGGATATGACCTTCGGGCAATATCCTACGTCCTCAATCTAGTCAATAACATCACCCGACCCATTTTTTGGATGATCCCACTTATCGTCCACAAAATAACCCAACCAAAGACTACCTCTAATATAATTCTACATACATGTTCTTCAACAACCCTATGGTTACACCCCGCAATCAAATTGACATAGAAACGTAATACACTCCGATTTATTCCCGAGACTAGCATTAAATCATGCAAAGAATTAACTCAAGTGTACGTCATAATCTCATTCTTCACATAACTATAGCAAGAATCATAAAGAACAAATTAAGCATGATAATAATAGTATAAAAATATACACGAATCTAAGTGCTTCCCAAATTAATAGTTAATACATACTAACAAATGCTCTTAAATCATGAATTAAGTTACTCTAAAAAATCTCATAACAAATCTGGGTTGAAAAGACAAAAATTAGATGCATTCAATGAAAAGAGGGGTAAAACTACCAATGTGAAAATCCTCCTTCTATTCATCAATCCAAACTTCTAAGCACAAATCTAAGCTAGGTAATGAAAAATCATCATAGATCTACAATAACCCATGATAAATGTGTAAAAACTATGAAAAGATGAAGATAACCTAGGGTATGGGAGGCCCAAGTCGGGCTAAAGGAGGATTTTAATAAGTGGAAGAGAGAGAGAAAAGGGGGAAAAGACAAAGAAAAATGATTCAATGGTGTAGGGCACGAACCATGTAATTTTGGCAAAGTCCGTGCCTGTTTAAACGCGTTGTTTTATGGTTCACGGGAGATGGACCGTGCAAAGTTGCATGGTCCATGCTATTTAACCGCATGGTTATATGCCCAAGGAACAGACCATGTGTTTATGCACGGTCACTTCTTTGATTTTGGCCCCAACTATTTTTTGTCTCTACGAGTGAACCGTTGATCCGTGATCTGCACTCCATGGGGTCATTAATAACACCATTTTTTACGGGAAAACAGTATTAACTCGCGGAGCACTCGGAGATCAAAGGTAGAATTTATATGTTGCTCCCATATACTCCATACCAACTACTAGAAATTAGCTAGTGGCAAGTCGGGGTCGTCCACAGAGATGCAAGAACTTGAGACTTAACTAGACATAAATCACAATTAGGGTCAGTCCAATTAAGTGTCGGGAATAGCTAGTGCTACAAACATAGGATTTGGGAGGTTTTTATCTAACAACTTCTATTCATGTGAACAAGAGAGATTAAACTATACTACTAGATTAGACTAGCCTTGAGGATATTTGCGTAGCATGACTGATGAATGACTTTGATCCTAGATTATATCACATATAAGACATAAACTATCTCATGCATATGTCACATAGTGTGGGTGATAGTTAGTCATTCCCAATGTTAGTCAAACAAAATCTGACCTCCTCTTCTAGAACACCGCAACTGGCAACGGGCAACCTAGGCGCCTTCCTCCTATATTTTCCACCACCAAAACGAACTGTGTCATCTCGAAACTTGTGCTTAATCGGGAGGAAAATCTGATAATTGAGATTTACAGTCTTTGAATAATTTTTCAACTGCTAGATTCTTCCTCGCATATGATACATGCCTTGAAACCTTTTACTACATAACCCAAAATGTTACCGTATACCAAGACATCATTTATAGTACACAATAGCATGGTTATCAAGTTGAACTCCATTCTACAAAAACCATCATACACAACAATACCAGAGGACCACAATTCCCTCAAATCATCTGTCAAAGGGGCCGGATACGTATCGATGTTGTTTCCAGGCAGTTTGGGCTTTAATATCATCAAAGAGCTCAACACATATTTCCTCTTCATGCACAAATTGGGAGGAATATTGCATATGGAGAGCATAACATGACATCAACTGTGCCTCAATGACATGTTACCAAACATATTCATACCATTGGTACACAAAGTCATCCTCAAAATCCTTGGTTTGACTGCAAATTTTGGATATATCTTGTCAAAATTCTTCCAGATGACAAATCAAATCATTATGAAAACCTCACATTTCCCTGTACCATGTCATATTTATTTCATCCTCAGCCTTCTTCAACAAACTCATAATCCTCAGAACAATTGAAAGTTACCACAGGCATTTGGTAGACACCCGTTTCCTTACCTTCACTACAAGCTAATCTAATTTATCCTTTTCTTATAATGTAACACATGGCATATGGAAAAATCACCTTAGCTTCCAAATCACCCCTATACAAAACACAGTCATTTGTGCAAGAATGTTTTTTTTAAAATACTTCATTCCCATGGAACACACAATTCTATAAGCATTATATATGTTTTTCGTTAGCCCATTACTCGCCAACCCATTACTCGCCAACGTCTTCGCATTCAAAACTATAACTTATTCAAAACATTGTCACTCGATGAACTAACAACATTAAACATGACATGACCGTGTCTTTTTTCTTACAACCTGGATCCAATGATTTGTCCTAGTCACCTAAAAATTTAGACAAGACTTCTCACTTCCCCTTAATACATCTACTACCTCCTCACACATATCATCCAGATTTACATCAACAAAACACTCTCTATAACTACCAACTACTACTTCCGGGGGTGTTTTTACCCGTGAAAAGTCCAAACCAAATCAATTTTTCAAGAACCCTCTCTTTTACAAATGAAGTTTCAACATTGTCCTTGTCATTACTACAATTTAAATTTTTGCAATCATGACAAGGACATGAGATGTGCTACTCACAACCAAATCCGTACTCAAGAAACTCATCCACAAAACCAACAAATTTATTACTTACCCTACTAACGTTGTCACACGCACACAAGCTTACGCCTCTCGATGGCACAATACATCTCTACATATTAACGAATGTGTAAAAAATAGAGTTCCACACGATTAACACTTCTATGCTAAAACTAAATCCAATCAACAAGAAGTAAAGACAAATCATAACGCACAATATATGCTTATTATATTTAAAAACATATCCTAAAATATCACATTCATAAACATGACATTAACTACATTAATAATTCTACCCAAAAACTCAGTCCATGTCTTCAATTCAAGGCACGTAAATATGGATCCTACCTACAAAATATATATGCCATCAAACATTTTCAAACACAATCTATCATTAATAACAAACTAAATCCAAAAATAATTACCTTTGATGGTCCTGTTCATTGATGAGGAATTATCGTGTTCTTCCTCCTCAAATTGCCATTAATGAACCCAAACAACCATTTTATTTTGATGTTTATATATTTAAATTTTGATGTGTACTTTTAGTGTTTTTAGTTAATATGTACTTTTTAGCGTTTTTATTTAATGTTTAAATACTTTTAATTAATTGATGTGTATTCACTTTTAATTGATATTTAACAGGGGATCCATCATTTGGTCGACAGGGTATAGGTACAATTTGCCTTACAATGGTAGATCATGATTTGCCAAATTTACTATTTTTCTGATTATTAATTAATGTGTTGTTCTTTTTCTAGCCACTTGTTCTTTTGGTATATAGTTTGATTATTTAGGTGTTTTGTTTGATTTTTTAGTTAATTAGTTGAAACATAGAAAACTTCTAGCCATGTGTTGTGTTTTATTTTTTTATCCTCATATTTTAACTTACTTATTCTAACATTAGTTCATGTATATTTTCATTTAGTTTATTTATTAGAGTCATTAGTTTCAAACACTGGTTGTTTGGTTGAATATATTTTTATTTAATTAAACTGCACTCGTTAGTTCAGGTGTTTAAAGCATTTGAAGTGCAATTTAAATGATTATTCTATGAATTTAAGTCAATGGTACAAAATAACAACATAAATACAATGTCAAAGTGAATCTCACAGGTCTAAACTTGTTGCTTTGGTGTATTTGTACCAAACTCCTTTATCTTTGGTTTCTTTCTTTGCTTCCATCCTTCAATTCTCTTGCTTCTTCCTTTTTTCTTTGTGGGAGATGGATCTTGGATTTTTGGTGGTTTAGTGATGGAAGATTTTGCTACGCTGCTTGAATTTTCATGTTCCTTTGTAGTTTTTGAGACAAGAATTTCCTCTACCTTTTCATTGACTTTTTTGAAGCTTCTTCAAGAAGTTTCCGGGTTTCTATGTCACCTTCACATTTTAGGAGAAGATTGTAGTAGTTTCTTGCCATTTAGTGTCACCATGGAACTTTGTCTTTGATCTTATCCAATTTTTTATTTTCTTGTGTTGCTTTCAGTTTGTCACATACTTGTATTTTAGAAAACTTTGTCGATCGCTTCAGAATGTATTGTGATTGTATCTCACGGATTGAGTTGATTTGCAATATTTAGATACAGTGAAAATAGAGCATTCCTTGCATAAAAAGATAACCATGCATACATAAAAGTTAATAAGATAAACATCTGAACTAAAGCTATAAAGCATAAAATGTCCTGCACTTTAAAGTTAAATATGCAAATGAAGAACTAATTACATACATATAAGATGTAATATCCGAAACTTTCTACGAAACCTACTTACGAAAAGATGAACGTGTGAACCAAGAGGTAATGATCTAAACAGAGGAACTTAAGATGTTAACAAAAGAGGTAACATGTATATTATATTTCGTCAGTATATACCTGTTTCTTCAAAAGTTTTGCAAGAGAAGTTTATTTCCACCATTCCACTTTGTTGTGTGAAGGTCACAATTTCAACTTTTGTATCATCTTCTTATGAACTTATTTCATACTTTGTTTCCAATCCTAGGGATAAAACTTTACATGCTTTGGTTGCTTGTTCAATATTGTATTCTTTCTCAAATTTATATTACATTGACAATGTGTACTCTTAAGATGCATGTTTTAGTAGTTTGGATCCATGTATTTGTCACTGATTTTGAGCATTGATTTTCCTTTTCTCTCCAGCGATCATTAGTCTCATTATATATGGTTAAGAACCTGTTGAGTGTGGTCATTTTGCTAGCATTTAATGAAAAAGCTTTGTTTGTGCTCTCACTTCGTCGTGATGAAAGAGTTCCTGTGGAGAAAAATTCTTTGCTCATTGCAGGGCACCACTTGTCTCTAATAGAATAAAGCCTCTTGAACCATTCCTTGTCTTCAAGTTGAAAGTCTTGATCATATTGTTCCATGTCATTTCAAATTCATCTTCATTTTTACAGTATTTCAAACAATGCTCAAATGATTCCTTGAAGGGACCATCCTTTCTAAATTCACCAAAATGACTGATGGAATTTTGTGTAATGTACCACAGGCACAACCCCTACCCCGTGTTTGTGAAAATTTGTAAAATTTCATGAATAATTTTATTCAGGACAAGTTCATATATAAACATATGATCTAAAGCAAACTAAACACAAACTAAAGACATAAACATGGAATGTAATTGTTAATGTATTTGTTTTTCAATAATCAAGTGCCCTTTTTGATTAAAAAAATACTGAAATTATACATAAGATGTTCTGAACAAACACAGGAACTAATGAACTAAAAACTAAAGGTAAGTATATAAGCATATCAACCCAAAATAGTCCAAATCAATCATATCTAAGAATAGTCACCTTTTCGATTGTTTTTTCCATGTTTGGATCTTTGTCTGTAAATATTGTTACTGGCTCTTTACCACCCATTGATTTTCTCAAAACATCGAGAAGTCATTCGAAAATTGAAAATTTCTCGTCGGCAATGAAAGCACATCCAAACATCATTATATTATCGTGGTTGTTCATTCCAACTACTGGACCACAAATCAAGTTTTATTTGTTCGTCCTGTATGTTGACAAATTATTTAACAAACTTAGATCATGTTACTTCATGTGTTAATGCAGTTACACCATTTATTTAATATGTTACTTCATACGTTTCAGCAAATTTAAAAATACCTAAATTTCTCAACAAAATACATACAGGAAAATTTTAGACCTTGGTGAATTATCAAGCAGAATTATATCACTTGTATTGATGTTTCATGTTGTTACATCGTGTGTACAAAATATTACATTATACGTTTTAGAAAATTTAAAACACCCAAATTTTCTCAACAAAATGTAAATAGCCAATTCGACAGCATAATAATATATGTTACTTCATGTGTTCGTGAAGTTACATCGTGTGCATACCATACTACTTTATGTGTTAATGCCGTTACTTCATGCATTTAAATGTATTTTACGAAATCTAAACCATACATATACGCTGTGTCAAATACCATTAGATCATCGTAGAGGGAGTAGTCTTCCTTCATCATTGAGTCCCTCCATAACAATGTTGTTAGCCTACCATTGTCATCCAATTTAACTCTGAAGAAGAAATCTTCCTCTTCGGTACTCTTCTATAACAGTCTTTCACTTACTTGTTGAACATCACCTCCTTCGATCTCCTTCATGCGCAACATGTTCACGTAGTTCAGATGATCATTAATCGTGTGTCCAGGATTCTGATTACCACTAGCTTCAAAAGCCATACAGTTGAATCCATGGCTAGGTTTTAATCCCACGCCTTCCATCCCTTCTATAACTTTCCCTTTTTCCTCTGTAATTCTCCTTTCACTTCTCTACAAGTACTTCCATTTGACTCGAGTGAAAGGATGATTATGAGAGGTCACATGATGCAAAACTTCATAGGATCCATCGATAAATTTAACCCAAATTTCAGCTTTGCATCCTATTCTCGTAACCATATTTTCCCTTATTTTTCTTCTTTTCTTCTCAGAGCCCTCTTCAATGATATTGTCGATGGAAGATGTGTCGAGTATTTCATTCTTCACTTTTTTGTTTCCTTGACACGAGCAGACAAAATACTTATCTATGATGGTTCCTTCTTTTTTTACCTCTTTGTGTTGAACATCGCACCCAAAATCCCAATGCATTTGACTGTTTTCGGTATAAATCATGAAACTCTAATAGTGTTTTTTCTCTCAAACCTGTGAAGCAATCTGTGACATCAACTTTCAATATGTCGCTTAAATTGGCACAAAATCTGGTCCTGCAAAAATGTATCCTTTCAGTTACTCATTACATCAACTATTTCTTTGGTTAGTTCATGTATTTTACAATTTATTTCGGTCTTCATAAGCAGTTATTTAGTCACTGATAAATATGTACAGAGAGGCACAATATCAAAATATTTTGACAACAAATCCTACTAATTAAATTTCAGACATTCAACACAATAAATCATTTATTTATTGAATTATATCGCGTATTTAACATATTACTTCTTGTGCCAAGGTAAATTTTAAAACATAAAAATATTCTTAACAAAAGGCACGTAACTGAATTCTATATATAGATGAATAATCTTACAAAGTTCGATCATGTTACTTAATGTGTTAATGCGGTTACATCATTTATTTAACATGTTACTTTGTAAGTTCCAAAAAATTTGAAAACATCCAAATTATCTCAATGAATGTATAAAGTCATTTTTATACATCAATTTTATACACTTTACTTCTTTACTTCATGTGTTTATTGGTTAAGATTTTGTATTTAACATATTATATTTCAATACCAAAATATTTTGAAAAAATATCCATCTAATTAAATTTATGACATTCAGCATCACAATACATCATGTAATTATTGAGTTTCAACGTGTATTTAACATATTACTTTTCGGTAAAGTTAATCTAAAATATTAAAATATTCTTAACAAAATGCATGCAATTGAATTCTAAATATTGAAGAATAATCTAACAAAGTTCAATCTTTTTACTTCATGTGTTCATGCAATTACATCATTTATTTACTATGTTACTTCATACGTTTTAGGAAATTTAAAAACACCTACAATTCCCCAACAAATTGCATATAGCCAAATTTTAGACCATGGGGAATTGTCCATCAGAATAATATCATGTGTTCATGTAGTACATCCAGTGTTCATCATATTACTTCATATGTTTCAGCAAATTAAAAAAATCTACATTTTCCCAACAAATCGCATAAAGCCAAATTTCAGACTTTGCGGAATTGTTCATCAGAATAATATCATGTTACTTCATAAGTTCATGCATTTACATTCATTGTTCATCGTATTACTCCATACGTTTCAACAAATTAAAAAACACCTACATTTTTTCACAACGTGCATATAACTAAATTCCAGATCTGGCCAAAAAATTCCACAATATAAAAATGTCATGCAATTACTTAATGCGTTTAACTGTACATACGCAATCAAAACCAAAACTGGATGTAAACTTGTTGAATTTTCAGATTGAACATATTTGTCGCTTTCTTCCTCTTACAAAACAATTTCATTGCCTTGAATTGCTTCGTTTTCCATAGTTTATAACAACACCTTAGATCGTAGATTTCAACCATAAAACTAAGATTTTCAACCATAAATTTCATATTACCTCGATTATTTAACCTTCGCATATCGCAGAAACTTTGAAATCTACAGTGCTTTGATCTGTCCGCCGAAAAATTTCACAAAATTCCATCGCAAAATCCAATTTCGTCAGATTTGCAAAAAAAATTGTAAATTTTGATTTCGGAGCTTGATCACAACACTGAACCGCCAAGTTTGAATCCGATGTTTAGTAGCATGAATTCAGAATGACTTTGAAGAGGAATGGAATTCCTTAATTTTTGAGAGGAAAGAGATACATTTATTTGGGAGGAGAGAGAATTTTGGGTTAGCCCATTTTTGTTGTAACCGTTCTTTGCCTCATTTTCCTATTTTGCAATCAGCTCCTATTTTTCAGCTCCCTTGTTATATTAATTGCAACATGGTCCCTTGTCTCACCATTTGCTAGGGTGAAATGGTCTCACGGGAATTTTTCTCCACCTTATAACTTAATCAAACAATGAGTACGCATTCGGAAAGACTATCACCCAAGACTTTGTCATTACCTTATAACCTAATCAAAACTATTAGTAAATGTAAAAAGAGTAAAATTTGATCTTAAGAGTATAAAATGATGTATGCATATTTGTGACGTTGAGAATCCAAACTGTCCTAATTCCCCTTCCAACATATCAGCCCCTAAAATGCGAAAAATAGGTATTTCATGCCACAAATATACTTGTCCATTACGGTAGATCCAAATGCTGCATGAAGACACTGTTTGAAGTGAAGGGATCAAGCCACATAGAGGGTCTTGAACCTCAACCTCCCCTCCCTCATTCCCCAATATCTTAAAAGATTAGTATAAAGAAGAGAAATTCTCAGTTAACAAAACATGTTTTAAAGTTATACATGTTCCAACAAGTGAGGAAAGAATTCAATTTCGCAAACAGGGACAAGTAGACAACACTTGGGTTTAAGATCATCCCTAAGCATCTACACTAAGTTTTGTGTCAAGGAGTGAGAATTCCTGGAAAAAGGCCTTAAAGTGTTCGTATGCATGTGTCACATCATCAACGCCACACATTTCTCTAATGCTATGCATCGAGAATTGAGGAACTCCAACATCAACAGTTCTGATCCCCAATCCGCTTGCCAAAATGGGACCAATCGTAGAGCCACACGGCATGTCGTTGCGAACAACGAAGTCCTGCATTTAAAGTTCACTTCAGAAACAAATTTAAGCTGCTCACAAAGCTTACTTATGTCATCCACAACCTGGTAAATAGCGACGGCAGTATCGCTTGCAAGTTGTGTATGTAACAGAGTCCATAACACTGTGGGCTTATGCTACCACAAAACATTAAAACCACAATTTTAATTGAAAATATAAACAAGTTCCTCCCCACCGTATATGAAAGTGGAATAAAATGTTAAACAGGAAAAATTAGCCACGTAACAAACCACAATTTATCAACTCAAATTCAATGATCTCATTAAGATAACCTAAGTTTTGTCAATTTTCTACCTATCTGCAGAAGTGGAAGATTGTTGAAAAAACTTTGGTTATCCTTAATGAGACTATTGAATTGGAGTTGATAAATTGTGGTCTGTTACGTGGTTAATCTTCCATGTTTTACATTTTATTCCACTTTCATACCCGGCGTTACTCCGATAGTTTCTCAATGGCACAATCCTTCAAGATTTAGTTTTTTCCCAACTATCGAGTAGCTTCGTCAGGTTCTTCCCGGTGAACTACTAAAAAATCCATCACCTTGGGTTTCAAAATAACAACTCCAACTACAATAGGAAGAGCTGCTGATGGACCCCAATACCACTGATGTGGCCCACCAACAATTTCTTTTACTGGATGGTGCAGGCCATCACTTGTGTTTCATTCCTAGCCACTAAATATATGCAGCTTCATAAGCTGGTTACTTGGTGTATGGAGTATCTGGTTTCTTTCTTGGCAAACGACTTCATGACATTATTCATACTCCAGTAATGTTGTGTACAAAATATGTTAACTGAATTTACATTCTTGGCTTTAGGAATAATCTTCGAAGTCAATATCAATTGCATTCACTTGTTACTCATCGAGATTGGCAAAAGTGTGTTCAAGTATAATTTCATTTGTTTTTCCAAAACTCACAATTTATTTTTATCTTTAAATAAAATATAATATTGAATATATTTTCATATTTCTTCAGTTGTATATTTATTTATTTTTCAATGAATTTTCTTATGTTATATTCAATGTGATTTATTCATGTTGAATTTTATTAATAAATAACACAAACTAGTTTTAACTAGCAATTTTAATTTTCATTGTTATATCCCCCACCCTCTTCGGGCGGTTTTTAACTTAAAAATATACTCCCTCCGTCCCAGAGAAAATGGCACATTTACTTTTTCACGGTCTTCAATGACCATGTTTGACCAACAATATCTCTAGCTACACACAACAATTTTTGCATAAAATTTTGATATTTAGAAAATAGATGTTAAGAGGAATCTAACAATATCTCACATGATATTTTTATTTTTTATATATTAATATATAATACTTGGAAAGAGTAAATGTGCCATTTTCTCTGGGACGGAGGGAGTATTTGTTATAAAATAAATTTATTTTATTTCCAAAATAATTTTCAAAACAAATCATAGTTTGGGAAAGTTTTAATGAATCTACAAATATTTTTGTTATTGTGTTAATAGTGAATAGTAGAATGTAGTAGTAGTGATGGGGAAAAGAGAAACTAAAGCCGGTCATCCAAAAGATGAGGTGGAAATTCTTTTGAGGTTTCTATGATACTTGTGTTGAGTAGCTTAAGAAGTTTTTAGAGGGTTTCTAATGAGAAGAGTCAAAAAATGGATTCAACCATAGAGCGTGCTCCGATAACACCCGCTTTGAAATTTTCAGAGTTGTCCACAAAATTCTGAGGATAGCTAGGGAGATTAAAAGCTTTTCACAAAATATTCGGGATTTGTCTTCCACGTGTTTCCTAAAGACCAGAAGCATTTATAACAATAGCTAACACTGCAAAGCAAGGAATTCGATTGACCTAGCATGGACAAAATTATTAAGAACATGCACAAACTATGTATAGTTAATTTAGACGTATTTAAAGATGCAAATTGTGAAAAAATAAGTGCAAGGACTTCAGGAATAGGCTTGAACAAATTGGATTGACTTTTAAAGCACGAAATGAACCAACAGAAAATAAAAGGTATTGATTACCTGAACAGGTAGGTTGTGCTTGGCCGCTATTTCCCTAAACATGAAGGAAGTTACAGCATTTGTGGCATAACGTTGATTTGCATTGTGCTTAATTACTAGCCCACCATGTAACTTGGGCTGATGGTTCTCATCGTGTTTATCCTGGAAAAACACTAATCAACAAACTGGAATTTTGCTTATCTATTCATGAGAGCTTCACGAATTCGAAACCACGGATACCATATAATTGGGATGCAGAGCATGCGCCATATCAGCTGACACAAGGAAGCTCCTCTGCACAGCTTTTGCGAGTAACTACATCGTAGTCATTTGCAAAAAAAAAGTAATTAAGTCCACAAGCAAATAATCTAAGTCACTTTCAAACAGATGAAGGTATAAAAAGATATTTATGACAGCCCAAATTAGATAAAAGGAAACAAAGAGGGAGTGGGGGGACAAAGGAATTTCTGTTGTAGATGGATATGCAAGCAGCAGTATAAATTGTTAAGTGGAAATAAGAATACTCCCCCAAAAATAAATTTGGTAAGGCATACACAAACTGCATGAGGTTGAAATCTCACTAGCACCTCTGACCAATTTATTGCATTCCAGTGGCTGTAGATGCTTCAGCTTGTGAAGAAGATAACCCAAAGCAAACAGATTCAAAGAGGATATGTGAAGGGTACCAGATAAGATCAGTCAGGGGAAAAAATTCATCAGGTAGATTAAGGCCACTAATTAACAAGTAAACACAGAAATATGGTCATTGACTACAATGTGAGAATTCGGTATTTAATAATCTTGCAAATTGAATCTGTGTTATTGCGTTATACTTGTAACAATTAATCATCCATCTATATCCCTCTCAAAATGAGTGATTTTGATTATCAAACACAACAGCAGGGTTAGAAAAAGTAATAATTCCTGCACAAGAAATGTATTGGCTCAATGCTAGAAAGTAAATTCAACGTCAATGCTGCTGAAAATTAATATAAAATTAGAAAATTTAAAGGTTAAAGCAACGCAGCCAGGAAATCTATATCATTCCAGAAAAGAAGAAGAAAAAGAGAGAAAAAACAAACTATGCCCGATTAATGAGCAAAATTTCACCTTTGAATCTGAGCTGAAGGAACTTGTAATTCGTGACAAAGCATCGAACATCACCGGAGATCCCGCCCCTTGTGCTGAGTTTGAACCAACTTCCTCATGATCAAACAAGGAGACCATCCTCACACCAGTCTCATCCTCGAGAGAATTTTCCAAAGAGGTTGCATCTATCAATGCCTGAATGAAATTAACAGTAGCATCAAGTGCGCTTTCACTTATTTAATGTCCCATATTTTTATTTATTCTTTATGAAATTCTTGAAGAATCTCTGTACTAATTGCTCCGTGGTCAACAAAGCAAAGAAAGGCCACGAGTAAATTGTATACTTGATGGCTCACTCAGTGAGTTCTGGAAAGAACTTACAGTGAAATTGTTTTCAGGCTAACAGAGCAAATAGGCAAACTAAATGACTGAGGTTACAACTAATTTGACCAGGAGAAAGCCAAAGCTACAAGGTCCTCAGGTTCCCAGAAATATTTTGTGCAACTACATCAGGTTGATTTATTTAACCTGATATAAGGCAGTATGATCCAGGATATACGCGCTCCAGGGGATAATATTAATATTAATCTTTTAAATTCATTTTGCAAGTTACTTCCATTCATTGGATAAGCCTTTCATTATCTTCTGCTAAAACATTAATACATCCTAAGCTCAAGTAGTTAAGCTATTTGTACCACATATTCTACTACGTGTTCTGACTAACTTCGCCTGTTCACTCATCCATCTCCAAACTTGTTTCAAATAGCATGTAATTAATTAACAAAGAAATGGTCTGGATTGCCTTATCCAATAACCTCACGTACTTCGGCTACCTACTCCCTCCGTCCCAGCAAGGTTCTTACTTTCTTTATTTCCAATAGGCTTTTCCTTTTTGGTCGCATTCCCTTTTCATATGATGCACCCACTTACACTACTCCCTCTGTTCATCTGTTTATGACACACTTTCTATTTTGAGATTTTTTATTATTTTGACACATCCCTAATATGGTAAAGTTTAGGTTATTTCTAGCCAATTATTACATGTTTGTTGAAGGGAATTACGACAGTTTGGATTCTCTATGCCAAAAATATACAGACGTCATTTTTTTACTCTTTAAGGTCAAATTTTACTTTTTTACTTTTACTTATAGTTTGATTAAGTTGTAAGGTAATTCAAATTTATTTTTTCCCTCTTCATTTTGTTCCAACGTTTATTCCTTT
The DNA here is from genome assembly GCA_032355605.1 of Rubia tinctorum. NCBI lineage: Eukaryota > Viridiplantae > Streptophyta > Magnoliopsida > Gentianales > Rubiaceae > Rubia > Rubia tinctorum. The sequence continues at coordinate 11,799,367 of JAULKM010000013.1, forward strand.
CTCAATCTAATTACCAATAAAAATTTGAGTTCGTCTCTTGAAAAACAGTCTTTCCACAAGCTATGGAAAGACTACGGACTCAAGTGCAATATTAGATGAATACAGGGATTACTTAATTCTAATTTTAGTCATGCTTCATCATCTCTCTTACTCATTGTCACCCACCTTTAATTACTTTATCTTATATTCTTATTCTTTCTTTTTAATTTTTTTTCTTAATCTCCGTAAAATAAATTTCTATACTTTGGTTGGGAGTTGGGATGAAATGTCTTGGACTATTGGAGAAGCTAACAACCAAGTTAGCAGTGTCTGAAGAACCAAAAAGTTTAGTAGTTCAATAAATATTTAAAGCCATTTAAGATCACATAGAGTTCTCCTAGTTTCCAATCATTGTAGAGGTTTGCAAAGAACCCAACATCTTACAATAAGCTGTGAATGAATATTCATACCTTCAAAGAGCAAAATGACATGCAAAGATTATCCAGTCTTCCAGAAAATATAAATTCCTTCATAGCGCCTGCTATGGTGCTTGGCTGAACATCACATGCTTGCAGCTCAAAATCACAAATATCCTCTGGTCCACAGCCAACTTGATTGGAAAGAAGCTACATTCATTTAAAAATAGTACTTACGGATTGAAACAAATACAATCATGTTTGCTCAAAGCTTATCACTGGGGGAAAAGTTTGGAGTAATTCTTGGAAAGCTGAAAAGAAAAGGAAAAACTTTAAAAATATATTAATGTGTGATGTAATTCACCTGCAACAGTACTGAGTGATGATTCCCACTGGATTTATTTCCACTGATTGTCTCAGAGTTGACCAAACCTTCCCCATATGCATCTTTAGAGAGTTCTGCCTGGAATGGCAGCACCAACAAGAAGAAGATTAAAAAAAACAGGATGGGCACAGAAATTAGAAGGAGACTTCAGTTAGAAGAGAAGGAAATTATTTCTAATCACTAGATGTTTTGTAAAGTTGAAAAAGTGATATCTGCGAGAATTTTCAGTTAGAAATAGAAATAGATTGTCATCGTTTCATCAGTTCTGGTAGCCCTATTTTACCCCTTCTCTTCCTTTATGATACAGTGTTTCAAAGACATTGTTTTAGAGCATGGAAAGAAATGAATCTCAATACCAACAGCTTCAGAAAATATTTTAGTAGGTTTTGTTCACAAACTGGTCTTGTTAAGAACCAGAGCATCTCTAAGCCATGTTTAATAATGAATCAGTCCAGTCCTTATCCTTAATTAAGGCTTTTGCACAAAGATCAAGATCAGCAGAAAATACAGTACACCTCAACATTTGGAAACACTTTTGCAATGTCACATATACTTGGGCTAATCAATCTTTCCAAGACCAGTTGCAAAAGCCAGTTCAAGTCACTTGCAAGTGAACTTTTCACAGGGACTTGTAGTGGTGCCCAGCTTTTTGTCACCAGTTACCATGCATTCCCACTAGGTTTTTGCAGCAGAATTGTAATATTTACAGAATTAAAATGTCTATTAATGTTTCACAATGAGTTGCAATATTTACAATCTTGTAATAAAAAGAAAATAACCATGGCTGACTGAGACAATGAATATGAAAGCACATTCTAGCACAGTTAATTTGGGCACTGAGACAGAGAATTCAAGTACAAACAATGATTCATTTGAATCTCAGCCAACATAACATTGAGCATGAAGTCTATACATTTGACTCCCATAAGCTTCAAAATACAACTTTATTTCAATAAGGACAATTCAATAGCATACACAAAATCTATACCTTGACAGCTGTAGCTAAAACTGGAATAAGATGCCTCTGAGTATTCACCTTGAATCCATCAGAATTAACACCTCTGCCAACAAAGATAAAGGAGTACATATTCCAGCAATGCAACATACTAGGTATATTTCCAGAAAAAGAGAGTCTCCAGGAACCATTAGCATCTAAAATTACCTGTCCAAGTGAATTGCGAGGGTTGGAATCCGCATTATCGGCTCCTGAACGTTAACAAGGCGATGGGAGTAGGAAACAAGACCATCTTTCACTTCTCTAACTATCAATCTCCCAGCAATAGTTAAATCTCGGTCGAACCATGTGTGCCACAAGCCACCTCCATATGTTTGGACGCCAACTTCCAAAAACCCACCTTTGGAGACCTAATCACAGTTAAAAGATTAGGAACAACCATGTTTGACAAGAATATAAAAAGTGGAAGAAAAATGACCTTTGAAGAAGGCTTCAGTTTCAGACACGGGCTGTCTGTATGAGCACCGACAATATGAAAGCCATTCCCAGCAACATATCTACATAAATATATGACATTAGGTCCCAGAAGTCTAAAATCAAACCCAAATAACTCCAATTCTAAATCAACAAATGTAAAATAGCATACTCCCTTAGTCCCCTGTCTTACCTGCCTCAATCAGTGTCCCTTTATTAGTGCATGTGAAAAATAAAGATGAAATCATTTCTAGTTCACAAATCATATTTGTAATACCGTTACAGAGGAACGGAGGGAGTACCTTTTACCAATAGCAAAAGCAACTATTGTAGAATAGTTCCTAGTGAAGAAATATTTCTTCCCAGCATCTAATTCCCAATCCTCTCTCTCTGAAATCTGCTCATACCCTGCACCCGTCAGTCTCTTCTTCGCTTCGTCTTATCAAAGAAACAACAAAAACAATCAACAGAAAATCACTAAGCAAAAGGTCAAAACAGCAAAAACCTTCGATTGTGGAAACCAATCTTAAACAATCTAGCATATGGAAAAACATCGAACTGTAAGCCTTTCCATGAAAGCCTCACCCACGGCATGAAAAGCGGTTGGAGAAGCATTCAAGAAATCAATGAAATCGGCGGCCACGGGACTCGCCATCGAAGTTTCAGTAACTTCGGAGTTCGGAGGGTCCTATGATGGTAAAAGATTAGTTATTACTGGCTCCAATCAAAATGCTTTGTTCACTATGGCTAATCTACGAGGTTATATTCGTAAAAAATGTACTAATTTTGTTCAGAGAAGTTTCAAAAAAGGTAACGGTATTTTAGGAGAGATTGGAGATTTGATTGTGAAATGGGGTTAATTTTATAATTAACATAAAAATTGAGGACTTCTAAATCAAATGTTATACTCCATCATTGACTCCTCCAAAATTTCACTACCACCACTGCTGCATTCCGTCGCTCACCACTGCCTCCGTTCCTCCATCCCAAGATGTGGTACATTGCCTCCGAAGGCTACCGTGCGATTGCTCATGACCTTTGCGGCTACGGAGGCAGTGATGCACCACCGAGTGTCACCAATTACTCATCGTTACTCTGTTTGATTATTCTGCATTTTCGCTTAATTCTTGCATTTGGTTTTTTTTTTCTTTTATGTTTGGAAGATTCCTCAATCAATCACAAAAGTCACAAATGTAAATTTTGAATGATTGTTAAGATTAATCTTGATTTCAGTGATATGCTATGAAACTTTAAAAAGGGGCTCAAAGATGGTAGCTTTATTCTTGATTGGATTAAACTATTGATAATTTAGCAATTTAGTCCCTTATAGGAGGTGGTAGGCATATTAGATAATGCATCGTTTTGTGGCTTTATATGCAGATTGTTCATTTTTGGAGGTTGTTTTGGTTGTTAACTTGTTTGGATGGTTTAAGATGAGGAAATTGATTTGGGGTTGTAAATTTGGCATCTAGTTAAGCTGGGAGAAAAGTAAATCAGTTTAAGTCTGTCTCCTGCGAAACCGCCTCATTGTGAGACCAGTGATATAAGGAAGAATAGAAAAATGTAATAATTGTATGTTTTAAATTTGGGGGTTAAAAAATTAATAGAATGAAGTGCTTATATAACCCTCGATTTTTTGTTATGTGCAAATATAACCCAAAGTCATCGAAGTAAGCGGTTGTACCCAAATAAATTAGGAGGAAAAAAGTGGATACTTGAGTATAAATTTACATATTTTGGCCGGTCATGGGTATATCTGCACTTTTAAAAATCGACCATGGGTATATTGGCACTTTTGAAAAATTAAGAGTTATATTTGCACTTCTCGAAGAACTGGGATCATCTAAGCATTTTACTCTAATTAATACTTTAGATTGGGGTATTTTTAAAAAAAATTAACCGAGATTTAGGGGCTGATTTACAAATATCCAAGAAAAACATAAAACTCCTCACATTCATGCACATTGCCGTCGCCTTATTCTACCTTCTCCGGCGGCGGCGCCGTCGTTCCTAAGTGTTGTCCCTCTGCACTGTCGTCCCCGAGTTCGGTCGATGAATCTCTAACGATGAGGAGAATGAATTCGTCGCCTAGGCCTCAAATTCGTATCGCCAGATTTAGCCCATTTTCGTCAGGTTTAACCTCTCATCGTTGGCCATTAATTCGATTCGCCGGGAGTAACGCTGAGGGGACAGATTTTTTGTGTAGCCATCGAATTCGCAGTCCTCAACGGCGCCGGGGGGGCATCAAGGCGACAATCGGAGAAGGCTTAGTCACGATTCTGACATAGACTTCTCCGATGGCCCATTTGAAAACGAACGGGTTATAGAGAAAAGGGTTGGAAATCGAGAATTCATCGATGGTCTTGGTTGGGTTACAACGTCAGAAATACGTCGAAATTCCATCGAAAATTAGTCTGAATTCGTCTCGAGGTTTGGGTATTGGCCGTGTCAATTTCATCATACTGGGGTTTCATGGCAACCGGGCATCGAAGAAACTCGTCGTCTCGATACCCGGTAGACGGAGGCTCTGGAACGGCGGTTGTCGGAGAACGTTGTGCTGGCCGGAGAAGACGTTGCGCCGGTCGGAGAAGACGTTGCGCCGGTAGGAGAGATGTGCGTCGGGTCAATCAGGCTGGCATAGTTGAATCTGATTTCTACGGCATTGGTTTTGGCCGAAGGATTTCTTTTGGGCCAGTATACATGGGTTAATTTAGGGCCAGTATCTGGTTGGCCATTATACATGGGGCTATTTGCTTTAAAATTAATATTAATATAGAGATCAAGTATCAATTCTAATACATCAATTGTGAATGGTAAAAAATTAAGTGATAAATTAAGATAAAATAAAAATAATAAATTAAACAGTAAATTAAAATAATTGAAAATCAAATAAAAAAAGTGAATACTCAAATTAAAATAGTTAAACATCAAACAAAACACTAAAATAGTTAATAAAAATAAAAATAATTGAATATAAAATGAATTACTAAATTACACATCAAATAAAATGTTACATCAAATTAGAATAGTTAAAACATCAAATAACCAAACACAAAAACACATCAAACTAATAGTTACAGATCAAATTAAAACAATAAAAATACCCATTAAATTTAAAAGGTTAAAACATCAAAGTATGCCCAACATCAGAAAAACGAAAACAAAAATATCGATATTAAAAGTTTTAAACTAACCCACACTATTGAAACATCAAAAATACATCAAATAAATATCTAATATTATGAATAAAGAAATATGGATGCTAATTTTTAAAATGACACGTTGAAATGTTAACACATCAATAAAAAATATAATTTAAATAAATTAAGATAATAACTAACTAGTGTCAAAAATGTATTAAATGCAATAAAACATATGTAAAAACAAGATATGACGTTAAAATATCAAAATTTAATTTTAAAACATATGTGTTTATGAAAAAAAAAGGGCTTATGAACAAACATTACAAGATTTGGTTGAAACATCAAATACTGATGTGTCCATAATATACCATTATTTTGGGGATCTTTTATACTTATTTTGGTAGGCTTTTGTGCTTTGGATACTCTATTTTACATTGAAATTCTATTACTAGAGTTAAGAGCGACTTTATCGCTTTTGTCACTTGTAATAAGAATTTTGTGAGACGAGGTAATTGTTGAAAATTTGAAAACATTGAAAACTTCATTTTGAAGACCGTGAAGATTTTTGAAAACCCGAATGAAGGAAGAGGAGACAACTACATAAAGACCAAAGAGAAGAAATCACTTGAGGGCAGAGTACTCTGGCCGTCACGAGTCGCGACGCCTGTGTCGCGAGTCGCAACGGTGGTCTGCCCAAACTTATTTTTTGGGATTTTTGTACTATAAATACTCATCACTTTTCTCTTTCTTCAGTAACTCTTCTCTCCCGATTTTAGCTGCGAAAAACCCTAGGTTTCTTCCATTACCTTAGTTTCTTCTTGAATTCATGTTTGATTTTCTTTTGTTAATTAGTATGAACTCTAATAGCTAAACATAACCTTGGGAGCAATTGATTAGGTTTCCAAGCCCGTGTCTTGAGATCTATTTATAAGCTATTTAATGTTTTGCTATTGTGCATTAATTGTCTTGAAATGGGTTGTTGAATTTATTTATGATATTGGAAGTTTGATTATATGAATTGCTTTGTATGATTATGTGTTAGGGTTTGGAGAAAGTAGCTAATTCTCCCTTCTTTGATATGAAATCCAAAAGCAGGAATTAAGGGCTTCTAGTGTTGGTGATTTGATGAGTGCTAGGTAAATGTGATGATGTCGAATTCTTTGTCATGTTTATTTGTGTAGCAAATGAGAGAAGTTAATGAGCGTTGAACGTTCTTGACTAATCTTGTGTAAATGCATGAATTGGTTCAATGCTTAGACACAGTGTAGTGTTTATAGGTGTTGCCAAGCTTGTTGATTCTTGGAACTTAATGTCATTAATGGGATACCTTTAGGCGTTGAACGACTAAATGGGTCATTAGTGAGGTTTAGCGAGAGTTGTCGAATTCACTCTTGTAAACTAATATCAAAGAGGAATAGAAGATATTTGGGAGGTTGGTTGACATATTAAAAATTATCGTTTCTTATTCTTGCTTACTGATTATTTTCACGTAATTAATCATTGATTTATTTTGTACACAATAGATATTTCCTCCGGCAGGAGAAGCGTACAATGGCAAGGAGATAACAGACGTTGCAGACACATGGTGTGAACCTTGGATTAACGTGTCTTCCACACAATTCAAAACTTAGGTGGACCTCGTGTATTTCAACGTGTTTTAATTTTGGACATATTTACTTTTTTTCCTTAAATTATAACATGGATGGATTCCTTATTTTTCACTTGTTTAGATTTTTACTTTTTCAAATTTCCTTGCTTAGCATCAATTTAATTTTTATATTCTGTGTTTTTGGCTCTTCTAAGTTTCTTCTATGACTTTTCCCCGAATTTTGGTTCGAGGTTGGCCAGGATAAATTAAAAGAGAAATTTGAAAATAAAAAAAAAATTCAAGCACCGATTTGACATATAAAAGCACCGGTTATATAAATATTAGCACCGGTACTATAAACATACATTCTCCAAAGCCAGAGGACCGAAAAATCATTAACATACCGGTGCTGGTATGTATAATTTGTTCAGTTTTAGGCAACGATTTATGTTCATAAACCGGTACTAGGAAAGAACCTGTGATCATTATAAATGTGACCAAACAACGATTCAAAACAGCACCGACATCTAAAATATCAGTGCTGAAATTTTATATATATATATATATATATGTATGTATGTATATGTGTGTGTATATATATGTATGTATGTATATGTGTGTGTATATATATGTATGTATATGTGTGTGTATATATGTATGTATATGTGTGTAAGGAGTTTGGGCTATATTGGAATATGTTAATGGTGGAAAATCTAGGCTTGGAACTTGTGGAGTGAGGGGTCTTGGGACTTTAGTTCGTATATCATAATCCCGAGGTGTCTTTGAACCTGATGAACTGGTTGTGTCTCCTGAATTACTCATGTTTTCCTATAAGGAATTCACGAGTCAAAAAGTCTGGAACAGAATTGTCTTTTCCTTGAATAAATTCAATGTCAAAATCGAAAACTGATAAAATAGCTTGCCACCTTGCAAAAATTTGTTTTGAAACTAAATTTTTAACATCCTTTTGTAAAATCTCTTTTGCTGATTTGCAATCTATTTTTAACAAAAATTTCTTATTATATAAATCATCCTGAAATTTAGAAATACATAATACTATTGACAAAACTTCTTTTTTAACTGTCGAATAGTTTATTTGTGCTCCTATCCATAATCCTGAATAATATCTAACTATTGTTTCTAGTGATGCATGCTTTTGAATCAAAATGCCTCCATATCCTATATCTGATGCATCAGTTTGGACTATCATGAATGCATCTGGGTTTGGAATACCTAAGCATGGTAAAGCTTTTGCTTTTAATTTGACTTCTTTGATTATGTTTGTATGTTTTTGATTCCATAATGGTGGATTCTTTTTCAGTCTTTCATATAATGGCTTACATATTATTCTTAATTTTGGGAAAAAATCTGATATGTAATTTAAACATCCTAAAAATCTTTGTAATTGATTTTTATCTTTAATTTCATCTGGGAATTT
>JAULKM010000013.1:11807844-11831068 GCA_032355605.1 Rubia tinctorum
TAGTGTGCAATTTCCGCACATTTTCCTCTTCCAAAAGTGAATCTTTCGACATCAATATCTCATTCACTCTTGATCCGCTTTGAGTGTTCGAGTAACCGATTTTACAGTACTCGCTGCGTAGAATCCAAAAATGTCATCCACCGGACCCAATTCGATTCGGGTGCTACTCAAAACTGAGCCCAAAAGTTGACGAAAATCAACTATTTTTCCACACAAGTACTAGTATAGCTTGCCCAGATACCATGGGACACTATCTCGATCAGTGCTGTCGAGCGTCGAGTACGGACATAGGAAATCTATCTATGGGTGGAACCTTGGTGCAGCTTAGACCCTCACTTTGGGTGCCTTGAAAGAGGCGGAGATGAGTGAGCAGGAGGACAGGTAGATCTATTGGCGCCATAAGGACACCAAGTTCATGAGACTCTTGCAGGATGATAGGACTCACATCAGGTCGACATTCATTGTCCAGGGCCTTCTTATTGAGCCCAACAGGGGGGCTGGGAGCAGCCTTGGCTGAGGAGGATGACGATGGGGGGGGGGAGGCTGAGACAAATATTTAGGGATATGGCCCTATAGAAGAGGATCCAGTGCAGCCACATTTGCATTATGCAAGGCTCCTTCCACCACTATAGCAATCAATTTTTTAGCGGCATGTAGTCTAGCCATCTCCGCCTTTGAGCCCTACACTCATAGAGGATAATTCCTACCATTCTTCCGTGCCACAGAGTTCTAGGGTCTTAGCGGACAAACCCGGAAAGACACAACATCTCCTCCCACTTTGATTATTTTCGGGAACAGGTCGGGCATAGTAAGCCTTAGGCGTAGCAGCATTCGCCGTGGAGTCCCTTCCGGGAGAAGACTTCATTGGGATTTAGACATCGTAGCTACACATAGTCTCCACCTTAGGATACCGAGTGGATGCGGGAGTGGGGTGTTTCTATTTTTGGGACCAGAGAGGAAGTTAGTAACCTCGCTTACAGGTTTGATCAACATGAGGCGGAGACAACTAACAAAATTGAAAGTTTGTATGGCTAGGTTTACGTGCTGAGGTATGATGTGGCGAACCTTTAATAGGGTATAGCTAAGATCACAGAGAGGATGAGAGTTGTAGACATAAATGATGGATAACCTTATTATGGTATGTGCGGGCAGAGGCGTGGAGCCAGATGCGGCTGGCCGTATTAAGGAGGTTTAGTCATTTTGACCTTTTTCCTACCTTGGTTACATGCATTAGGGACAATGCATCGACTAAGTTTAGGGGGGTAGTCTGAACACTCGATGGCATTTTTTCTATTTTACTGTTTCTTTTTTAGATGATGAACTATTTTCCCTTTGTTTGCTATAATGTTTTTTAAAAAATTGTTTTTGTTTCTTTTTCGAAAAGTTTTTTTATACGTGTGACGCCACCTTTGATTATAGTATTGGGTATGTTGAGACACATGGTGGTGATTTTTCCTTATTTTCCATGTAGTGCAAAATCTACTTTTAGGAAACTTTGTGCTACACGGGCATTCATTTTGGATTCCGAATTCATGTCAATATTGTCGGTTGTGTGCATATATTTTGATGGTGTTACATGGGTGCATTTATTTAGCTATTGTTAGTTGTGGCAATGTATATGTTGTTAGGTCTGCTAATTTGTCTACTGAAGTAATAGAGCGGCTGCGGTCAGTGTCCAGTTCTAGTTTTGGTCCTCCCATATGGAAGTCACAGGGTGCCTGCATGTAGCTATTCTCTGGGGAAACAGTTTTGGTTTAGGTTTAATTTACCCCTACAAAAAGTAATAGAGCAGCTACGCACAGTTGCTGTCAGCACCACTTCTATTTTCAACTTTCCCATGAGGACATAATAGAGCGGCTGATTGTAGCTGCTCTCTTAGGCAATGAAATTACCACATGTTTTTCATCCCCAACTAGGAACTAATAGAGAGGTTGTGCAACATAGATGATATCATTTATTTTATTACTTACCCACTGACCGCACCTGCTCTCTTGGCAAATTATTTTTGGTCTCTTCTTCCAAAATTCAATTCGGTATTTCTCTACTTTCATTTTAACTATCCCACTGATGTTTATAACATGTTGGTCGACGACAAAAATAACTTGATGTTCAAATCTCATATCAATTTTTACTCTTATGAACCAGGCAAAGTGTTCAATTTGATTGCATTGTTAAAATTATTTTCTTCTTATTTGTTTTTCACAATTCCTTCTACTGAAGTTTTTTCTGACATGTTTGTTGTTTTTGTGCTCAGATAGGAAAAAATGCTGCCTATATGTTCTGAACCATAGTGGACAAAGAGATGTCGTTGCATTTGGTATCTTGCTTCCTAAGGCTAAGGAAACGGACTTTCCTATCAGGTGGGAGCGAGTCAAGCTTTGTGGACCTATGATCATCCCAAAGGAACCTTTTTCTATTAAACATGAACAATTTGAGTTTGAGACCATTGGATATAGATTCTATGGCCAAGAAAACTAATCGGTGACTTTAACCAACAAGAGGATCATGAGGTATGATAATTGTATGTTTAAGATCGAAGCGTAGATATCTTTTCACAAATTAACCTAAATTAATTTATCGTTCAAATTATTACCTAGGAGAAAGAGAAGTTGTCGCCTCACAACTTGCTGGTCGTTGAAAATGGAAGCAATGAAAAAAAAGCTTACGCCAAAAACTACCAAGGAGAAAGAAGATGTTAGACAAATAATTAAATTACCATACTCTCATTAGCAAATAGTGATAACCACCCTCTCCCTACAGGAAGTGGTCGGTGATGAGGAAATGTCTGACGAAATGTTCATAACCTATACTGAAAGAGGAGGTCAAACATTTCCCCTCCCCCCAACAAACACACACATACCTCATCCTTGGAGATAATTATTTCTAATCGTGTGTATGTGGATTAATGACAATGATCCCAATGTTGAGAAAACACGAAGAAATCCAGAACTCATCAGGAAAACTTGCAAGGACTTGGGAACTCTTAACAAAAGGTTTGTGATCTTTCTAAGAATTTTTCTAATGAATCTAACAATTGAATAATTGATAATTGGATTGAGGTTTGGAAGAAAATCTTACTTTGTGAAGGATGGAACTGGATACAGCTTTTACCGGTAGTGATCATGCCAACGTATAAATCACATCGGTTCTATCATTCATTTCATATCTCCAGAGATTCTACTTTTGCATATAACTTATGGTGTTCCAACAGGGAGAATCTTACATATAAATAGATCAGTATACAACTGGAAAATGGAACTGTACATTATACGTAAGTTACTACTTTATACCGTCACATGACATGCAAAATGCAATGAAAATTATTTTATGCTCTTTGCTTTTGCATGCTCAAAATGGAATCACATCAGAATTTTGAAATCAATAACATGTTTTCTTTCTGTACCAAATTCTATTCATGCGCTTTGTAGAGGTGATAAAGTTGAGATGTGCCTTCTTTTATAGGTTTGTATGCACATGGTCTTTGTATAGCGGTTAAATGAAGACTCATATTGGACTTTCTTGAAAATATGTACAACAGGTCGAACTGCAACACTCAACGAGGGGTTATAGCATGAGCTTTGGGGCAATCCTCTTGATAAGATGATTAATAGCAGCCTCGGGCTTTGAGGTAATCATTATCTTCATAAGATGATTTGGAGCAGCACGGGAGGCTACATGTAGTTCTACAAAAAGAATATTGACCTAAAAATAATTTTACGTATGCTTGTGTGCGGCGATTGATGTTATTTATGTACTGAGTACGGGGTCACTTTATATTTGTCGACCTGCGGCATATAAGATTTTCAATAATTGATTTGTCTGTGGATGAAAATTTATCTCTTTATATTCAAGGATTGGAAGATCAACTATGTAAATATGCTCTGTTCACATTATCTTGGTATGTAAATATGCTCTGTATACATTATCTTTTTAATTTTCCTGAAGACACCTAGTTATGTTTAAAAGCGTGTTGATGTTTGTTCCCTGAAATAATAATAGAGTACTTCATTTTCTGGTGGCTTGATGTATAGTTTAGTCTTATCCAAAAATGGTCACAAGATTGCATGAAATCTCTCTTTGTCCATATTGATAGTGTACGTTCTTGTTCTTTGAATAGTACTCAATAATTAGTATAATAATGATGCAACAGAAACGGTGCCCAATTTTTTTGGATCAAAGTTCTCTTTCATCTTTGAGACCAAATTGATATAAGGCTGATTTATCTTTTGTATCCAAGGTTGGTTCCTTCCAGTTCATTTTATACATCACTGCAATTTGCCGTGTGAATCACTAACTAACAATACTTCAGAATTAAAAAGGCTGACTTTGCTGTGTGATCAGTTTTAATTTACCCAACTTCACATTATGATTTATGCACAGGGAAACTAATTACTCTATTGTATTTTGTTTATGATTTGATTACTGTTATGTTTCTAATAATATTATTAAAATTTTTGTTTGTGAGCTCAGCTATATCAATTGACATTGCGTAGTGTTCTCACGTTTATGTATTCCTCTATGTTTCCAGCAGTTCACCTGATATTTTCAATAATGTGGAGCTTTATATGAATGGGCATAACCATTGCTCAGAACATATAAGTGATGACAAAAGGTGCAACAAAAATTGGTTCCAAGTTTCTTGACTGTAAAGGAAATAATGAGGAGAAATACTAAATATTTGGCCATTTTGAAGCAGCCAAGTACAATTCTTAACTAGCGGAGTGGGATCCAAGTCTTGGAGGGGTGATGTTAAGGATCAAAACATGACACATTTTCCAGTATGGTATGATAGGGTACATCTGAGCATTTCTAAGGACCATAGATGTGTGAATTAGCCTTGTGATTTGATGTGTATGTGCCACATGATTTAATTGTTAGTTCAAGCTAAAGTTATGTTTAGTCGCACAGATAGTTATATTTGGGATAGTTATGTTTAGTCCCGTAGATTATTAATTTTGTATCATACATTTAGTGGGAATATTTTTTTAATGTTTCTAGATATGGCCATATATATGGTGTTAGATTGTTTTACTGTTTGTATTGAGGTATTAGAGCAGTTGCGCGCAGCTACAATCAACACCCTATTGTACTATTTTTTTAAATCCCAAATCAAACTAAAAGAGTAGCTACGAGCAGCTGCGGTCACCGCCCAATTCCAAATCAGTTTTTGCCAAATGAAACTAATAGAGCAGCAGCGCGCAACTGCGGTCCGTGCCCAATTGCAATTCCAAATAAACAACCGGTGAAGATTTTAACACTTGTTTTCAAAAAATTGGTGCAAATAAAAAACCGGTGCCATATAAAACCGGTGCCATATAAACCTGGTGCAAATTTAACACCGTTTTTTTAGACCGGTGCTAATATATGAAAACCGGTGCCAATATTGTAACGGTTTTACAAAATTGGTGCTACCTAAAATACCGGTGCTAAATTTGCATCGATTTTATATGGCACCAGTTTTGTGGGCTGAATGATAATTTGTAAATATTTGTTATGCAATGCAGTTGTTCGATGCATTTGATGGTGTTCTTGTACAAAGGGGGTGAGATTAAGTATGATTTGAATGTTGGTGTGTATTATTATCCTCCAATAGCTGAGAAGAATGTTATACGTAAGCAGAGGTTAAGCCACTCACAATTACTTGAATTAATTGTCAGACGGCTTGACATTGAAATTGAGAGGCTTATATTGAAAATCTATTATCGTTCTCTAGAGTTGATTGGTTCATCTATATATTATCAATGTTGTAATTTGGAAGATGACGAGTCAACGGGGAACTTCTTTGAAACTGTTGATAGAATGTCATTGTCCTCAGCTGATCTTTACATTGAAATTGAGAGGATATTAAACGCATTCCAATGTGCTGGTGATGTTTTCTCGGGCACATTCATGTTGTTGTTGATCAATGTTTATAACTATTCATCAAAAACTCGCCCTACCTTTCTAACCCCTGAATGTTGCCAAGGTTTCAAAGAATGTTCTATCGTTGGTGAGTCAAGTTAACCTAAATTGTATGTCCATCTCGAATGCACCCATCCGTCCGCAAGTACCGGCATACATAGTGGGTACCATGAAGAGTTGATTGTCTTTAATGATGATTATGTAGGTGAAATTGGCGAGCATATTGTTGGTTATGGTGATGGTGGTGGTGACTTTGTTGCTGGCAAGATTGACGTTGATGATGACGAAGGTGAAGGTAGGGAACATGAAACAGATAGTGAAGATGATCAATCCTTATCAGATTATTCGAATCCAGGGGATGATGACGAATTAGTGGTATCTTCGCAAAACAGTGACCATGATTGATCGACCTGGAAGACTCCCAACAGTTACAGAGGGGTTTCATGAAGATGGATTAACTGTAGAGTATCTGGTATTTATTAGTACCACCGTATTACATGTAAATAATACATACAATTTCTTCATTTTAGTCTGTTCAAAATGTTTATCTCGATCACGCAGATGCAGTCTATGTGCAGGATGCGCCTCAAGTCAGACGTTAATTTGGACAGATATCCCTCACCTTAATCAAACATTATCAGGGAGTTACATGAGGAAGCCATATCTTCTATGTAATATGTGCATCGACCCTCCAGACTGCAGTACTATCAGCCACATGTGCATCAGCCCCCGAGGGACCGCCCCAGAGTGTCAGATACAGTGACATCAGTGGCAAGCTTACAGCTGCTCCTAGCTGGCAGATTAGTCACTGACGTTGCTGTACAAGACCTACTCCAAGCATTGATTCTTCTCAAGCCGGACCCTCACATGCTATACCAGCCCACGGAGGACCATCAGATGGTGGACCCTCACACTCCACCAATTCTCCGCCTGACTGTTTTGCATACCTTACTCCGTCTATTAGTCATGCGCTTATATCTCCTACTTCTCAATTTGATACGACTAGAGTTCCTCACGTGCAACATAATTTTGATGATAAAGGAGTAGAGGATATGGAGGAGGATTCAACGGAGGGGCTTTGGGATGACGACTTACAAGTGTCTACTGATGTGGTTGTTCCTCGACGCACGTCACACACCACACGCTCGCCCCCATGTGGAATAGGTGGAAAAATTTGCAAACGGCGTCATAAGTACCTTCAACACGTGTTCTTCGAATATTGTGTTACTAATACGTGCACTTTTACCTATCCGTATATGAATGAATTCATATTTTTCATACCCAAGTTCATGCTCATTTTTTAATAAAATCGTCGTCCAATTAAATAAATAGATAATATGACTATTATTTTACAATGAACTTAATTATTATCGATCAAAGTATATAATTTAAATTTCTTCCATACAACTCTATCTCTTAAAAATATACATAAATAAATAAATAAATATATAAATATTATATAAATTTATTTGATACATGTTTGTCAATATTTGTATCAATATTAATTATTTGGAAGGTTATAACATTTCCGACCAAATATAAAATTGGGATGCATTCCCATATTACTATCTCTCCTCTATTATTCAAAACAAAATAATTCCGGTAAATTCAATAAATACTAATAAACCAAACTTATTTCATGGATGCACTTTCGGGTTTATTTTAATTTTAAAAAATTTGAGAACACATTCAACGCAATAAAAACATAAATATTTATTTCTCACAATACGCCATCCATTTATTTTGCTTAATGCGTATAATTTTTTTTCTTTCAATTTAACGTTACTGGAAAATTGTAAAAATAAATAAAAAATAATTAAACTAATGCGTCCTCTCTTTATTTTATATAATATTCACATTAAAAAAATTCTGCAACAAAATTGAAAAAATAAATAAATTGAAGGCGCATTTTCCGCCTTCTCCTTTTCTTAAACATTATATTGAAAAAATAATTTAAATAGTGGCAGGACACATATTTTTTTTTTAATATAATGCGTCCTCTCTATCTTTTTTTAAAGTAATATTGGCACAAAATTAAAAATCGCGGGAGGACATAATTTTTTTGAAAAAAATTCCTTTTTTTTACATAATATTGACAGGATATTATTTTAGATATTGCAATGAAAAAAATTAATAGATTGCTCACTCTCTAAATGCGCCCTCAAATTCTTTTAAAACAAAAATCTGAGCAGAAACTTTTTTTTTTAAAAATAAATTATATATTATAGGGAGCATATACTAAATACGCCCTCCCTATTTATTTTATGTTTCACGGTTCACACCATTTGCATTCGGGTCTTATTTAATTGACCCCATCAAGAAAGAACTCCATAGTTGGACATTCATGCACCTTCTTAATGCATGAACCCAACATTTGAGTCGGTTAGATTCTACTTTAATCATGGTTGATAAAATATAAAAGACTTCATTAATGAAGCATTGATATCACATCAATGACACATCTCATCAATGATGAGGGTTACAATATATAGGACTACAACACACCAAAATCTAACGGGAATAGGATTCCAAGTCTATAAGAAAATTATCATCTATAACTAATTCTATAAGGTAACTACCATCTATATTTTTTCCCTACCAGGGAAAGGATTTTCATTTCTTTATCACCCTCCCTCAAGTTGGAGAATGATGATAAAAAATGCCAACTTGCGAATGAGATTATGAAATTTCTAATCATTAAAAAAAAAAATTCAGCGGCAATGCGGGCTTGCTCAGCAGCATCGGAACTGGAACCAGGAGTAGTCATTGGTGCAGATAGATCAGCGGTATGGTTGGTCAGATGCGGTGGTACGTGTGCTGCTGACGCAGCGACACGTGGGGTACTAGCAGCGCGTAAAAAACACGCACGGCGAATCTGGGTAGGCACGGACAACAAACGTTCACGGCAGAGGGAGAAGTTGCAGCGACCGTTGGCTGCAAAATTGGCAAATCAGGTAGGTAGAGGCACAATGACACGTAAAGTTAGGCGGTGAGCGTGAACGTCACTCGCCGGCAGATCGGAGTAGTACGTATTGAGGAAACCGTTGAGGTGACAGAGGCGATAAAAAATAGCAACCAGCAGGGCAGTCGATGACTGTAGCGGCGCATGTAGTGTAACACGCAGCTTGACGACGGCGCCTCTGGCGGAAGACGGTAGCAGATTTATTCAGACTTTAGGTCTCAGAATTTTTAAACTCTAAAACCATGATAAAATATATAAAAAAAACTTTATTAATGGTGCATTGATATCACATCAATGACACCTCTCATGAATGATGAGGGTTACAATATATACGACTACAACACACCAAAATCTAACGGGAATAGGATTAACACACCAAAATCTCACGGGAATAGGATTCTAAGTCTATAAGAAAATTACTATCTATAACTAATTCTATAAGGAAACTAATTCTATAAGATAACTATCATCTATAACTTTTCCCCACAAGGGAAAGGATTCCCGTTTCCTTATCAATGGTGCTTCTGTTGAGATCGGAGATAATTCTATGGGTTTTTGCATCATTTTGTTGTTCTACAATTTTGTGACCATTGTATTCATGTCTTCCGGAAATAGGGTAGAATTCGGTAATTTGTTTGCAGGAAATAGCTCATTCGTTCTTCGATTGAGAGGTCCTATGGCTATTTCTATAATTCTTTTTTCCTCATTAATAATCTTTTTTATTGCTTGTATGCTGTTGGTGGAAGGCGGTTCATACACAATTTTGTGATGTTATACTTTGTTCTCTTTCTTTCTCCGAAATATGTTATAAGAACTATATATAAGAGTTCTTTAAATACTTTATTTTTTCGTAACTTCACGTGTCTGTAATTAAGATGTACTATTCTTTCATTAGCACATTCGCAATGTACTCATGTTTAGTACTGGTGGTTGCTTGCTTAAGATATGTTTAAACTAAAGGAAGAAGGACATGGTTGCTGATTCTCAGATTCTCTGTTGCATTAGAACTTGAAATTTTGGAGCTTATTTATTAAACCCGTGTTCGAACATGTGCTATCTAACCAAGCATGTAAAGAAAATAACACATGAGCACACACTATTTGGTTACGCAATTTGGTGAAATCCACCTACATCTGCGGGGACCGGGCCAGTTTAAAATAAATCCACTAATAAAAAAGATACCGTACAAAGTACACCATACAACTATACTTATCTTTTCTAATTACAATGTGTGGATTTTGCAAACTCCCCTTGCTACCGATACGCCTTGATCAGACTCTCTCTGACCTTGAAACTCTTCGACGCTGGATCTTCTCCTCTTGAGAAATTAAGGTATACGACTCTGAACTTGATCAACAAGTGACGTATGTTGAAACATATGAAAACTGCCTTTTGCAAAGCTCTCGAAAGATAGAAATCCGAATGCATATTTTCTCAATGTAATTCGTTAGAGTTGCATCTGTGATGTCCATCAATATATAGTCCCTTAAGCAAATCGAAACTCTCCAAGATTATCTCCGCAATATTACTATTCTTTATCAGCTTATTAAGCATATCCAAATCCCATAAATAAAAGGACCTAGAAAAAGGGCGGCTAGAGGATTCTTCGCCAGCAATTAGTCATGAATAATATATGAAAATGTTTAGAGCTTATATACAAGCCTTGTAATGTACGGTGCGACGTCGTCCAAGCGTTTCACATACTTATCGGTCCAAAACAGTGGCATGGTTGACATGTACCACCGAACATATGACCGACACAAAAATGAGTGTGCACATACAATTTTAAAGCAAGATCAAACAGATGTATGCGATGTCACTAACCAATCGGTTACACTGATGTTTAAATCGAAAAGGTACAACTTCTCATACAAAGTAGAATATCACTTAAAATAAGAATGTACAAAGCCGCACTATATTCGCATACAAACCTAGCAGCTACGGCAAAAATCGGAGAAAACCAGAAAAAATCATGCTTTAACAACAGAAAGTCACACAAACATGTCAAAAAGAAACACCAAAACATAGTATCTAGGTTGATATTTAAGGAAATTTCACACTATAACAAATCCATAAGAACTAGAAAACCAAAAACACAACATATCACTAGTGGATAACCCTTGATTAACGACAATCAATCAAAGGTGATTCTAGAGAAACCGCCTTTAATGGGGATTTGAAAGAGTTCTAAATTGGGAACTCCCTCCCAAGTCCAAACCAGAAATTTTAAAGACCCTTTTTAGTTGATTAAAGGTTGTTCTTGAAGAACCGCCTTTAAATGACATCAATTAAAGGCAGTTCAATTCAATAACCGCCTTTAATTGTGTGTCTTTGTTGGACTTATAGGCCTAGCTACATAAAAGTACTAGGGTTTCTTTATTTATTTTCCAAAGTCTTTCATCTCCGCCCCTTTAGTCTTCAAATCCATATGTGCCTTTGTTCTTTTCTAACTGTGAAACCCATCTCTGCCTTACTTAATTTTCTTATTGTGCTTGTTCATTCTCCTCTCTACCATAACACCGCCGCTCACCATAACGCCACCCTATCCGCTACCTCCCCTACACTCATTCATCCTCCCTTGCCTTTGCTCTCTCAGCCACCCTCCACCCTCTGACACCGCCCCTCAAGTCCAACTCCGCTGTTGGACTCCGACTCTGATTCCGCAGGTGAGGACTCCGCCCCTGCTGCTAGACTCTGACTTTGATTCCACTGATGAAGAAGCTGGCTCCACAATTGAAGTCCTTGCTCAAAATATTTGCCTCCACCCTCTTATGCTATGAGTGAGATGTCTTCACCGGTGAATGCTCCGTTGTGAAAGGCTCAGCCAGTGAAGGTTGTCGATGTTCCTTCCACAGTCGCAAAAGGCTCCCCACTGCCGCTTGCCTCTTCCAATTGATATATTTCTTTACACGTCTAACCTATGTATGTTGTATTTTTATTTTTTTGTTCATATTTATGTGTGTTGGGTCTGCTGTTGCTGTATTTTTGTTCCCATCGCAAATCTGAGTTTGTTTCTCGGTAGTTTTCTGGAAGCATTTTTTAGACCTCAAAAATAGGTTCTGAATTCAAAACCTATTTCGGACCCCATTAGAAGGAAGTTTTCAAACCGCTTTTGATCGATTTGATCAAAGTTTAGACTAGAGAAGACACTTAAAAAGTATCTTATCTGGTTTGATATAACCTTCTTTAATCAAGGCTTCTCCACTAGTGCATTCACACAAAATATGAAGGTGTTAGAAGGGTATAAAAAAACATACCATTAACAACAGGGAAGAGAACAGGGGGTGGGAGACCATTGGAATTCACTAGAAAGTTGAAAACACAAACCTTGAACAGATTTAGAGGGAACGCATATTTATAAATGATTGTGAACAATGTCATTTTTTTACCCTTGTGATGTCTGCCTTGCAATGAATGACATCACACCTTTATCAGTTTAGTTGAAAGGTCACCGATCCATGACCGGCGTTACACATGTATGTGGGCCTAATAATTTCAGCACACTAGCATAACAAATGAGCCCCCGAAGGACCAAAATGAATAAAAGTCACTTTCATACCAGTAAATAGTACATTACAAACTGCATATTAAGTAGTATAAATGTTCATGAAATTTATTAACGCTTGGTTCTATAGGAATCTATTTTGACGAAACCGGTAAATTTTTTCTTTTTGAACTTAAGTCCCTCCAAGAAAATGGGAGAAGTCAAGCAGCCAAAGTTTTGGTTGAGAGCAACATTTTATTTTTCCTGTTACTGCAACAAGACAATCAACAGAAGTTTTGAATTGGAATATTACTGTAATTGGATTATAATCTTGAGCAGTAAAACCCTATGTATTTTACATGAAATAGAAATAATTTCACTCATTTATATTCTTGGTCCTACTTCTAATGTAAAATGGTATAAACTACCCTGAGATAATAATTGCAGTTTCTTGTTGGGTACGATTGTCCTCCGTTTAGGGATAAAGCCGAACCAAAAAATGTTTGCTTCAACGGGTAAACGGTTTTACAACCATGCTTCAATGGACAAAAAAAAGTATCCTTCTCACACACACGACAAGAAAAGTAACCTTTCACCGAGTACCTGGAAAAATTCGCACAGGCAGGGAAATCATTAATGGTGCAAAACAACAAAGCTTTCAGTGTGAAGAAATCTTCATCACTATCGTCATTATTTCTAACATCGACATTAAATAGAGTAAAAAAATCATCTAGGAGAGGAGAAAGGTACACACACACACATACACACACACACACACACACACATATATATATATATATATCATTACCCGCTTGCCTTGGCCATGAAATCATCATAGATTACAACACATACTTACGTTTCATTGTCAACCACGATGGAAGATTATAGATCACCAACATAACAGACCAAGAACTACGTGTGCTACTAATATTACAAAATTGATTCATTCTGTCAGTTGACAAGCCTAACCTCAAATGTCGAGGTTCAGAGTCAAATTCGGGATAAAGTGCATCTCTTCAACTTCTCACCATCTGATGTATGTCTATCACATCATCAACCGGTCGAACCCTTTCTGTATGCCAACTCATCAACTTTGCATCTTCTTTACACGCAAATAACTTCTTTATTTGGGAGTGATAGGGAGATACAACAACCCTTTGGCCGGTGTCTTTTTCTTCGATTTCAACAATACCTCCACACACCGCAATCCCACCCCTCTTCAACTTGTATTGAGAATCACCACATACTCAACATGTTTCCTGATCATCATCAACCTTATCCCTATACAACATACAACCATTCGGGAAAGCATATATTTTTTGAAGTTCTAAAACCATTGGACATAGAACTTTTTTCGCGGCATACAACCTATTGCGCATAAGATTACCCCCGGAGAGAGAAATTTGAGAATTTCAGGCATCAACTTATCGGTCAATCCAAATTTGGATTTCAAATTCATTAAATGCAAAGGGGAACTCAAAACCGAGCGTTTTGAACCCTCATTCAATGGCCTTTTATTGTCATCATGTCAAGCTCGTATGGTCTCGAGTTTACCTTTGAATCTTTAGAAACATCATGCACCATTTTATCAAATTCCACATTTATCATATATTTCATCCCCCACATTCATCTTATCCAATTCAACTGTATGAGATGTTCCACAATCTTTCCCGTGTCATACCGAACAAGTGTAGTTAGATAGAAACCCTCTCATTACTAAATGATCTCGCAACTTCTATCTCCCTAAATATACATCGTTTCTACAATCCTTACACATGCATTCTGCTTGCACCGCACAATTCTTCAAAGCATGTTCAAACACTAACGAAATAAAATATTATACTAATGACATGTAATAGGGTGCATTTATAAGATCATTACCAATGAGTTCATTTTGATCGATTCCAATTTTTCTTCAAGTCAATTAAAGTGCAACCCATGAGCATGCAATTCACAGGTATAACAACCAAACTATAACATAAAAGGAAACCATAATTCAATATAAATGTAAAAACATTTTCAACCTTAATTTCTTCTGGAATTTTTTTAAAAAAACATTCTATAAAACATACCTTCTCCAATTCCAAATGATGAACTCAAGTGTGGTAATTTACTTCTTCATCACGTGAAAAGAAATGGAATAATTCCTCCAAAGTTTATTGACTTAAATGGAGAAATGATTTTGGGCAAATTTTTTTAATATAATTAGTAGGTTCCTAATTCGGAACCATATTTTAAAAATCACACACATTGTCAGGACTAACTTTTGAGTTCAGAAGAGTGGTCCAAGGGACCTTTTAATTTGAAGTTTATTCGGCCTTTCAAAAAGGATCGGGCCCAGTTACGAAATCGTAACACCTCTCGGACCTCACTTCCAAGTTTGGAAGTGAGTGCAATCAAATGTGGTTTGGCACAACCACCTTTGAAATGGTCCATTTCAAGGCGATTAATATAATCACCTCCTTCGACAGGTCCAATTAGAGGCTGTCATAAATATAACTGCCTTAACCAATGGTTGAAGCGTCTTTGAAAAGTGTTCAGGGGGTCTCGTCACAGGTTCCAAATTTGAAAACCCTTCCAGAAGGCAGGTTCTCCGCTTTTAGGGCGGAACCGCCTTCCAATGACGACTTTAATAGCCAGCTCTCCACCGGTGTCAGACTGTCTCTAATCATTAGGCCAATCATAATAAAGATTGTCTTTATAAGTTTAAAGATCATATTATAAGTATTTATATTTCGAGATGTATATTAAAGTTTTTTAAAATTATGGGAAGCTTATTGTAATAAATAAAAGAGAAAAGTGCATTTTTAAACCTATGTTTTGATCAAAAGTAAGGAAATGACCTTGTTAAATCCGAAAGTGCAAAAATAACCATAGATTTCAATGATTGAAATGTCGATGGTCAAATTGGCCGGAAATCATTGAAATGACCATTTTACCATTCTATTAAAAAAATTAAAACAAAAAATAGTAAAACACAGTAATGCCCTCATTGCTTTTTAACAAAAAAAATCTTACGATTTCCCACTTCTCCTTGTGATTTCCCCTTTGTCCCCACTTGCTCCACCGATTCCTTCATCGACACCCCTGTTTCTGCCACTCCCAGCGAGGGAAGGAAGCCCAAGTTCTTCCGATTCTCCACCACATCCCAGCCCATTTTTTGGAGCCCTAACTTCATGGCCTTTGCTGCTATTTATGGCTAGGAGCATCTAATGGTGGTGCTTCGGTGATGCTTTTGTGGAAATGGGGATGGGAGAGGTTGACGGTGGATGTGATGTTCACGAGCTCTAATAATTTCTTGTAGAAATCAATAGGGCTAGGTCGCTGAAGGGAGTTGGACACCGACGACTCCAACACCCTGGTGGACGAAGGCAGCCGATCAAGGGTACTCCAAGATAAAGGTTCAACGCTTTGAACTGTATCCTCATCGAGCAGGGTTTCTGGGCGAGTTTCTTGGCAAGTTAGTAGCGGGGCTGGTGGGGGATTTATGGCGGTGGGGGAGAGGTGGTGGCTCGGGTTTCTGGGTGACAGAGAAGTGGTGGCGGGGGAGAGGTAGTGGTTAGGGTTTCTTGGCCGCGGGGTTAGGTTTTTGGTGGCGGGATTGGTGGTTCAGGGCGGAACTGGTGGTAGTGGATGCAGGTGGCAGTACAGTGGTAGTAGCGGATTAGCAGCAAGTGGTGGGCGGAGGTCCGACGACGGAGCGGCGGAGGTGTGTTTGAAGAAGAAATGTAAGGGTAAAATGGTGTATAAATTTTCAGTTTTAAACTTAGATGTATTTATGTCTTTTCAAGTTTGGTCAATGACTGACTTTTTGAGTCAATGCCGAAATTGAGCAAACAAATATAATGGCACAATTTTACAAAAACATAGCGTTAGTTCCACACTTTCATATTTTTACAGGGTTATATCTGCACTTTCTCAATTTAATAGGGTCATATTTTCACTTTTTCCTAAATAAAAATAATTATTTCATTATTTCATTAGTCATATTAAATATAGAATGATCTGTCTAACGATTAGACGGTTTAAAATAAATTGTGATATTCTGATATTAGGGCCTTAACAAGAGAGTGTTTCACCCTTTGATATGGAAAATAAAATGTAATTATATATCCTCATTACTTGACATCCTCATTAGTTGATTTCAACAGATCTACAGTTATTCTTTTTCTAAGATTAGTATTTGTGCGAAGAGAGATTAGTAGGAGCAAAAAAAACATACATGACCCTTCCAGTAAAACAAAAAAAAAAGGTGATTTCTTCGTCCCAGTAAAAATAAAAATAGATAGCAGTAAAAATAAAAATAGCTAGCGTATTCACTTTTTCACGATATTGAATGATCGTTTTTAACCGTTAATAACTCTATCTACATATAACCATTTTGAATAAAAATTTGATATTTAGAAAATAGATATTAAGATGAATTTAACAATATCTTACGTGATATTTTTGTAATATATTAATTTACAAATTTTGACTTGAAAAAAGTAAATATATTATTTTTTCTGGGATGGAGGGAGTAATATAAATAAAATAATATATTAATGTAGTTGAAGATAATGATCATCACAGAATTTCAATTTAAAATTAATTTTAAATATGAGAAATGAAGAGAAAAAGCTAGAAGAACAATTTCTAGACAAAGATGAACCCAAGATTTTTAATGTTAAATATTGGGGGGGAGTAAAACAGACTGTGAACAGCTGTTTATTATAATATGATGATGTGGCATTTCACAACTTTAAGTGATAAACTTGATCCCGCTGTTCTACGCAAGCATACTATCAGCATGAGATTATAATTTTCAACAAATATTTTGACATGTATGGTGTCACCCAATTTTATGGTGAAACGAAACATTTAAATAAAATTATTATAAAATAAGAAGCAATATGAGTTTTATAATTTTAAAAACTTTACTTATCTCCAATCATAAAATTTTGTTTTAAATCAACTAATCGTTAGATGAAATCATTTTATAATTGATGTAACAGATTGGATGATTTGATGTTTATTTTTATTTATTGCAACGAGCTTAAAATGTGTCCTAATAAATAAATAATTTTACACTAATAACTATTGAAATAAGATTTTTTATGATTGGTCTAATAGTTGGTCTAACAGTTGGTCAGTCTAAAAAAAACTTTCATATATTATTTTAGCATAAATTATGGTAAGACGATTTCATACAAGTCTCATTTTTATTTAAGATAGCTTATTTTTCAGTCTCGTGTAATTAGTGCGTTAAACTTCTCTACTACAACCCTCTTCATCATTCTTATTTTCAAAAGAATAGTGAAATTTGGTTTTACCTAAATTGTTCAATTACTACAACTATGTTCCAACATTAATCAGATAACCAAGTATGTAAAAGTAATAACGGAAAAACACAGACTTGGTTACGCAGTTCGGTAAAAATCACCTACATCTGCGGGGCCTAGCCAAATTCAGAATAAATCCACTAATTAGAAAGATAACGAACAATGTATACCATACACTTATACTTATCTTTACTAATTACAACGTGTGAATTTTGCAAGCTCCCCTTGCTACCGATCCGCCTTGATTAGATTCCCTATGACCTCAATACTCGTCGACATTGGATCTCCTCCTCCCGAAAAATTAAGGCATCTGATTCTGAATTTAGATCACCTTTGATCATGTTGGAACACCAGTGGAAATTCACGACTACTTTTTCAATGTGTATAATCTGAATAGAGATTTTTCTTCACTTAATTTCGTTGGTCGCACTGTAACAATGTTCTCAATATTTATACCTTGATCGCACATCATCTTCGGTTTCTTTTGCGCATGGAACAATATCTCCATAAAATATTCTGATAACAATCCAATCCTTTGGAGTTAAGAATTACCAAATCTAATCCTTTAAATAAAGGAATTAGAATATTCCATCCATATCTTGGCAATACTCGAAATTTCCATATTATTCCAATTCCATAAATCTAATCTAATCCCATAAATATAGGAATTGATATATTCACCAACTAATCACAACTCAGATGAAATATATGCTTCTCTCAGATTTCATAATAAACTTCCTTTTTTCGCAATTTATACCATAATTTATGTTACAACACAACATGTCATATTTGCATAATTTCCACAAATTGTCAACTCAAATAATTCTGGACTTTAAAATATCCCCCTTGATCCATCAACCTTTTTGGATTTTCAAATCGCCAGCTATGCAAATAAAATAGTCAAAACAATATGGATGTTGACACTAGAACTCAACTCCCCCTAAATCTCACAATTCCAATTCAGTAATCATCAACACCCATGTTGGAACATCAAATTAAAAAAAAATTAGACAACCATTTTACTCCATGTTGGAACATCAGTCCAACCTCCTATCAGAAATCCAAGAATAGTACTACAAGACACAAAATATCCGGATAAGAATTCCAAAATTGCTCATAGCTTTCAGCTGGGCAACAATAACACCATAAATCCAAAAATCCAAAAAAATCATAAATACTCCCATTTGGGGACACAAAACATTCCAAAGTAATAGAAAACCCATGTCATTGTCTTCATTCAACATATTCTTCTTCCAGCTGGGTCAGCTCCGCTTCAAGAACAGCGAGTTGGTCTTTTAGAGCTCCAATCTTGGCCTGAACCACCACTTTCTTGGCCTTCTTTGCTTTCTTCACAGCTTCATCCGAGGAGCTACCAGCTTCAAAGTCCTTCAAGGGCAAATCATTAATTTTTCTAGTAGAAAAAGTTCTGGAATTTGCCTTCACAATATTGGGATAAACATACACATCATCCTCCTTCACTGCAACTTTTCCTCCTTTTGCCAATGCTATAATGACACAAGGATGTGAGAGAGAATTTTTCTTTTTGTATGACACAGCCTGGAACATAATGTTTTCCTGGATAATTCTTCCAATATTTACTGGAATCATCTTTCCAATGCAATACAACAACTCAGTCATTTCTCTAGTCATAGCTAAGGTGTTTGTGGATGGTAACCAGCAGTTTATAGCTATTTGGAAGAGACAGAAGTACATGCTCATAAGATTTGACATGGCATCATTTCCCTTAATAGTCCACTAGGATACCATCCCTCCAGAGATCTCATGGAGAATCTCATCATTTTTCAGTTCCAGATCCTCTATATACAGTCCAGTAAAATCACGAGTGGCCAGACCAAGAATGTCATTGATCTTTGCAGTTGAGAAACTGATTACATTGCCCCGGATATATGCCCGTCTATACCATTCAGACTCAATTTCCAGGTTTTCTTCCATGACATTTCCATAAATCTCTTGAACCAGCTCCTTATTGTAACCCTTGTAGACTGTAGCATCAGTTGAATATCCCAAGTGCTCCGGAAAATCTTTAAAGCCACTAGCCTTGTAATTCTCCAAATCCAATGACCTTTTTGGGATGATATTCCTTTCACTGATTGTATCCCAACTTTCTTGACAGTCTTCATTAAAATATCTTCATTCAAGGTATCTCTTGCTGATGGAGCTCTCCTAGACCTTTGTCTTAGTTCCTTCTTTATTTTCTTTTTCTTCTCAGGTTGAGCTGAGCTGAACTTTCAGCTCCCACTTCTGCCACCTTCCTTTTAAAAAAAATATTTTTGGCCTTCACTGCATATATGCATATAACACCTCATCACTGGTATAAGCAAGATCTTCTTGACTATGTTCCTGTGTTAGAACATCCTCCTCCTCAATAACTTCAATTTCCTCCATACTCTGATGGCTTGATGTTGGAACATCATCAAGAATATCCTCAGCTGCTAAAAACTCCTTATCCGCATGTTCATACTGATTTGATGTTTGAACATCATCAGCCGCCAAGTCCTTTGTTACACCTTCCACCCCCCTTGTCTCCATCTTAGGGGTAAACATTTGCACACCTTCTTCTTCCTCAAACTTTGCGAACTAATAATAGGCAGGTTAATCTTCCATATTATAATCTCCCTCATTAACATCAATATTTTCCGCATCTCCCCCTGTATGTTCAGTCGGTGTTCGAACACTGCCAGCACCCCCTGGCTTCTAACTCCTCTTCATCAGACTCAATCTCAATGATTGCAGGTGGTTCATTCCTAAGTCTCTCCAAGTTCTCTAGAACAATAGGGTTGTAAATCTGAATAGCCTTATAACTAGCAGAGCTTAGGACACTTAAATCTTCAGACCAGCCATTTAATTTCCTTAGCCTAATATTTCTAGGTCTAGAGGCCCTAGAGTATACACACATAGCCTTCCTCCATTCATACTCAATGCAAGCCAATTATGTTAACCTAGGGTTCAATCCTCAATATATCTAATATCCCCAATAATTACTTTCAAAAGATGGCTTAAGTCATTGTCATTTATCTTTCCAGACATAACTTTATACCCTCTTAAGTCTACCCTCTTCTCATGCTTCAAATAATATTCCATGCGATCATCAAAAGATTTAAAGGTTTGGCCATTAAATGTGAAGGACTTATCTCTGAAAAATCTTGGCACCGGGATTGGATCACTTTCTGGCCAGCCTGAAGACAACACTGGTACCCCCGCTTCTGGAGTACCTTCAAAAAATTCTAGTATGGGGCTCTCTGTGATGGTCAGTTCCTTCTTTGGTTCACCAAGGAATTTCGTGAAGACACTGATTTTCTCCATGTCAATTGTTTATGGTTGAAATTATAAACACAGTACCGGGAGAGTTGTGATGATTCGTGACTTCTTCTCAGAAGGGTTGATTAGGAAAAAATCAAGCACAATCTCCACTAAATCAAAATGTTCAGGAATTTCGGAATAGAGAGATAGAGTGAAGGTGAAACACTAGAGGGAGATGAAAAATAAATAAAAAATTACTTCTTCCTCAATAACTACGCATTGATTTTTCCCTTTCCAAGGTAATAATTACCTTTGAACTACTCGCCGTTAGTTTCATCAAGTCTCTCTCTCTCTCTCTTTCTCCTCTGATTTTCCATATTCCAACATGCCAGCACCACTACAAAAAATAACACAGAATAATGCTACATAAAGCTTGTAAATAAAATACCTCAAATATGGCACACACCCAAGTGTTGCCTAAGGAGCTCAAATATGGTTGAATCCAGAGATGTTGTAAATATATCAGCAAATTGTTCTGATGTTGGAACATAGGCCACTATAAACTCTTTTATTTCAATAAGATCTCTAATTAAGTGGTGTCGTATGTCAATGTGTTTAATCCAAGAATGCTGGACTGGATTTTTAGCAATAGCACTTTTGTTGTCATATAACATTTTTAGTAGTCCTTGATGAATTCCATAATCTTTCAGCATTTGTTTCATCCACAATAATTGTGCACAACTTCCAGCAGCAAGATATCCAGCTTCAGCAGTTGACAAGGAGATAGAATTTTGTTTCTTACTATACCATGAAATCAAATTTCTGCCAATGATAAAACAAACACATGTAGTGCTCTTGCGATCATTTGAGTTACCAGCCCAATCAGAATCACTGTATCCAATAAGGTCCGAGACTTGATTTTTAGAATACCATACCCCATACTGAGAAGTTGCACTGATATAACAAATAATTCTTTTGACTGCTGTCAGGTGAGATTCCTTTAGATTGGCCTAAAATCCAGCACAAACTCCAACACTAAAACATATGCCTGTTCGACTGGCTGTAAGATATAATAAACTTCCAATCATACTTCTGTACAATTTCTGATCAATTGAAACACATTTCTCATCTTTTACCAATTTATCAGTAGTTCCCATTGGAGTCCTGGCTGGTTTAGAGTTACTTAAGCCAAATCTCTTCACCAAATTCATGGCATAATTTTTCTGATTGATGAACAACCCATTTTTTCTTTTTTCACTTGGAGTCCTGGAAAATAATTGAGTTCACCGGCCATGCTCATCTCAAATTCTTTCGGCATTAGGGTGACAAAATCATGTACCATAGATTTATAGGTAGAGCCAAACACAATATCATCGACATAAATTTGAGAAATCAGAATTTTGGATGATCTATCCAGCAAAAATAGGGTGCGATCTACTCCCTCTCGACGATAACCTTTCGTAATGAGAAAGTTATTCAGTTGTTCATACCATACTCTAGGTGTCTGTTTTAGGCCATACAGTGGTTTTTTGAGTATGTAGACATGTTGTGGATTGTGAGAATCTTCATAACCCTTAGGTTTCTTGACATATAATTCCTCATTCACCACTCAATTTAGGAATGCACTCTTCACATCCATCTGGTACAAGAAAAAATCCATAGTGCAAGAAATAGCAAGTAAAATCTGAATAGATTCTAACCGGGCAACCGGTACAAATGTCTCATAAAAGTCAACTCCATCAACTTGAGTGTATCCTTGGGCCACTAGCTTTTCTTTATTCTAGGCAATCTGTCTATCAGCATTAGACTTGTTCTGAAAATCCACTTTGTGCCAATAACATTGATACCTTTAGGGCGAGGAGTTAGATACCATACATCATTCCGTTCAAACGGCCCAAGTTCCTCTTGCATAGAACAAATCCAATATTCATCCAGAAGAGCTTCCTTATAATTCTTTGGTTCAATGAGAGAGAAGCACTGTAATCCTGCAAGTTCCCTGTAGTTAACTCGTGGCAGTGAATGATTTCTCTTGGTACTGATGTCAAGTTTGATCTGTGTTGGAACATGAGTATTGGGAATGGATGTTCCAACAACAAAATCTTCAGGGTTAGTAGAATTGATTGTGATCCGGATACGACTACCACCATAAATGAAGACATTCCACGTCTTGATCAAACATTCAAGGGTTTTGTTCTTGATCCTCTAAGAAACATGGTTTGTCCTATGACAAGGTCAAGAATGAAGCTTAGAGATGCTGCATTGAATGGTTTGATTGATCGCCTTCATGATGAAGAA
>JAULKM010000013.1:11831168-11868829 GCA_032355605.1 Rubia tinctorum
ATTCAGCTGTAGGTTTAATTTCTTCAACATGGGCCACACAGTTGAGTGAACAATGGAAGACTGAACAGTCTCTTCCCATGAAGCCAATGGAATTACAGGCAAGGTCTGCCTGAAATCACCTCCAAGCACAACCACCTTACCACCAAACACAACTGTTGAATCCATCAAATCTTGTAGCAACAAATCAAGAGCTTCTAAAGATTTTCGCCTCGCCATTGTAGCCTCATCCCATATTATCAGTTTCGCCTACTGATCGAACAAACATGCCTATCATCAACATCTAATGGCAGTTTAAAGCACAAATGAGTTGGACGGCCACCAGGTAAAATAGAGACTGCTACACCAGAAGTTGCCACAGCTAGAGCTATAAAACCCCGAGATCTAACAGCTTCTAATAAGGCTCGATACAGGAATGTTTTAATAGTACCTCATGGCCCATCAATAAAAAAAGAAACTCCATTCTCTGATAAAACACTCTCTGTAATAGAGTCGTGGGCTATTTTTTTCTCGATGTTCAGTTCAGCCTCTAGTAACAAATCTGCCTCATCCACTCTTATGCTTCTATCACACACATATTCTTTGGTTAAAAATCCATCCTGCATATCAACTAAATCATCCACCATTAGGTCAAAATCTGTTAACTCTTTTCCCATTTCAACTAAATATCCATTAATAATTTTTAGTACTCTCAACTCAATCAGTTTATCATCGTGTTCATTCAATCTTACAACATACTTTAAATCAGCACAAAGTTCATATTTATACTTACTCCACAGTCTTTTAGGCTCATTTGGAGAGCAAAACACAAGAAGTATAGCAAATAACGACCTCAAGGATGTCGGAATTTGAATCCCACATGCTTCATCAAGGGCTTCTTCAATGTAATTATCATAGCTAAGCAAGGCAAGGTTCATTGCAGCCACTCTGTAAGAGCTGTGTTTATGGCCATGAATAGTATACAGGTCCGCAAAAGAGGTGGGAGCCCTTACATGACAAAGAAGCAACCACAAATAATATATCTCTCCTTCTCTAGGACTTACTGAGACCAATCTGCCAATAACGTCTCTTTGTTTCCTTATAAGCCACGACCTTGACCTAGCACACCAAACATAAAATTCTAGAAATTCCTTGTAAAGCAAGCTCGGTTTCTTTGCTGCTCTATCATATTTTTTGGTATTACATTTTTTTGTCAGTGTTGTTCTTTCCAAGAAAGAATTATCTGCCAATGCCTCCAAGATAACATTCTTATCAAAGGTCAGAAGTTGGTGGCCATCAAGATAAACTTGAAGTGTGTAGACTGATGGAGTCGTGTGGTTAAGTTTAAAACCATAAATACGTCGCGCCGCTTCTGCAGGGTCTATCCATCTAGCTTCTTGGAATTGTTTAATCTCATCTACATACGGGCTCTTCCCACTCGTGGCAATGGCAACAGAAACCTTATCAGTGCCCTTGGATAAATATTTGTGGACATAACGTATAAGTTGTATGCTTGAGCAAATCTCTACGTTCAAATGACAATCATAAGCTGACGATAAATATTTATTATACCCAGCGACCCATTGGTTGCCCAGTTCCAGGTTCCTAATCTGTATGGTACGACCATCATTCCTGTGGCGATACAAAGGGTAACCATCTTCAGCATGATATGTAGAACTCATATATTCCTTGGGATACCCGTACTTGCACTTTCCATTTTTCATGCATGGGCTCTTAGGATTATAAACACCGCAGAGACCATGAATCATATACTTAGAGACTACCTCATACAAATGCGTCTCTAACTCAGGATTAGATAGCTCAGCACAAACTATCCTATCATATGCTTCAGGGCTAAGGGGCTTTGATCCAGGCTTCAGAATAATCAGCATATGGTAATGTGGCAAGCCTAATTTTTTATACTCTATAACGTAGATGATTGATTCGACTACCCCAAAGAGCTTCTTCTTAATCAGGTTGACTTTCAACAACTCAACTTTGACTTTGAATATCCGCGCTAGCAAGTCAGGCTGATCATTTGTTGCCACACCATATAGTAAGTTGGACTGTATCTCAACCCAACTGGGGTTACAAGTCATTGTCAGAAATATATCTGGCTCCTCCAATTTCTGAACTATAGCCATAGCGTCCAGTTACCTACGTTTCATATCCCGCGGCCCATTAATAAATGAAATCGGCAGCACTACACGACGGCCCAGTGCAGAACCCACATCCAAACCATCTCCCAAACCATCAACAATGCCTCGCAACATTTCAGTTCGAGTATTCGATTTCTTATGTCTCAAGAATTCTAACTTGTTGGTCTCAATCTTTATGTACATATCAACTACATAGTGCTGAAATAACCTACCCGTATGCAACAGCATGGAGAGGTCTTCCTCTCGCATCTGAAGTTTATAGCAGTAATATTCTCCGGCACTAACAATGTCTTTGTTCTTATTCCCATTGTGAACAACTGCGGGAAAAATGGATCATTAAAAGGTTATTATAGGAGATAAAGAACTGAAATTAACATGCAGTAGAAATCACCATGTCCAATATAAAGTTTTAAAAAATTCATCCAAACCTGTCTCTTCAGCTGAGATTAATGCCCCAGGAGACTGAAAGTTAAATGTACCAGTCCGATCATCCTCATGTACCCTATTTCTCCTCTTCAACCTCTTAATATTTATGTTCCAACCACTCTAACCTCTCGAAAATAAAATAGGGTACTGCAATGGATCATAGCAGTCATAGTAATGCTTAATAGCATGCCCTTTATTCAGAGAATCATACACCTATATGGGTATAGTGCGGTCATAGTAGGGATCCGGAAGCTCAACATAAATAGTTGCTACCTGAGATGTCGATGAGAGATTGTACACGCGTTGATCAAGCTTTGGGTTACCATTCAGGACAAAGTCTGTTGATACCAAACAAGGAATGTCTCTTAACGATTTAAAGACCTTGCAGTAAGGGTTTGAACTTAGTTCTTTCATCAACAACTTCACTATATTTGCTTCAAAGCCTACATACGATGCAGAACGTGCTTCCATCTCGTGATCAGTATCAAAAAAATAGAGTTGGACGCCAGAATGACTATATTCAGTGGTGCATTTCAAAGGCTGCAAGAAATGATATATTTGTCCATGCACTTTAAAAGTGTAGACACCACTAATATTGGCTGTTAGAGAAGTATCATAGCGCGCACCAAAGGTCGTAAAGGAAAAAGTTATTATTATACATTCTAATATACCTATTAAAATTAACCGACTTCTCATCCTTCCCAACCAGTAATTCGCAAACACAAGCATTCATAGGTATAGAAACTAAATAT
The DNA here is from genome assembly GCA_032355605.1 of Rubia tinctorum. Classification (NCBI taxonomy): domain Eukaryota; kingdom Viridiplantae; phylum Streptophyta; class Magnoliopsida; order Gentianales; family Rubiaceae; genus Rubia; species Rubia tinctorum. Next base: position 11,834,482 of record JAULKM010000013.1, read on the forward strand.
ACATCGCCAGAAGCACAACAAAAATTCTTAGGTTCAGCATAAAAACGCTTAGCACCACAGTGCAGACAAGGGCTAACCTCAGGCAACAATCTTGTTGACTTACTAACTGCAAATGAGCTATTTTTTCTCCTTCGGGAGGATGGCACCCTATTCCCTAATAAAATAGGCAATAATATATAAGTGATCACAACAAGGAATCAAGCACTACATCATAGATTACTTCTCAGGCTGGGACAAAAAATAAAATCAATGGCAGAAACACAATAAAATGTACCACGCGACAATTAACTAACCACAGATAACCACCACTGATGTGCATGCGCAAACAAACATTGAATATAGTTCTATTTTATCACCCAAAGTACCTAACATCAGAGATGTATGGTTGGAAAAATGGGCAGTTTAACACTTATCCTCGGGTAAATGCGCAGGCAAAAAAAAGGCATTTATTATATAAAACCCAAATCTAAGGCCAAAGTAAGTCGAATCATCAAGTATGCTCACAATACAAAGCCCTATAAAAGTGAACCAGAGCACGTGCAACTGGATTCAAGCGGTGGCAGTGTAAGCAACGCACGAAGTAGGAGTTGCAGGGATTTTTATTTATTTTCCATTTGTATGGGGGAAATGATATTTAATTTACGCCATTGCACATATTACAACACAATGGTGATATTTTCACCATGAAAAAAGAGCTCACCTCAGGAGGGAGGAAAATGTAAATTATCATTCAATTATGCCATTTTTCACTCCAACGCAAATTACAGCCACAAGGGGCATCTACACATGCATATTTAGCGATTTTAAGACATATTAACAAAGACCAGTAACTCCTACAGCAAAATTAGCTACACTGAAAACAACTATCAAACAAAACAGCAATCATATTCAGGGGAGTGTGACAAACCTGCAATAGAAGGTTCAGACAATGACACATCAGGGATAACACACTATTGCTCATGAGAATCAACTCAACCAAGCAGATCACCATGAATGGAGGATGGCTCAATAGTCTCCATCACATCCAGCATTGAACCGCTGACAGACCGGATGCCCAGAACGACCAAACCAGCATCACAAGAAATTCCAAAATTTGCATGAAGATGCCAACGGCAAAGAATAAGTTAAATTTGAAAATACGGTTTAATGGAGGCTCTGAAAATCAAACAAGATTGTGGGCCAATAATACAAAATGAGAGATAAGAAAAAATTATGAAAAATCATAATATATCTGACTGATTATTTTTGCTGGCAGGAATCATTCAATATATGTGCACATGTACTGAGGCTCTTAATGATGTGGATAGTGAGCACAACAAAATATTGACAGCCATAATTTGGAATATGTGAAGATTAAGCTTAGTTTCATCTAGCCGTCCATACGATAAACCAAAAAAATTGCCACATTCCAAATATATAATCAACAGAGGGTTGGTGGTGACATGAAATCACAGATAGCGAAGAAATGTTGGACATGGCAAACTTATTCTTCCTCTGTCAACTCTATCGCATCAAGTTTCATTGTTGCTTGCACTACTATATTCACATACATCATGGAATATTTACCTAAGTTCTACGAGGCAAAACAAATTCGCAGGCTGGAACCCAGGTATTGGGAATACAAAAAGATTGAGTTTATTTTTACTTCATAGTGGCGCTAGTAAATTTGCTGCATTCTACTAAACTAACAAGGTCACACACAGCTACCATAACCTAAATAATTGATACCTTCATATGATCTGGTCTAAAACCATACAAATGTAGGATAATTAGCAGCATGCTGATGTACCAAGAAAAACTCTAAAGCTAGTCTATTTGTCCATGACAGGTCACTCAACCTTTCCATCATGCTTCACAAGAGTCTAATTCGATGTAAACAAGCAAACAAATCCTAGTCCATATGCAAAACATATATTTTTCGGAAACATGACCATGAAGTCTACATTAACCCATATTGAACACGTAATCTTGAACACTAAACAACTAGCTAACACTCTGAGAACCAATGTTATATTCCAGCAGAAGGACCTGGCACTGAACTACAACCAGAAGTAACATTTAATGTAATTGTTACCGAAAAGCAACTGGAAAATTATACACCGCTACGTAAAACAAAACAGTTTGACAACATAGGTCACAAGACAACACATTGAGCGTGACATTTTGGGGCTAGGAAAAATGGTGCAGCAGAGAACAAGGCATGTAATTTTCTCCTTATTCACGAAAGGAAACCCTGTATGAATTTAAACGGCCGCCAAATCAATATTGGGCTGGAAAGAAACCGAATTCACTCAGACATAACCAGAAGCGAAGTAGAAGACATATATAGAAATGAAATATTTTCGATAAATCAAATGAAATATAATCAGTTGTTGGTGTGATGATTAGGCTGATTGTTAAAGTTTATTATATTCCAAATATTAGCTCCACAATAGCTTCAACTGAATGACGTGGTCTCTCGGGTTAATATGAGGGTTAAGTTTTTCGCACAATGTTACCTAAACCTGACTATGGAAAGGAGTTTTCAAAGGCCCCTGCCCATTGCATTCATCATGCTGGGAAAAAATTCGGAGCACAGAAGTTATGCTGAAGAGTTTGAAATTTTGAATTGATATTAAACTGAACACGGAGAGGTACTGAAATCAAAGATAACAAAGATAACATCAGTTGCATATTCATGACCATCCTCAACTTCTTCCCACTCATTGCAGGACAAGTTTTTCCCAATGTTAAGGCTGTTTGATGCGCACAAAATAACTAATATAAAAACAGTAAAAACATGAACAACAAACCAATATCACCCAAATACATAGTATATAATCAGAATTCCTGAAAAGGAATAGCTGCTTATTAACAAAGACCAGTAACTTCTAACAGTAAAATTAGCCACACCCAAAATAACCATCAACCAATACATCAAGCATATTCAGGGGAGTGTGACAAACCCGCAGCACAAGTTTCAGACAACGACAGTTGAGGAAAAATACATTGTTGCTCATGAGAATCAGCCTGACCAAGGAGATCACCATGAATGCAAGATGACTCAATAGTCTCCATCATAGCTGGCTTAGATATGCTGACAGGCGGGATATCCAGAACGGCAAAACAAACATCATAAGAAGTTGCTGAAATTGCATATAGGACCAACAGTAAGAAATTGTAGAATTTCGGGAATACAAATTAATGGAGGCTTTTAAAATTGTACAACACTGGGGGACAAGAATACAGAATGAGAGATCACACAAATTTATGCAGATAATTAATAAATCTGAGTTATTATTTTTGCCACGAGTAATCATCACTCAATACACGTGCACAACTCTTAGCTCTTAATGGTGTTGGAAGGCAACACGACAGAACTTTGAGGTTAAAATTTTGAAATGTGAAGACTGACTTTAGTTTCATTTAGCTGTCCATAAGAAAAATACATATTTCGTCCATGTTCCAAATACAAAATTAGTAGGAGGTTGTTGGTAACATGAAAAGATAGATAGCAAGAAATGATGGACTTAAGCAGACTCATTCTGCCTCCGTCAACTTTCTCGCAGTAGGGTTCAATTGCTGTCTGTATTGCTATATTCACTTATATCATGGAATACTAACCTAAGTTTTATGAGGCGAAAACAAATCCAAAGGCTAGAAGCCAGATGTTGGCAATATGAAAAGAATGAACTTAGTTTGATTTAATATCGGCACTAGTAAAGCTGCCGCAATCTACTAAACTAACAAGATCAGACACAACCACCATAACCTAAATAAATCGACGCTCCATTGATCTGAGCTAGGCTAAAAGGCTACAAATGTATCATAATCAGCAGAATTCTGATGGCCCAAGTAAAAACTCCGAAACTAGTCAATTGGTTCGGCAAAGGTCATTCAATCTTTCCAACATGTCCCAGGAGAGGTTAATTTGATCTGGAACAAACCAACAAACCCTATTTGACATGCAAAATATATATTCTTTAAAACATCAACATGAAGTTTCCATCAACTGACATTTAACAGGCAGTGGTAAGCACTAATCAATGGTTTACAATTTCAGAGGCAATGTTGTTTTCCACCAGATAGGCCTCGCACTGAGAGACAGCCAGGAGTAGTATCAAATCTAACTATTACCTAAAAAATAACTGAAAAATTATACACCTATGCGCAAGACAAAACTATTACTATTTTTGCGCATACGTCACAAGACCAACACATTCATCGGGACATTTTGGTGCAAGATAAAAATGGTACAGCAGAGAGCAAGTTAGAGCATTTTTTTATTGACAAAGGGAAAGACTCTCTGAATTTAAACGACCTCCAAAGAAGCAGTGGTATGAAAAAGAGCATAAATCATTCATACATAAGCAGAAGAGAAGCAGAAGACATTTACATCAATGAAATATTCCAGTTATATGAAAAAACATTATCATTTTTGAACTTGCTTTTATCAGTTAAGAAATTTGTTTAATTTTCAGAACCTACTTGCTATTGGTGCAATAGTCGGCCTGGTCATTGCAAGCCATAATATTCCATTTATTTGCTCCACAGTAGCTTCAACTGAGCGACTTCGTCTTTCAGATCAGTACGAGGGTTAATTTTTTCGGACGTTCTTACTTGCATGTAACTATGGAGAGGAGTTTTCAAAGTAACCTGTGCAATGCATTTATCACTTTGGAAAGAAATATTTTCGGAGCACAGAGCTTATGCCGAAGAATGTTTAATTTTAAATTGAGCTAAAACTGAAAATGGACAGGCACTGAAATCAAAGAGAACAGAGATAACATAAGTTTCATAATTACGGCCACCCTCGATCTCGACTAACTCACTGCAACACAAATTTGTTCAAGGGGCAAGGCAGGCTGATGCGCACAACATCATTAACATGAAATCAGTAAAAACATGAACAACTAACCAATGTCACCAAAGCACATAGTGTACAAGCAGAATTTATGCAAAAGAATAGTTTCTCTGAGACACTAACAATACGATCAGTCACTCTGCATGTAAGGTCGAATTGGTACAGGAAAGGCAATCAACGTAGTACTATTAATTTTTTTAGCAGGCTTTAGTGTGGGAAAAAAATTCCATCAGTTAGAGAACATGCATTGGACTGACTCTACGGGGAAAATACATTCCATGATGGAAGGCGGGGATACTGCAAATATTGACAACTTAAGCTTTATGTATAGTCTCTCTGCCTAGATGCATCCAAATAGCAACACTACCCATATAGCTCACATAAACTGGCCTAACCTACATTCCATTGATTTGAATAAATGTATGCCTCCAAACCAAAATAGCTTTTCACTACAGCACAAATTTGTGTAAGGGTCAAGGCAGGCTGATGCGCACAACATAATTAATATGAAATCAGTAAAAACATGAACAACTAACCAATGTCACCAAAGCACATAGTGTACAAGCAGAATTCATGCAAAAGAATAGCTTCTCTGAGACACTAACAATACAGTCAGTCACTCTGCATGCAAGGTCGAATTAGTACAAGAAAGGCAATCAACGTAGAACTATTCATTTTTTGGCAGGCAGGGAAAAAATTCCATCCGTTAGAGGACATACATTGGACAATCCCTACGGGGAACAATACTTTCCATGATGGAAGGCAGGGATACCGCAAAGATCGACAACTTAAGCTTTATGTACAGTCTCTCTGCCTAGCTGCATCCAAATAGCAACACTACCCATATAGCTCACATAAACTGGCTTAACCTACATTCCGTTGGTTTGTATAAATGTATGCCTCCAAACCAAATTAGCCTTTTAGAACAGGCGAGACGTAATTCAGAAGGAACCAAAGTTTAGCATAGTGAAGGTCAAATGGTCACAGATAAGAAATGCACAACTAGTCTATACTGTATGGCCTAAAAATTCTTTCATGGTTTCCCTTGGCTGCTTCACCAAAATTGCTCAAGTTACAAACTAAAATTTAACTCCAAAATAGTCTGCTACAAATGACCTTGGCATATTGTTGTCAGCCAAGGAAGAGGATTCTAGGAAGCTAAGATCAAATTTCTTTTAAATACAGCCAGTTTTCTTAAAAAATCTGGAGCTGGAGATTACTTGTACATGTTCATACTTTTGTCAATGTTGTGTTTACAAAACTTCTTAGAGAAATGTTGTCTTTACATATATTGAAAGAGGAGGAAACCCCTCGTAAAAACAAACACACAGTCAGAGATAAACTGGGAAACATTACATTTCTGTAACTCATAGCCAATTACCAAACAAAATACAAAGGTGCTACTAAAATGCCAATATGCAAGTTGTCGAGGGAACCTTCCAACCCATTATCGTTGAATGGAAATCCGCGGGACTGGCTACTTGAAGTGCAACTTTTCTTTTCTTCCCATAAGCCAGCCTTCGTTTCGCGAGCATCCTCGCATTCTCCTCCGTTGGAGTCTCAGCATAAGCCTTCCTCCATCTACTGCCTCGATCCATTAACTGTAAACTAGTCAGATACAAGAGTCCAATGTAACTATCGTCATTCAATGATAGGGCACCAAAGATTCAGAACCGAAAGCTAACCCGACCACTCACCTTGATGGAAATGGAGAATTAGAATCTCTGATCGCAACTGAAGCAAAAAAAGGGCAAAATCCACCGGAAAGCACGACAAGAAGAACTCGGCGGCCATAAGTTGATTCCTCACCATATATATCAGGGGAGCAGGGCTGAATGATTGAACTGTCACGTCCTCCCATGCAATTGTGTCAGATAACAGGTGCCGACAAATTCCATGATTTCAGAGGCGGCAAATACTAACGGCAGGAAATAAGCTAATTTCATTTGGGCCCTTGAGAACCAAACATTCACAAAACAGCCCACAAAATTATAAGACAATAAGAAACTTAATAATATTTACCCATAAGCCATGGTCAACCAAGAACCAAATGTAAAGAAGTTCCATTATAGATTACTGATGATTAGTAATGAACCAAAAAAAAAACCATGAGTTGATCAACAATGGACTATTCCGGAATCCAGTCGCCATCGGCAATGGACTCTCTGCTCTTGGAAGACTTCGGGCAGAAGGTGGATCTCACGCGCAGGATTCGTGAAGTTCTGTCGAATTACCCCGAGGGAACCACGGTGCTGAAAGAGCTCATACAGAATGCCGACGATGCCGGTGCCACTAAAGTCTCCTTGTGCCTCGACCGCCGCCGGCACGGCGCCGATTCCTTGCTCTCCGGCAATCTAGCGCAGTGGCAGGGCACCGCGTTACTAGCCTATAACGACGCCGTTTTCAGGGAGGAGGATTTCGTCAGCATCTCCAGGATCGGTGGGAGTGGTAAACACGGTCAAGTTTGGAAGACCGGTCGCTTTGGGTAACTTTGTGATTCCGCATTTACTTCCTTTTAAAAAATAAAATAAAATAAATTGCTATTGTTATGGTTGTAATGTCACCTATCATTACTTTGTATGTTACATATTATCGTGTAAATATTCCCATAGAATGCGAGCAATGTGTAATTTGTTTCTTCTTCAAGTTTAGTTCACATGAATTTCAAAATTCTTGGAAGGGTTATTTTCAGCGTAGTTACTCGAGTTCTTGCGGATTTCGTGATATTGTGGTATTTTTGTGCGTGTTTGTTATCGTGCTGAATTCATTTCACTATAAGAAGTGTTGTACTGTGAGTGACGTTGAAAGCTTGAGTGTAATGTCGTCAGATTTGTTAGGAAGAAGTATAGGCTTAGTAAACTTTGCCAACGAGTAAGGAGTTCTTTGCTTGAGCCATTGAAGTAACCGTCCTCTTTTTTATATCAGGATTGATGAAGTAAATGACTAAGTAACATTTGATTGCTTTCTTTCTTAAACATTTTGTTGTTGTCCTGGTCAGGGAAATCCAAACAGCTTCTGTGTGATATTGAATCAAGTTGTAAGGTTGATTATATTGAAATGCAGCTAAATGGGAGTCCTCTCTAGAGTTGCCTCTTTGACTGAATAAATTATTATATGTGTACTTACTTATATAGCTGTTAGATCAACTAGACCATTTGCTTAGTGAGTTCTGAGAGTGATGTCTACCTTTTTAGAAGTCCTAAAGCAGCATTGAGATTCTGCATTCTGCATGTTTTGTGTTTGTAGCATATTATACTGGTTATTTTCTTCTTTGTTTTCATTCTGTTTCAGAGTTTGGGTGGTTGTTGACTTGGTATTTATGCTTCATATTCCAGGGTTGGCTTCAATTCAGTGTACCATTTGACTGATTTGCCCTCTTTTGTAAGTGGGAAATATGTGGTCATATTTGATCCTCAAGGTGCTTACCTTCCAAATGTATCAACTGCTAATCCTGGAAAAAGAATTGAGTTTGTTAGTTCTTCAGCCATCTCTATCTACAAAGACCAGTTTTCTCCATATTGTGGTTTTAATTGCAATATGAAAAGCCCTTTCCACGGAACTTTATTCCGTTTTCCTTTAAGGAATGCAAATCAGGCTGTTAATAGCAAGCTTTCCAAGCAAGTATATACAGAAGATGACATCACTTTGATGTTTGATCAACTCTATGAAGAAGGGGTTTTCTCACTGCTCTTTCTTAAGAATGTGCTGTCAATAGAAATGTCTGTTTGGGATGATGGTGTGTCTGAGCCGAGGAAGATATATGGCTGCTCCATCCACTCAGTCACTGATGATATCGTTTGGTATCGTAAGGCACTATTGAGATTATCAACTTCAATGAAATCTGCTGAACGTCAAATGGACGCCTTCTCTCTGGAATTCTCGAGTGAGGCAGTGCTAGGGGATCAAACACAGAAGAGGACTGATACTTATTATATAGTGCAAACAATGGCATCAGCATCAAGTAGGATAGGTTCCTTTGCTGAAAAAGCATCAAAAGATTTTGACATTCACCTACTGCCCTGGGCATCTGTTGCTGCATGCGTTTCAGATAAATCATCTAATGTACTTTTTTTCCCTAGTGATTTTAGATTCAGTATCTTCTCTGTCCATGAATTTTCCTCTACCATTTGCAGACCTCACTATTGTTTGCCTGAACTCTGCCTATCCATGTTTCAATTTTTTTTTTGTTTGGTGGGAGTGGGAGTTAAAAAGAGGGAAATGTAATTATTGCAATTTATGGTGGTTTAGTTTTGGCTATTTTGTCAATACCTGTATTTACCTGAATTTAGTTTTATAAACTGAAGAAGGTTTTATCCAGGATTATATGCCTATTTAGTCACTAGATGAAGTTTGTAGCTCGTATAATAATTGAGAAGGTCTCTTGATTTATATATTGAAAAGGTTTTGATTTGTGCAATGGCTGTCATACTCCCTTAGCTATCCCTACCACACACATATATACCATCATAAACAAACACATTTGAATTCACAATTTCATAAAATGTTGTTTCCAGTTATACAGAAGAAACATGTGCCTGCAAGTTTGGCATATAAATTATAACTCACTTCAGTGGAGAATGTTTTCCTTCATCTTTTTGTTTCAATACCTCGTCCTGTGCCCCCTAGAATGAAGTTTTCCTTTGCTTTACTTTGGTCGATTACATAACTAATTTGCTACTGACATGGTAACTCTCAGGATACTGATCCTAGAGGAGGTCGGGCATTTTGCTTCCTCCCGTTACCTGTGAGAACTGGACTCAATGTTCAAATCAATGGTTATTTTGAGGTGTCATCTAACCGCCGTGGGATTTGGTATGGAGCTGATATGGATAGATCTGGAAGAATTCGTTCCATCTGGAACAGGCTTCTCTTAGAAGATGTTGTAGCCCCATCTTTTGCACATCTACTGCATGAAGTGCGGTATTTACTTGGTCCGACGAGCTGCTTCTATAAATTGTGGCCCACTGGTTCATTTGAAGAGCCATGGAGTATTTTGGTTGAGCAGATATATAAGGGCATTAGAGAATCCCCAGTCATGTATTCAGAGGTTCATGGAGGAACTTGGATTTCACCTACTGAAGCATTTCTTCTCAATGTCGAATATCCAAGAAGTAAGCAACTCGGGGATGCTCTTGTGCAGCTTGGTATGCCTGTGGTTCAATTGCCAAATGCATTATTTAGTATGATCTTGAATTCTACTTCTAGCTTGCAGTGTAGAGTCATCACTCCTGAGACTGTACGCAACTACCTCAGGAATGGCAATTGTACAATTGTCATTGATAGATCGGATAAGCTTATGCTATTGGAGTATTGTCTTGAGGACCTAGTTGATGAAGATGTTGGTAAATTTGCCTTAAACTTGTATTTGCTTCCTTTGGCAAATGGTGAGTTTGGCTCGTTCTATCAAGCTTCCAAGGGAATCTCTTATTTTATATGCAATGAATTGGAGTATTTGCTCCTTCAGAAAATCGCAGAAAGATTGATTGATATTAATATACCTCCCACCATATTGAGCAGATTAGTAGCTATTGCCAAGGTTTCGGGTGCCAATCTCAAAGTGTTTTGTCTGGATGAGTTCCTTCCATTATTTTCTAAATTCGTACCCGCTGAGTGGAAATACAAAATGGAAGTACGTTGGGATCCACTGTCAAACTCCAATCATCCAGCAACAGCATGGTTTGTGCTGTTTTGGCGGTATATTCAGGATCAATGTGAGAAGTTGTCCTTATTTGCTGACTGGCCCATCATACCATCTGTCTCCGGACATCTGCATCGACCATGCGTGGATTCAAAATTGTTGAATGCAAGCAAAGTGTCTGAGAAGATGCAAAATATCCTCACAAAGATAGGTTGCAAAATACTAGATAGCAGTTATGGCATTAAGCACTCAGATTTATTGTACTATGTCTATGATGCGGATGGAGCTGGTGTGTTGAACTCAATATTTGATGTTTTCTCTTCAAATGAGAATATTGAAGTATTTTTTGAGGCTATGGGAACAGGGGACAGAGATGAGCTACGCCATTTTCTGCTTGATCCAAAGTGGTATATTGGCAATTTAATGGATGATTCTGACATTTTGAATTGCAAGAGACTTCCTATTTATAAGGTGTATGGTCAAGGATCTATGGAATATTTTCATTACTCAAATCTGCTATATCCTCAAAAATACTTGCCCCCTCCTGACTGTCCGGAGTGCCTCCTGTCAAGTGAATTTGTTTGTGGTTTGTCAAGTACAGAAGAAGATGTGCTAAGCAGATACCACGGAATCCAAAGAATGGGCAAAGTGCAATTTTATGATCAGCACGTGCTTAGTAGGGTCAGGGAACTGGAAATGGATCTTCGTGACAGCATTATGCTTTCAATTCTTAAAGAGTTGCCGCAGTTGTGTATAGGTGATCCATTATTTCGGGAGCGTCTCAGAATATTGGAATTTCTTCCTACATTAAGTGGTTCTTTACGAAGTCCAGCTATGCTCTATGATCCCAGGAATGAGGAATTATATGCTTTGTTGGATGACTCGGAAAGCTTTCCTTGCAGTGCATTTGTGGAACCAGGTATTTTGGATATGCTACAAGGTTTAGGTCTCAGGACAACTGTGTCTGCTGACACAATAATAGAAAGTGCTAAGCAAGTTGAACGGTTGATGTATAATAGCCCGGAAATTGCACATTACAAAGGTAAGATGCTTCTTTCATATTTGGAAGTGAATGCCCTGAGATGGTTGCCCGAATCAATCAGGAATGAGCAAGGAGCTATGCACAGGATGTTCTCAAGGGCTACTAGTGCATTTAGACAGCGGTCCGCCATATCTGACTTGGAAAAGTTTTGGAATGATCTTCGAATGATTTCCTGGTGCCCTGTCCTTGTTACTTCTCCTTACCAGTCTCTACCATGGCCTTCTGTCTCTTCTACAATTGCTCCTCCTAGGCTTGTGAGACTGTACTCAGACTTGTGGCTCGTTTCTGCTAGCATGCGGATACTGGATGGAGAATGCTCTTCCTCAACCTTATCTCACTGCCTCGGTTGGTCTTCATCCCCCGGGGGAAGTGTAATTGCTGCACAGTTGCTTGAGCTTGGTAAAAATAATGAGCTTGTTGTTGATCCAGTGCTTCGGCAGGAACTAGCCTTAGCAATGCCTAGAATATACTCTATATTAAGTGGCATGATTGCTACTGAGGAGATGGATGTTGTGAAGGCTATTCTGGAAAGTAGTCAATGGGTTTGGGTTGGAGATGGTTTCACAACACTGGATGAGGTTGTACTTGCTGGTCCTATTCATTTGGCTCCTTACATAAGGATAATACCTATTGACTTAGCAGTTTTTAAGGATCTATTTTTGGAGCTTGGTGTTCGGGAGTTCTTGAAGCCTAATGATTATGCTAACATATTATGTAGGATGGCTACTAGAAAAAAAACCTCTGCTTTGGATCCCCAGGAGATTAGGGCTGCTACACTTATTGCACAGAATCTCGCTGACAGTCAGTTTAGTGATGTTAATATCAATATCTATCTGCCGGATGTGTCATGTCGATTATTCAGTGCTACTGACTTGGTCTATAACGATGCTCCCTGGTTACTTGACTCTGACGATTCTGACAGATCTAGTACTAATCCTACAAATTTGCCTTTACATGGACCACAAAATGTTCAAAAGTTTGTGCACAAGAACATTTCCAATGATGTTGCTGAAAAGCTTGGAGTGCGATCTCTAAGGAGAATGTTGCTTGCAGAGAGTGCTGACTCAATGAATTTGAGCTTGTCTGGGGCTGCTGAAGCATTCGGGCAGCATGAGGCATTAACGACCAGACTCAGACATATACTTGAAATGTATGCTGATGGACCAGGTATCCTTTTTGAGCTGGTGCAAAATGCAGAGGATGCAAGAGCTTCCCAAGTTACCTTTTTGTTGGACAAAACTCAATATGGGACTTCTTCTGTTCTTTCACCTGAAATGGCTGACTGGCAGGGACCTGCTTTGTACTGTTTCAATGACTCTGTTTTCAGTGCTCAAGATCTATATGCAATTTCACGCATTGGTCAAGAAAGTAAGCTGGAGAAGCCATTTGCTATCGGCAGGTTTGGGCTGGGTTTCAATTGTGTATACCACTTTACAGACGTTCCTTCATTTGTTTCGGGGGAAAATGTTGTCATGTTTGATCCCCATGCCTCTAATTTGCCAGGAATATCTCCTTCCCACCCAGGTCTGCGAATCAAGTTCGTTGGCAGAAAAATCTTGGACCAATTTCCTGATCAATTTTCTCCATTTCTGCATTTCGGTTGTGAACTGAGGCAATCATTTCCTGGCACTTTGTTTCGTTTTCCTCTACGAAGTTCTACTAGTGCCTCGAGAAGCCAAATAAAGAAAGAAGAATACACACCTGATGATGTAGTGGCACTCTTTTCTTCTTTCTCAGAAGTTGTTTCTGAGACTTTGCTATTTCTACGAAATGTCAAGACCATTTCTATTTTCATTAAAGAAGGATCTGGTAGTGATATGCAGTTACTGCATTGTGTGCGCAAGCATAATATTGGGGAGCCTGGTGTTGAAAGTAATTTGTCTAGTCAGCTGTTTGATGCCATGAATGGGAACTTGCAGACTCAGATTAATCGAGATCAGTTCACTAATAAGTTGTACAAGTCTATTGGAACGGAAATTCCGTGGAAGTATCAAAAGATTGTTATCTCAGTACAGAGCTCCTCTTCTTGCACGTTGCATTTGTGGTCAACTTGTGAATGCTTAGCCAGTAGTCAGAGAAAGACTAATTCTTCAACCCTTGGAAAGTCTAATAAGTATGAGTCGTGGGCGTGTGTTGCATCCTACATAGACAGTGCAAAGACTCAGATACTGTTGAATGAGAATGCCCCTGATCCTGGTTTCCTTGCCATTACGCCTGACATGTTTCAGTCTCCATCGGGTACAATGCAGGACAGGAAGAATTTCGATGGACGTGCCTTCTGCTTTTTACCGCTTCCTATAAATACTGGCCTTCCTGTGCATGTCAATGCATATTTTGAACTGTCTTCAAATCGAAGAGACATATGGTTCGGAAGTGACATGGCAGGGGGTGGAAAGAAGCGGTCAGAATGGAATATGCATCTCCTTGAAGATGTTGTTGCCCCAGCTTATGGACGCTTGCTTGAAAAAATTGCTTTGGACGTTGGCCCTTGTGATTTGTATTTTTCATACTGGCCTGCAGCTGTGGGAGTTGAACCTTGGGGACTATTGGTGCGGCGCCTTTATACCTTTATTTCAGATTCTGGACTCAAAGTGCTACATACAAGAGCTAGAGATGGGCAGTGGATCACAACAAAACAAGCCATCTTTCCTGATCATTCATTTGATAGAGTATGTGAACTTGTTGAAGTACTGTCAGATGCTGGTTTACCTGTGGTAACAATGCCTAAGGTACTGGTAGAAAAATTTGCAGAGACTCGTTCACCTTTGCATTTTCTCACTCCTCAACTGCTTCGAACACTTTTGATCAGGAGGAGACGTGAATTCAGAGATAGAAATGCTATGATTTTGGCCCTTGAATACTGTTTGCTGGATTTAACATATCCTGTTCAATTTGACAGTTTTTGTGGTTTACCACTAATACCTCTTTCTGATGGCTCGTATACTAAATTAGAGAAGAGGGGGCTGAGTGATCGGATTTTTGTTGCACAAGGTGATGGGTACAATCTTCTGAAGGATTCAGTCCCTAATCAACTTCTAGACCACAGTATTCCTGATTTTCTCTACGAGAAATTTTGTATTATAGCCAAAAGTGGTGAATTTAATATTTCTCTTCTGACGTGTGAGCTTCTTGAAAAACTTTTCTTGAGATTACTTCCGGCAGATTGGCAACATGCTAGACTAGTCACTTGGAATCCAGGCTCTCAAAGTCATCCAAGTCTGGAATGGATAGGACATTTGTGGATCTATCTCAAGTCTTGTGAAGATCTTTCTTTATTTTCAAAATGGCCCATCTTGCCTGTTGAAAACAATCAACTGTTGCAGCTTGCAAGAAACTCCAATGTGATAAAAGATGGTGGATGGAGTGAGAACATGCTCGCTTTACTGGTTAGAGTTGGTTGCTTGATATTGAGACGAGACCTCTTGATAGAGCATGTTGAACTCAAACATTATGTGCAACCTCCAACTGCAGCAGGTATTTTAAATGCTTTGCTTGCAGTGGCTGGTGACCCAGAACATATTGAGAAGCTTTTCAGTGGTGCGTCAGAAGGGGAACTGCATGAGCTAAGAGGTTATATTCTTCAGTCTAAGTGGTTCACTGAAGGCCTAATCGATGATAATCGTATTACTATCTTGAAGAACATTCCTATGTTTGAGTCCTATAAGACAAGAAAATTCATATCCCTGAACAAATCTTTCGGATGGCTTAAACCGGAAGGTGTGCTGGAGGATCTTTTGGATGATACCTTTGTTAGGATGGATTCAGAGAAAGAAAAAAATATCTTAAAAACTTATCTGGAGATTAGAGAGCCTTCAAAGATGGAGTTCTATAAAGATTATGTATTCAATCACTTGGCAGAGTTTTCACATGATGGGATTTTCTTGGCCATTATGAGTGATATTAGACAAATGATTGAAGAGGACCATTCCTTGGAAGAAGATCTCTCTAAAGCACCTTTTGTTCTGGCTTCTGACGGATCTTGGAAAGAGCCATTCAGGTTGTGCTGCTTATTATGTTAAAATAATTTAGACTATTTCATTTTTTGGCATAACTGAGTAGTGGGGTAAAGGCTTTGCCGTTGTTGGGTAGAACTGAGCTAGTTGCCAAATGCTGCCATGAAATCTGAAAGAATATACCTTTCATTAAGTCGATCTTGAGAGACCGAACCAGCTGTAAGCCCTTCAGTCCTGAACATCTGTATAAATATAAAATAAAAAAGGAATTTCTAGAAGGCTGTTTTGTTAATTAAAATATACTGGCTTTTCTCATGTCCTGCAAACTGACCTCATTCAAGAGGGAAACTTATTTATTGTGTAAATTTAGCAGTTGTTGCCTATAGAGTTACACTAGCCAGGTGGGTGTATGGGAGCTTCTGCATGTTTACAGAGTCTGGACTCTGGCAAAGGGTCGGGCATTTAAGGTCTTTAGTACACACACAAACATATAGATATATAGGGAAAGCTGTTTCTGGGACTCAAGCCTCCGAAATTACATACATTGGAATGGCCTCAGTTACCATTATATGTTGAATTTTTAAAGGAAAATTTGTTGGAAGTGTTATACTCTATTGGCTGTTTGGAAGTCCTGTATCTTTGGGTATACATATGGGGACACAGATTTCTTCCCATTTCTTTTTTACTACTCTACTTCCACACTGAACTACTGAAGGTATAATTTCTATTAACAGTATTAAAGGCTCTTCATGAAACTACAAAAGACATTGGGATGAATTTGCACTTTGTGATAAGAAATGCAGAACACTAGTCACACTCCATACGCTAAAACAGAGGTGGCTAGCCAAACAAGTTCACCAACTTCTTGAATTATCATCTGCCTGATTTTTTACTTTCTTTTATCATTTTCTTAGTGTAACAGGCCAGGTCAATATGATGTGTGGACCTCAACTTTGGATTGTGAGTTCTAGAGGGTTTATGTTGGGTAGAGTTGTCGTTATCTCATTATCCCTGAAGATACAAGTGTAGTAATTGAAATTGAATAAGTAAAAGTTATTCTGCCTCCATTCAACATAGTTCCGTTTTATTTATTCTGCCCGATTCCACAGAGCCTATAAATTTCTGTTTGGAAATATAGATGAGACAGGGGTTGGTTAAATGAATTGACTCCAATTAAGGAAGCTGAAAAGCATATTTGTATCTTTTATTGTTATGGCTCTGCTTTTTTTAGGATATTTTTTATATTTGGTATATAATAGTCAAATCTTCGGAGTTTACTTAAGGTTTGGGTGCAGATATACATTTCAAGATACTGTACTCTCTTGTAATTTTAAACTACTTTCTCATGCACGTGCCCATTTGTGAACCATGCTGATAACCAATCCCGTACATTTTCCATCAGGCTGTATGATCCTCGTGTGCCACAGCTGAAGCTATTGCTCCACAGTGGGGCTTTCTTTCCTTCTGACAAGTTCTCTGACCCTGAAACTCTGGTTACTCTGACAAAACTTGGACTCAGGCAAACCTTAAGCTTGGCAGGTATGCTCGACTGTGCCAAGTCAATTTCCTTGTTGCATTCTGGAGATGATGAAACAACAATATGTTCCACAAGGCTTCTTGGTTGTTTAGATATTTTGGCTCAGAAACTTTCATCAGTGGAGCTGGAACATGATAGCACCGTCGATGAACATGAAGAGCTTCTAGAAACTCAAGCCTTCACTTTCTCTGCTGATGAGGGAGATAAGTCTTTGCCAAAGGGTGATACTATTGTTAATAGTGCCAGGGCCATCAGCTCACTCCTAGCCAACTTTCATGAAGACATGCCCCGAGAAGAATTTTGGTTAAAACTGAAGTCCATTACTTGGTGTCCAGTACTCGATGAACCGCCTATGCAAGGATTTCCATGGTTTGCTCTAGATCAGAAAATAGCAACTCCAGCTGCTGTAAGACCTAAATCCCAGATGTGGCTGTCTTCATCAAAGAAGTTGATCCTTGATGGGGAATGTTCAAGTTACTTGCAGTGTAGTCTTGGTTGGATGGATAACTTAGACGTGGAAACTTTGTCTACCCAATTGTTTGAGTTGTCCAAGTCTTATACTGTGCTCAGGTTGCATCCGGAGCTGGAATCCAATTTTAATGCAGAACTGCAGAAGAATGTAACACTAATTTATTCGCAACTGCAAGAATATGTTAGCACTGATGAACTGAGTCATGTTAGGTCCTTCTTGAATGGAGTTCACTGGGTGTGGATTGGAGATGATTTTGTGTCCCCGGCTTCACTTGCATTTGATTCCCCTGTGAAGTATAGTCCATACCTGTATGTTGTGCCAACAGAATTATCAGAATTCAGGGAATTGCTTTTGGCCTTAGGTGTTAGAGATAGTTTCGATGCTTCTGACTATTTCCATGTGCTGAAGAGGCTGAAGAGTGATGTGAAAGGTCTACCCCTTTCAGCTGATCAGCTGAAATTTGTTCAGTGTGTTCTTGAAGCTATATCTGACTGTTGTCTGGATGGCCTTCAGTTAGATGCTTCTGTTAATCTATTTCTTCCAGATGCTTCTGGGATTCTTGTTGGTGCTGGAGATCTTGTGTATAATGATGCCCCGTGGATAGAGAGTACTAATCTTGGTGGGAAACATCTCGTACATCCCTGTATTAACCATGACGTAGCGAACAGATTAGGCATTCAATCCCTCCGTTGTGTTCCCTTAGTTGGCGAAGACATGACACAAGATTTACCCTGCATGGATTATGCTAGAATTTGTGAGCTATCAGGGTTATATGGGAGCAATGATTTCCTTCTTTTTGACCTTCTTGAGATGGCAGATTGCTGCAAAGCTAAAAAACTTCACCTGATCTTTGACAAGCGAGAACATCCGCGCTTGTCCTTGCTGCAACACAACCTAGGTTAGTATTTGTTTTCCGTTCAGGACAAGCGGTTGACTATTTGTTCACGATGATCATTTTCAGGCTTTTTTTTTTGGGTGGGGTATAGGGTAACTAGGAAAGATGGTAAATTCTCAGATATATGTTACTTTTCCTGGAATGTGCAGAATTTTACTAACTCGTTGATCTATGTGTTGCAGGTGAGTTTCAGGGTCCTGCTCTTTTAGCAATTATGGAGGAAACCAGCTTGAATAGAGATGAAGTTTCTAGTCTCCAGTTTCTACCTCCATGGAGTCTGCGTGGAAATACTCTGAACTATGGTTTGGGATTGCTTAGCTCTTTTTCAATAAGTGATCTTCCATCAATTATTTCAGACGGCTACTTGTACATGTTTGATCCTCGAGGTTTGGCCCTTGCTGTGCCTTCAAACCGTGCACCTGCTGCGAAAGTTTTCTCTCTTAAAGGTGATAAATTTCCATATCAACCACTTTATTAATTATGCTTAGGGGGTAATACGTCTCAGTATTGATGAAATTTTTTGAATGTCTGGTTTTGGGTTACATGACATCTATATGTGCTTTCTAGAGTAGATCGTAAACCGGCTTTTGGGCCTTAAAGGACTAGAAAGAAATTTTAGAAGTTAAAAACACTAGAAAGAACTTCAAGGCTTAAGTTTCTCAAGGTATCACTCTTAGAAACCCTAGGCATCACACCTTTGGGACCTTTAGGCATCAAACCAAAGGCCATATTGTACCATACAAACTTTGAACTACAAGGTAAAGCTGTGGTAGGAATCTTTTTGGAACTCTACTTTGGATGCTCCTATTAAATGGTCCATCAATTAAAGAAATATCCAATTTAGATTATGAATCTTCCTTCACTTTATTCAGTCTACTACACACAGTGGGTTACCTGTGCATTCAGCATCCGCGGTGGAACTATTATGGCTTTATCACTTTTGGTCTGTGACAGTTTTCTTTAAATAGTTGGGTTTCATTTGTGGTTGAGCAGTCCATGAAATGTTTATAAAGGTAACCAGTAAGAATTCTTAAAGGTTAAGTGGAGTGGAAAAGAAAAGCAAGTCTTTGTGTACTATATTTATTTGCTTGTTTCATAGATCATGGCTAGTTAATGTTTGTCTTTGATGTTTCACGCTTGGAGTTGTTCCTTTCATTTTCCTCATGTTATCATATACTGCATATTATTCAAGTGTATGAATCTGCAGTTTCTGATAGTGCGGTGATGTTGCTTAAATGCACCTTTGGTTCCAGGTACCAATTTGATTGAGATGTTTCACGATCAGTTTAGTCCTTTCCTGATTGGCCAAAACCTGCCGTGGTCTATATCAAATTCTACAATCATACGATTGCCCCTCTCATCAGACTATACAATGGATGGGATTGAAGATGCATCAAAGAAGATATCATTGTTATTTAACAAGTTCATGGAGCATGCTTCCCGAACTATTCTATTTTTAAACTCTATTATGCAGGTATTTCATTATACCATTAATTTTGGATTAAGAAATTACTTCACAACTTTTTTTACTGGTGAAAGAAACATTCATCTCTTTTGTTCTCTACTCTTTTGCTATCTACTTGACTGATTTTGAACCACAGGGGTAGCAATGAAATGTACTGTCCAGATAAGAAAATTGACTGTTGCATAGGATGGGCAAATACTTCAATGTACCATTTACAATTAATCTGAAACTGCAAGCTTATCTATCTTCATTTAGTTAGAGAGCAACAATGCGTAATGAATATGCCTTGTAATGAACTCTGTCAGGAGTACCTTGTAATCACCTTAAGAGTGTATGTATTGTACATAGTCGATGGGCAGCCAAAACTGGAAAGTTCTTATCAGTGGCTCATAAGGTTGATGAAATAGCTTTCAGATTGGCAATGGGTAACTTTCTTATTTGCTCCCTGTCAACTGCATTGACCAGGTCTTTATCCTACTATGTGGGTTCAGCTATACAAATCATACATTTCTACTGTGTTTCCCATCGCGAGGACATAATAGTTTAGGATAATGACAATAACCTCGTCTTCTTGATTCACAATTGGATTTGTTACGTCATATTGAAATATTCTAAAAATTACTGCTTGCCTCTCGCAATTGGCCTATCAAAACATCACTATAGTTAATACCAGATCTGGTCGAGCATCCAACAAATTGTCCTACCAGTTTTCAATTTCCCTCTTTCTTTCTTTTCCCAAAATGGTTAGAATTTGTACCTGTAATCTGCATTTTATGTTTCACTGTAAATTTCCCTCATAATTTTTATTTACGAACCCCTTTCCAGCCACCCCTCTCTGTGTCTCTGGAGAATGATGGACAGGGAAAAGAACATTAATTCTGTGAATACAAAGTAGGAATCACCATATGAATACAGTTGCCTTTTACTGTTCAACCAAGTTACTTCCTCTACAACATATGCTACAAGGGTCTCGAGTAGGCCTTTTAAATAATGGTTGTCATGATAGTGATCTTGTCAATCTTTACTGCACTTCAAACAGCACTTTATGTGTTAGTGCTGGTTTTATGGACAATTATAACTTATTTCTAGCATCAGTATCTGTCAGCTGCAAGGCACTTTTGATATGCCTTCTCGATGAATTTTAGATGATTTAGTTTTCAAACTGTGAGAGAAACTGTTAAACAGGAACAGTCTCTTGTACCCAGGCCCGAGGTTCACTTACATCTATGTGTCAACTAGTTGCCATTTCATATTCCAGCAAGCCAATATAGATTTGACTTAGGGGAAATTGAAAGGCTGGGGACAAACTTCTTTGAATCCTGTGTAAATACTCCCTCCGGTTCACTAACATCTACTCACTTACTTTTGGCACTTGGAATTAGGAAAAGTGTATTTTGGTGGGTAAGAGTGAAAGGTTGGTTGGGGTAATGATGAGTTGAAGGGGTATTGCAGGTTTTTTGAAAATAATGCATAGGTTAAAGGCAGTCTAATAATATAAAGTTAAGGGTATTATAGGCTTTCAATTTTTTGCCCCCTCCAAATTAGGAAACATTGTAAGAGAGCCAATGTTAAAGATCAGACCAATATATAGTGAACCGGAGGGAGTATATCTTTAATTTAAGTGCTTCCATATTATACTTTTGAAGATTAACTCTTATACTTTACAGTGGATTTTTTTTTCTGTTTCTTTCAGAATTTTGAATTATGTCCAAAATTTCTATGTGCAATTCAATCCTTTCTTAATGTGAAGTTTGTGGAGCATTAGAATACACACCTACGCATACTACCGGGAGTATCTTTGCTTACCTTTAAAGAGTAACAGTGTTTTTTTAAACGTTATATAGTTTTTAAGTTTATCTTGTAATTCACAAACTCTGAATCATCCAAGACAACTGATAATAGTCTTTGTCAGGTATCATTATCGACTTGGGAGGAAGGAAGCTTGGAACCGTGCGAAGATTTCTCAGTTAACCTGAATCCTTCCCGTGCCTTTGTTAGAAATCCTTTCTCAGAGAAAAAGTGGAAGAAGTTTAAATTGTCAAGCTTATTTGGTAGCTCAAATATTGCTACAAAGTTAGAAGTTATGGATTTGGATTTATGCATTAAAGGAACAAGAATTGTGGATCGATGGCTTGTTGTACTTACTCTTGGCTCTGGGCAAACAAGAAATATGGCTCTTGATAGGTATGTCTAGATGGGATTTCTAAATGCTACCACTTGTATCTGATTATTTTATATGATGTTGGATATTAAGGTTACTAAATTGATAGGTTCCATTAATTCTCAGCATAATCAGATAATATACTAAATCGATTGGTTCATAATCAGAAATTCTCAGTATAAATTCTTATTATGCATGACAGCCACTCAAATGAATATTTTCGTTCAAGTCGATGACCTTTTTTTGTAGCTCATATTGCTTTGGGTTTTAGAATTACAGAAGTAACAGTTGCTAAGCTAAACTGTGTCGTGTAAAAGTTAAGTTTTCCTGGTTCTTGCCTCGGCAAAAGTTAAGTTTTCATGGACAGAGGGTTTGGCGACTTGGCGTGCCATCTGAACTTTATAACTGATTGAATCGGCTTGAATGATTTATCAAATGTCTTTATTTGTCATTAGATTTGCAGAACTTCTATTCTTTGACTTCTTAAAAATTGGCATCTTTTTAAGGAACAATACTTTCTCTGCCGGAGCTTAGCACGTGAGAATAAGTGTTAGATCTTTGTACTTTCTCATCTGGAAATTTGTGAATGGTAGATAGCTGCTGATAACATAAGATTTAGCTCTTACCATTGAACATCACGATTTTTGTATTTCTTTGTTTATTACGGAATGTAACTTCTGAATTTCATTTTTTATTTTCTCGAATCTTTATACTCTCTCATCTAGAGTATTTGCATTCTTTTAGTTTATTCAATGTGAGGCTGCATTATTTTGCAGGCGGTACATGGCTTACAACCTGACACCTGTTGCTGGAGTTGCTGCGCACATTTCTCGAGATGGCCATCCTGCTCTAACTGACTCTTCCAGCTGTATTATGTCCCCTCTTCCTCTTTCCTCTTCAATAAATATACCCATTACGGTTCTTGGATATTTCCTGGTGCGTCACAACCAGGGCCGCTATCTCTTTAAGTATCAAGATGCTAAAGCTTTTGAAGTGACTCACTCTGATGCTGGAAGTCGCCTCATTGAAGCTTGGAACAGGGAACTAATGGCCTGTGTTCGTGATTCTTACGTCAGACTGGTCCTAGAAATGCAGAAGTTAAGGAGAGAACCCTTCTCTTCAGCTCTTGATTCAGGTTCAGTCCAGGGAGTTGCTCGCATTTTGAATTCTTTTGGAGATCAGATTTATTCATTCTGGCCTAGATCCCAGAGGCTTGGTCATCCATTTGACAATGAAAGTGGTTCAACTTCTGTTCCTAAAGCTGACTGGGAATGTTTGATTGAACAAGTAATAAGGCCATTTTATGCCCGACTCGTGGATCTTCCAGTTTGGCAGCTTTATTCAGGGAATCTTGTCAAGGCACAAGAAGGCATGTTTCTTTCTCAACCTGGAACAGGAGTGGGTGATAGCTTGGTGCCAGCCAGTGTCTGTGCCTTTGTTAAGGAACATTATCCAGTTTTTTCAGTTCCGTGGGAATTGGTGACCGAAATCCATGCAGTGGGTGTTGCAGTCCTAGAGATCGGGCCTAAGATGGTGAGAGATCTTCTGCGGTCTACATCAGTATCTATTCTTCTGAGCTCAGTTGATACTTTCATTGATGTTCTTGAGTACTGCTTGTCTGATGTACAGCATGTTAGTTCCTCTGAATCTTCTAATTCTGTAAGTATCAGTAGCACTGCTTCTGGTTTGGTTACATATAGAGGGGAGGGCGACAAGTCTGTTACTACTTTGAGGCCAAATGTTCAAGGTCTTTATAAAAACTCTACCCCTACTACCAGCAGCTCAGGAGATGCCCTTGATATGATGACAAGTTTGGGAAAGGCAATTATCGGTTTTAGTCGCGGAGTTGTTGAAGATATTGGTCGGGCAGGACTCCCTTTTCCTGAAAGGAATCATATTACTGGAAGTGCAAACTTTCATATTCTTGATGATGAGGCACTAAAGCTTCGGTCTGTTGCTGCTGAACTAAGGGGTCTGCCCTGTCCAACTGCGACAGGCAATTTAGTTAGGCTAGGTGCTACTGAAATTTGGGTCGGAAGTGAGGACCAGCAACAATTAATGAGGGCTTTGTCTGCTAAATTTATTCATGTAAAAGTCTTAGACAGATCAGTGTTGAGGAACATTCTCTCTAATTCTACGCTCCAGTCATTTTTAAGAGTGGAGAATTTCTCCTTTTCCTTACTGTCAAGAAATATGAGACATCTGTTTCATGAAAATTGGGTGAATAATGTAGCTGGCTCAACCATGGCTCCTTGGTTCTCGTGGGAAAACACTACAAGCGCTAGTGAGTGGGCCCCTTCTTCTGAATGGATTAGGCTATTCTGGAAGGAAATTGGTGGGTCATCCGAAGATTATTCTCTTTTCTCTGACTGGCCTCTGATTCCTGCCTTTCTTGGTAGATCAATCCTTTGCCGTGTTAGAGAGGGAGGTCTTGTCTTTTTTCCACCCTTAATCACTGATACTAACTCCACAGATGATGTTGATGAAGGCACAGTAGAAAGTAATAGATCTAGATCCTCTGAAGCTGCCATGGCTGACAAATATATGTTAGCTTTCAAAGTTGTGGAAGAAAAGTATCCTTGGTTATCCTCATTGCTGAACCAGTGCAATATACCTGTATTTGATACTACTTTCATGGATTGTGCTGTTCCATGTAATTGTTTACCTGAAGCCGGCCAATCGCTGGGGAAGGTTATTGCATCCAAACTTGCTGCCACTAAACAGTCGGGCTACTTTCCTCAAATTACTTCATTTGTGGCTTCTGATTGTGAAGAGCTTTTTGCTTTATTTGCCTCTGAATTTGTCTCTAATGGATCTGACTATGGAAGACAGGAGCTTGAAGCTCTACGTGACCTGCCTATTTATAAAACAGCTGCTGGGACATATACTAGATTGCTTAACCACGAGTTGTGCATGGTTTCTTCAAGGACTTTCCTGAAGCCCTCTGATGAAAGATGCCTTTTTCACACCACAGATTCTGTTGGGAGTGCTTTACTGAGAGCACTTGAAGTGCCTGAGCTACAAGATCAACAAATATTGGCCCGATTTGGATTGCCAGGTTTTGAAGGGAAATCTCAGTCTGAACAAGAGGATATTTTGATATACCTGTACATGAATTGGCCAGATCTCCAACAAGATTCTTCTGTCATTGAAGCACTTAGGGAGACAAATTTTGTTAAAACAGCAGATGAACTTTCGTCAAAACTGTACAAACCAAAGGAACTTTTTGATCCCAGTGACACTTTAGTTGCATCTGTTTTTTCTGGTGTGAGACACAGATTCCCTGGAGAAAGATTTAATTCGGATGGATGGCTTCGAATTTTGAGAAAAGTGGGACTTCGAATTTCAACTGAAGCGGATATAATGCTTGAATGTGCAAGAAGAGTGGAGTTCCTTGGAGGTGAATGCATGAAAAGAACTGGAGCTGTTGATGACCTCGAGATGGATGCTTTGAATGGGCAGAATGAAGTTTCTTTTGAAATTTGGTTGATGGCTGAAAATATAACCAAAGCCATATTTTCACACTTTGCCACCCTGTATAGCAACAATTTCTGTAATCTCCTTGGTAAGATTGCTTGTATTCCTGCAGAAAGGGGGTTTCCATGCATTGGTGGAAAGAGAAGTGGAAAAAGAGTGCTCTGTTCTTATAGTGAAGCAATTATATCGAAAGATTGGCCACTTGCTTGGAGTGATGCTCCCATACTTTCGAGGCATAGTGTTCCACCAGATTACTCTTGGGGTGCACTCAATTTGAGGAGTCCTCCACCTTTCCTGACGGTCTTAAGGCACCTCCAGGTAGCATTTATTCTGTATTTTAACCTCTGTTTCATTTCATCCCGAGCTGTCTTGTAGATAATATTATGTAACATGTGTGATGCTTCAACCTCAGTTTATTGGAAAAAATAATGGTGAAGACACTCTTGCTCACTGGCCTGCTGCATCTGGTGTAAAGACAATTGATGATGCATCTTTTGATATTTTGGCATTTTTGGAAAAATGTTGGGGCTCTCTGTCTTCTTCAGGTAGTTATGCATTTCTCTAATTATTGTGCACCAACTCTATATAGTTTTCATGTGGTGTTTAAAGAAGCTTGGTCATCATTGTTCTTGCTTAGTTTTTGATCCAAGCTACTTCAGGGTAGCATCATTATTTTGGTTTCACCAGCATCTCTTTCTTGTATTTTCTTGTGTGCTTTCTGACCCTCAGTTTTTCCTCAAGCCTGCTCTCAATTCCTGAAATTTAGATGCATGCCCAGTATGTGTCAGTTTGATACTCTGGACAAGTATTGTACTTAATACTCAATTGTAGCGATGATCCATATGAGTTGGAATGTGACTACTTAGAGGAGTGTTAGGAGTTTGAACGAGAAAGGAGTCTTTGTTTTTTTTTAAAAGGTAGAAAACAGAATATCAGTAATTAGAATTTCCGTTTGCCACCCAGCAGCAGGTGGATAGGTCCAAAACTCACCCCATTATATCAATAGCCTTATCAATTTGTTATATATTATAATATGTCCTTCAAAGATCAGGCAGTAAAGATCAAACATATGTATATTTACTCTTTCATACTTAATTTTTTTAAATATTTGCTGTGGTATTTTGAGACAATTTCTTTATGGGTCAGTTTATTTTCTTTTACTATTCAATCTACATAAAGATTTTCACACACATCTTTCTCAGAGCACTTAAAGATCATATGATTTAAATTGTCAACAAATTATTGAGTTCCTTGCATTTGCCACCAGCATGGGAAATTTCTCCATGGTTTTCCTTTGGTCCTGCAGAAATTTATTCACTTGTTAATTTGCCTTCTTTACACCCAAGATTGCACATTTCCATGATGTAGAGGTCACTCTAAAGACATGACCTTCTGAAGCTCAGTTGCTTCATTTGGAACTGTGGATACTCCTATACTGCTCCAATATCATTTGCTATTTTAGAAACTTGGGTTCCTTGTACCTACAAACTAGATGGAAAGCTGGACAATGAAGTTCTTTAGATAAGGTGGGCAAGACATTGTAAAGCTGGATAATGAAGCATCATTGGATTTCAAAATGTGGTGGAGACCTCTCAAAAGAGGAGTGCATCAACATGGAAGGAAAAACTAAAGAAAACTTATTATTAATAGGCTGGATTGTGGTAAATGACTTGGATCTCTTACGAACTTAACCAGCTTACTCTTAGAAGAGATTAAAGTGACTCAGAACTCTCAAGCATGAGAATTCTAATAGCACTTCAAACTGGATATTAATTCGGAGATATGCTGTAAAGTTTTCGTAAGCATGGTAATTCTGAGGAGCAGAAGCTCACTGGTAAAAGTACTGAATGCAGCTCAATCTGAGGAGCTTTTCTTTTAAGATTTGAGATAAGGAGCTTGTTGCAGCCTAAAATTTATGCTGTGAAGTCTGTTATCTATAGTTATGTAAAATCTGTAATGTTGTCTCAATATATACATCTGTGTTCGTCATCATATTCTGGTAAGCCTATACTTCATGAATTTCGAGTAAAAATTTCAATGTTGAAGTACTTGAAGTGTTGATGGTATCAGATCTTTAATAGTCACTTTTTTTATTGTACTTGCACTCAATACATAGTTTGAAGTTGACCTTGATCTTCGTCTAAATTCTTTTCCTTTTCCTTGTAGACATTTCTGAATTGCAAGAAGTAGCATTTCTTCCGGCTGCAAATGGCACGCGTTTGGTAACAGCAAGGGCACTTTTTGCACGGCTAACTATTAATCTTTCCCCATTTGCATTCGAACTTCCTACAGTATATCTTCCATTTGTAAAAATATTAAAGGATTTGGGACTTCAGGAGAGTTTTTCTGTTGCTTCTGCGAGAGATCTTCTCATAAATCTTCAGAAGGCTTGTGGTTATCAAAGGCTAAATCCAAATGAATTTCGTGCTGTAATGGAAATTCTAAATTTTATTTGTGATGAGGCAGTCATGTCAGACAGACATGACCGGGAGTCCTTAGCAATTGTCCCTGATGATGGCTGCAGACTTGTTCATGCAAGGTCATGCGTTTATATTGATTCTTATGGTTCACGTTATCTCAAATGCATCGACACTTCCAGAATAAGGTTTGTGCACAGTGATGTACCTGAAAGAATATGTATGGCCTTAGCTATCAAAAAGCTTTCGGATGTGGTTGTCGAGGTATGAACATCTTTATTTTTAAAATTCCAATTGGGGCAGATATAGCATTTATTTATCAGTTTGCATTTGAATGATAAAAGTATTAATAAAAGCTAGTACAAGATGCAGTATTATTGAATCCTCGGCCAATGTATTATTTGTATCCATTCGCAGGAACTTGATTCTAGGGAAGATGTGAAAACATTGCAATGTATTGGATCTATACAAATGGCTGGAGTACAAAAGAAGTTATTGAGTAATTCATTTCAAGCGGCTGTGTGGAGCATTATCAGTAGCATTGCAAATGAAGTTCCAGCATTTAATCCTGTTATTGAGAATGTACAAAGGTCTCTGGAAACAGTTGCAGAAAATATATGCTTTGTCGAATGCTTATACACTCGTTTTTTCATGGTTCCAAACTATTTAGATATCACCCGTGTTACCAAGGAAGTGATAGTTCCAGAGTGGAAAGAAAGTTCACGGCACCGTGCTCTTTATTTTGTTGATCAATCTAAAGCCAGAGTCTTTGTCGCCGAACCACCAGAATACTTATCACTTCCTGATGTCATTGGGATTGCTCTTAGCCAAGTGTTGGATTCTCCAATTCCAATACCTATTGGAACTTTGTTCTTATGTCCTGAGGGTTCTGAAACCACACTGGCTTCCACTTTGAAACTTTGCTCTCAGTATAAAATAGCTTCAAATGGGGTTGGAAGTGATAAATTGCTGGGTATGGATTTGTTGCCCCAAGATGCACTTCATGTGCAATTTCTCCCATTAAGACCTTTCTATAAAGGAGAAGTAGTGGCTTGGCGATATCAAGATGGAGAGAAGCTGAAATATGGCAGGGTTTTTGAGGATGCCAAACCCCCACCAAACCAACCACTGTACAGAATTAAGCTGGAAATATTACCTGAGAAAACTGACCAGCTTCTCTGCTCACATGTTTTCTCGTTCAGGAGTGTGTCCGTCAGCAGTGAGGTAGTATCAGAAACATTCTTGGAGGACGAACAAAGAGAAACTGAAACTGGAACATCTGAAATTCCTGGACGAGCCATTTCAGGTTCCCAGGCGGTATGAATTTCTTACCTGTTTACAATTACGTTTAGGTTTTATGGTATCGTTAAACAGGCTTCATAATTTTATAGTGAGTTTTTGCTTGTCCTTGAAAAATACCTTTTTGCACTTCTTGTTTTGGCTGCTTAATATCCAGCAAAGAGTTAACACTCTGGGAACCGTGGGTTTCATTGATGTTATTTTATTACGATTGAAGTCATTGTCTATGCATATTCTGTTTACATGATACTGTCAACTTTAGGTCACTCTCATTGAATTATTCTACATCTCTATTCTTGTGCAATAGTACGAGTCACACTATTCTCAGCATTCAATGACTGGCTAGTTTTCCGGTTGATGGTTAACATCTAACTCCTTTGAGCTGTTGATAATTATCATATCAATTTGAGGGATCTAATTTATAGATGTGTAATACCACAGGAACCATACAATCCCCATATTGAAACTTGTTGGTTAAGCTTCAAGTTGCTGAATATTTGTTCTCAAGCCAAAGGTCATAAGATATGTTGAGCTGAGTGTTTAAATGACAGTGTTTGGATGCTTAAATGGTTTGACTGAGTTCATATTGAGAGTAGGGCTCGTAGTTTGTCAACTTGCTGCCTGGAATATGTACCTCATTTACCAGGTCTCTGGTTTATGTACTGTTTCCTTCCCAAAGATTTATGAAGTATGCAATTCGCCCCATTTTTTAAATCTATCAAATCCTTTTGTAATTAAAATGGCCGAATCTGAGTGGTTCAACAATGTGTCCTGTCTCTTTATGCCATGCCTTTGATGAAGATCCTACTAGTATCACTATACTTGTAGAAGCAATCGTTTGTTTAATCTTTTGCTGGAGTCATGCAGCCACTCAGTTAACCCTTTGTTGCGTGAAACAGCAATCAGTTGAGGATCTCCAGCATGGCAGAGTCTCAGCTGCTGAAGTTGTCCAAGCTGTTAACGAGCTGCTTTCTGCAGCTGGGATCAACATGGAAGTTGAGAAGCAGTCACTGCTGCAGACAACATTGACATTGCAGGAGCAATTGAAGGAATCTCAAGCAGCACTCTTGCTTGAGCAGGTTGGTATATTAAGACTTTTTACCCAAACGACTTCCCCATTTATTGTCTTCTGCTTCAGATAGATGTTCAAATGTCTGACAAGAGTAACTGTTGATAAAATTTCATTGTTTCATCTCAATAAGGTTATATTGAATCATTCAAAATGGATGAATCAATATGCTGTGTAATCCTATTTCAATACATTATTTTCTTCTGAATAGAAGAGTAATATTTTAGATGTTAAAGTTGATCTTTACTTTAATTCCCTTTTCAAGAACCCTATACTTTTTTGGATTCATGTCAAGAGTTATTAGATGCCTGTTAATTGAGGGGCATATTTGAGAAAAAAGAAAACACCGACTTTATATCAACTATAACTCTTGTAATGGATGTAAGTTACCAATGACCAAAATAAGTTGTGTTACCCTTTTCTTCACTTATATCGTACAAATTTATTTTGATATGATTTGGAATGATGCATGTTTACTGTAGCAAGTAAAATATTAGAATGTTTTACTTTTGCAAAATGACATCCGAATGCCCCAGAAGAATTTATAGACAAATCCAATCATACATAATAACTTGATCTCAGTTACCTGGAAATAGTAAGATTGATACTATTTTTGTCTGAAACTGCAGGAGAGGTCTGAGGTGGCTGCGAAAGATGCTGAAACGGCTAAATCTGCATGGTCTTGCAGGGTGTGTTTAAGCAATGAAGTTGATGTGACACTGGTTCCTTGTGGTCATGTACTCTGTCGGAAATGTTCATCTGCGGTTTCAAAGTGTCCTTTCTGCCGTCTGCAAGTTTCCAAGACGGTCCGAATTTTCCGGCCGTGATCAGTTCTTTTTGTAGCCGCCTATATGTGTGTACATTCATTTCATTGTACAGGACGAGAGAACCAGTGGTTTGTACAGCAGAATGTGATTTCCCCATTTGAGACATAATCTCTTCCATATATGCTCTATATTTTGAGCAGCTGCCAAAACTAAGAGGGCGTGTAAAACATCTCTAATTTTACGATGCATCTGACCTTGGGCGCGGTTGATTTTGATTGCCAACTGGAAATTTTGTCAAAATATAATGAAATGACAATTTTATCCCTGAATTTAAAAAAAATTAAGAGACGAAAATATCCCTTATTTCTTCCTTTTTCCAACTGGCTTCCCTCTATGGACAATCCCGCGTTCTCTCATCCTCTGCTGCCCAACCCTCACAGTGCCAACGCTACTAGCTCCGGTTACTGCTGAGTGTACCAATAGCAATTGAAAAATGGACCTGAATATTAGTCTGTTTACTTTGACTCCATTCAAACTCCCAGCATTTCGTATGTGACATACTTTGTCCTCTCCTCACCCCTTTTATGCCAAAACTTTTCTTTAATCCGGATTTCAGAAATCCACAATCCCTTGTCCCCTGTTTTCTTCTCTACATATATAGATTCATCATTCCCTTTGCAAAACCCTAATCAACTGTTTATTCATCAATTCTTTCATTTATTTATTCATTTTTCGAATGGTCAGGGTAACAGACTAATATTCAAGTTTATGTTGATTTTGAATGGTTCAACGACGATCGGAGCTGGCGGTGGTGCTGTGATGGCGGGGGCAGCCTGGGCAGCAGAGGGCAAAGGAAGAGGGAGGGAGGTGTCGTCGGGAAAGGAAGAGCAACCGCTGCTAGGGTTAGTTGTAGTAGGTGACGAATTGGCCGGCGGCGCCGGGAAAGGAGCAACCACTGCTAGGGTTAGCCGGAGAAGGTAGAGGATTGGCCAGCGAACATTTCCATTTTTTGTTTTTTGAAAAAAAAAAATACAAGTATACTCCCTCCGTCCCATCAATAATGGTATATTTACTTTTTCAAAGTTAAATTTGCTAAATTTTGACCATAAATATAATTTATTATTTATATGTATAATAATTATATCATGTGAGATATTGTTGAATTCATCTTAACATATATTTTTTAAATATCAATTTTTTATGCGGAATTGATATACGTAGCTAAAGATATTGATGGTCAAACATGATCACTGAAGACTGTAAAAAAAAGCAAATATGCCATTACTGCTGGGTCTCTAAATTGCTTACTCCCTCCGTCCCACTCTAAATTGCTTACTCCCTCCGTCCCTCTAATTCTGTTTTACTTCTTCATTTTTACTATTCATTGACGATTTTATAATTTTAATATCTTAAAATATATGTAACAATAAATTATAAAAAAATTATATATTCTAAAAATATGTGTTACAATGTAACAATATCTCACACAATAATTTTCAAATTCATATATCTATAATTTTTTACAATCCAAACAACAATAACTTTATTGATAAATAGTGACCTGAGACACATACAGAGGGACGGAGGGAGTATTTACTTTTTGAGAGTCAAATTTTATAAATTTTGACCCTAAATATAATTTGATATATAAATAATAAATATTTCAAATGAGATATTGTTAGATTTGTATTAACATCTATTTTCTAAATAACAAGTTTTATGTTGCATTATTATATGTAACTAGAGATATTTACGGTCAAACATGCTCATTAAAGAGCGTGAAAAAGTAAATAAACAATTTAGAGTGAGACGAAGGAAGTATTATATAACAAATGACTTTGGTGGCCCATTAACTATTACGATCGTCCACATTCAGCCCCTCATTTTTTTAAACACTTTTGGCCCCTTAACTTACTAAACAACTGAATTGTAGCCATTCCGTCAGGTAAGACCGTTAAGCCTGGTCAAAGCATCCATTTTAAGGGGTAAAATAATCATTAGAAATATACAAATATAACCCTATATAGTTGAGAAAGTGCAAATATAACTCTGAGATACTTTTTAGTGCAAATATAACCCAAACTACTTTGCATAAGTGCAAATATAACCTTAAACACTATATTCCGGCATTGACCAGCTATTTTCGACCATTGACCAGTTGGAAATGACCAAAATGCCCCTTGGTCCAAATAGAATTTTTTTAAAAATACAAAAGTGTACTGCAACTTGAGTGGCCTAAGAAATGACCACATAACCCTGGTGGCGAAGCTCTTCTCCACCGTCAAGCTCCCTGTAGCGGCATCGCATCTTCTACCAGTGTCGCCTCTATGAGCTCAAGTCAGCATCGAGTAACCTGAGTTGATCGGGTTGGCCCGAGTTATGGCCTGAGTTAGCCCGAATCTTGACCCAAGACGGTTCAACCCATTGAAACCCAAACCTTCAACCCCGTCAAATCTTGACCCGAGACTGCCGGGAAACTCAAGCCCGCCACAAATTTAGAGCTTGACCACCACCAGTTCAAGCCAGAACAACCCACAATCCACGACCACCACCTCCCGCTCCGACCATCATAAGCCAGCACCTCCACCATCCCCCACCGCCCAGCTCCTCCTCACCCCAAACCCTAAATTCCACCACAACCCACAATCATCACCTCTCCCACCACAAACACTCACCTCCACCACCACCCACCGCCCAGCCAAAACTCAACGCCACCACCTAGTGCCCGCCCCAACTTGGCCACCGCCATAAATGCCCGCCTCCACAAACGCCCACTGCCACAAACGCCCACCTCGACGATGATAATTTCAACGGCGCCACCTTAACCCGCCTTGGTGTGAGGATGTGTGTGTTCCTCATCGTCAAAGAAGGGAACCAAATCTGTTTCGCCTCGCTGGAGAAGAGTAGCGAGCGGCGAACGAAGAAAGGAGAAAGGGGAAACAAATCGGCTTTGGGAGAACGGAGAATGAGGGAGCAATGAACGGAATTGGGTTTGGGGGAAGCGAAGGGAATGAATCGGGCGGAGAAGGAAATAAGGGATGAAGAAATGAGTAAATTTAGTTTAGGGTTTAGGGGCATTATAGACATTTCATATTTTTTAAATATTTTTTGTTTTTCAAAGGGGTAATATAGTCTTTTCATCATAATTCGGCCTCAAACTGTCGAAAAAGATTATATTTGCACATACACTAACTATCTAGGGTTATATTTGCACTTTCAATTATCACAGGGTTATATATCCACTTTCATGAATTACCATATTTTTCTTTCCTTTTCTATTTATTTTTTCTATTTTAATTTTCCCTTCCCTAAC
>JAULKM010000013.1:11868929-11897322 GCA_032355605.1 Rubia tinctorum
AACCCTATATCTTACTATAGGGTCGCTTAATATAGCGACCCATGATCTATAGGGACTAGCGATAACGGGTCGTTTAAAGGACGCTTTTAAAAGCGTCCTATCAATGGAAGCGTCCCAATAGAGACCTATTGTGACACATTTTAGCATCTCAATAGCCTGTTTGTGTTGTAGTGACATCACATTTATTAAATTACATATTAAATTTAAGCATTCTAACTTATGAAAAGACCATCGAGACTTCTGCTAAAATAAATAATATGATCTCAAAAAATGTGTACCGACAAATAATATGCTAATTACTCGTTCAGTTTTCATTATTTAATTTTCGCATGATCTTACAATATATATGTTCAACAATTGGGAGATACTACCATTGAATATATTGAAATTCAATTAAGCCTGGAACTTCATCCATTTGAACAGTTAAGAAAGACACTGTTTTGAGAATACTCAAACGCTGCACAACCAACTAACGCCACCATCAAAGCCGGAACCACCACGATCTCATCTTCATTAATCACCTGCATATTGAGAAACTACAGTGGGGACCACCGGCACAGTCTCATAACGCTTGGTAATCCCCAATAAAAATTGCTCTAAAGCCGGAACCACCAGGATCTCACCTTCATCGATCACCAGCAGGTTGACAAACTACAGTGGGGCCACTGACATGGTCTCATATCGCTTGGTAATCCTCATAAAAAATTGCTCTAATATTCATATTCTTGATAGGAATGTAGTTTGAACCCTATACCTCTCTTAGTTATATAGAGTGTGGATTGCCACTAAAATAGGCCCAATTCACAATTATTCCATCTGGTATCCTTGATATATGCTACAGTTGGAGGACCATTCCTCACGATGTTCATCAAGCATGCAAGTAGGGATGATCATGGGTCGGGTCTAATATGACCCATACACGACCCTAAAAAATATTAGTTAGACCCAGACCCGACCCGAATTCGTAAGATCGGAAAATCTTAGATCCATACCCAGGCCCGATGGGTCTAAACGGGTGTTGGATCCAAAACGGGTCCTAAATGGGTCTACGTGTTTAAAAAAAATCTTCACTAAATAAAGTATGTATTATCTTAAATACAAATAATTCAATTTCAATATGGATATGAATTAATTCTTCAAGAAAAAAATATACAATACACATTATTTGTTTAATTCAAAATTAAAATACAATGAGAATATAAAAGTAATTTAGAAATTAGGATAAATAATATGTATAGTTAGGGTAATATGGATATACGGGTCGGGTTTGAGTTTTAATATTTTAAATCCGGATACAAACCCATTTTTTAGAATCTAGAGTACCCTGACCCAAAGCCGATTAGTCTAAATTTTTTGGACCTATACTAAATCCAACAAGCTTATACCTTGTGGATCAGGACCTGATCATCCCTACATCCAAGTTCTCTTGTCACTTGGTAGATATTAATCTTCATGTTTGAAGTTTTCGCGATTATGTGGTGATAAATCCCAACAAGTGATTCTCAATTCCAAGAAAGGTCTCTAAAAAAATCTAGTAGCCACGCATATTTTGTGACAAATAAGGAAATGTCACAATATTTGCTCAACTTTCGGGTGTGACTAAATATTTTGTTACATGTGAACGTGTCACTAAATTGAATTGCTACATCAATCCATGTCACAACTTTAGTGACACTTATAAAATTGAACTACATCTTAAAACGCATAAAAAAATATAACGATATTTCAACGCGTCACAAAATTTTAGTGACACGCTGAATAGATGCACTTCACAAGGCGTCACTAATAATTTTAGTGACACCTTAGTATCACGGATGCTCCAAAAAAACGTCACAACTGTAAAAAAAAAAAAAATATATATATATATATATATATATATATAGTGGACTTACGTGAGAGATAGTCTTATCACAACTTATGGTGAGAAAGACACAAAATAAACTTTTAAAAATTATTTAAAAAAATATCCAATAAACAGTATCCCAAGTCACCTGATCTTATCCTTAAACAATTGTTTCTATACCCCACTCACCATAGTGCTTAATATTGGTATATTGATGCCTTTCTACCATAGTGCTTCATAAATTGAGCTCTTAAATCTTGAACTTGGACGTGTTGATCGGGATCGTGGGAGTCCAACGGCTGCGAAGTCGCGACTCGCAGTTGCAAAGCAAATGCAAAACAGCGGTGAGAATACCAACAGCTTCAATTCGCGATAGAACTTGTCACAGAGTTCGTTAATGAACAAAGGAAATTTGGGTGCGATCAATGAATAGCCAATGAATATAAAACTATGATTCAATAGGGTTATATTGATTGAGAAATACTTATATTTTACTTTTGTTTTAGATTGGGAGTGGTCGAGATCTGAATTGTAAATAACACTTTAGATTTTTTTAAATTTTTTTTAAAATTTAAATGAGAAATAAAAAAAACAAATGAAAATTGTTTTAATTTTTAACACTGTTTTATAAGATATAATTCCAGGAATGAAGGAAAAAAATCAAACATAAAATTGCTAAAAGTATTGGGACAAAATGTGAATAAATAAAGAGATTTGAATTCAAAAGTTAAAAATAGTCACTTTCCATATTTGATTAGGATTATTATATTTATTAAATTATTTTTATTTTAGGATTAGGATTATTTAGGTTAATAACTTAATTAGGGATAGATTTCCTTTTTTATTTGGCGCCATATTTATATATAGAGTAGGTTCACGGAATATATGAAACTCAAAACCTCAGGGTCTAATTTTCTTTCCCAACAATCTCACAAACACCTGACGATCAACAAACCCCTTTTTCCCGACATATTACCTGCTGATCAACAAACCCGCCGGCCGGAGTCTCAAATCTTGAGCTCCGTTCGAAGAGTAAGGTTCGCTTCTTTCTTCTTTCCTTATATTATTTGCTGTTGTTTTGTTTTGAGATCTGCGTTTGCTTCATTCTCTTGGGTTCCGGGTGCTTGATTGTTTACTGTAATGTGGTTTCTGTTTTTCTGACTGAATGTGATTGTTTTGGTCGGGTTGATTGTTTTGCTGTTTTTAATTGTTGAATGATGTGTATTATGTGCAGTACTGATATGGCGGATGGAGAGCGCAGCCGGAAGAGGCGCGATGATCTCTTGAGCTATGAAGCTCAGGCCCAGAAGTGGTGGGCGGAGGGAGACGTGTTCAACGCAGAGGCGAAGGCTTCTGCGCCCAAACCAGGGGAGAAGTTTTTCGGGAACTTTCCTTTCCCTTACATGAATGGGTATTTGCATCTGGGGCATGCCTTTTCGTTGTCCAAGCTTGAGTTTGCTGCTGCGTATCACAGGCTGAGGGGTGCGAATGTGCTTTTGCCGTTTGCGTTTCATTGCACGGGAATGCCCATCAAGGCGTCTGCAGATAAGCTGTCGCGAGAGATTGCCATGTACGGGAATCCTCCAGTGTTTCCTGCCGCTTTGAAAGAGGAGGAGAAGAAACCAGAAGGTGAAAGTCAGGGGAACGGTGGTAATTTCAAAGGCAAGAAGTCCAAGGCTGTTGCTAAGACTGGTGGGATCAAGTTTCAGTGGGAGATAATGCAGAGTTATGGTCTGACGGATGAGGAAATCGCAAAGTTTACGGATCCTTATCATTGGCTCGCCTTTTTTCCACCCCTTGCGGTAGAGGATTTGAAGGCTTTTGGCTTGGGTTGTGATTGGAGAAGAACATTCATAACTACTGATATGAACCCGTATTTTGATGCCTTTGTGAGATGGCAGATGAGGAAGTTGAAAGCGATGGGGAAAATCGAAAAGGCTTTCAGATATACCATCTACTCCCCATTGGACGGGCAGCCGTGTGCTGATCATGATCGTGCATCGGGAGAAGGTGTCATTCCGCAGGAGTACATCCTGATCAAAATGGAGGTCGTTTCGCCTTTTCCACCGGCAATGAGTATCTTGGAGGGTAAAAAAGTCTACCTTGCAGCTGCTACCTTAAGGCCAGAAACAATGTATGGGCAGACAAATGCTTGGGTTCTGCCAACGGGCAAGTATGGCGCCTTTGAGATCAACGACACCGAGGTTTTCATTCTGACAAAGAAGGCAGCACTTAATTTGGCATATCAGCAGCTGTCTCGGGTTCCAGAGAAGCCAACTTGTTTGGTTGAGCTGACAGGTCAAGATCTCGTTGGGCTACCGTTGAGGTCTCCACTGGCTTTCAATGACATCATATATACTCTGCCGATGCTCTCAGTTGTCACTGAAAAGGGAACTGGTATAGTTACTAGTGTCCCTAGTGATTCACCTGATGATTTCATGGCTCTTCAGGATTTAAAGACAAAAAAAGATTTTAGAGCCAAGCATGGGGTGAAAGATGAGTGGGTCTTGCCTTTTGAAATTATTCCCATTATCAACCATCCCGAGTTTGGAAATAGGTCGGCTGAGACTATTTGCAAGGAGAAGAATATCAAGAGCCAAAATGAGAGGGAAAAACTTGATGAGGCTAAGAAGATAATCTACAAGGGAGGCTTTTACGAGGGGACCATGATGGCAGGAGAGTATGCTGAAGAGACAGTCCAGAAAGCAAAGAATAAGATCCGAGGTAAGCTTCTCGAGAGTAAGCAAGCCGTGGTGTATAGTGAGCCGGAAAAGAAGGTAATGTCTAGATCTGGGGATGAGTGTGTAGTTGCTTTGACGGATCAGTGGTATATCACTTATGGGGAAGAAGAATGGAGGAAATTAGCTGAAGAGTGCTTGTCTGGCATGAATCTCTACTCAGACGAAACCCGACATGGCTTTGAGCACACTCTGAGTTGGCTGGACCGATGGGCATGTTCTCGAAATTTCGGACTGGGGACGCGTATTCCTTGGGATGAAGAGTTTCTTGTTGAGTCTTTGTCAGATTCCACAGTCTATATGGCATTTTATACAGTGTGTCATCTGTTTCAGAGAATCAAACCAGATCAGTTTACGGATGAGGTGTGGGATTTTCTGTTTTGTGATGCTCCATTCCCCAGTTCTTCAACCATATCTTCTGAATTGCTCTACAAGATGAAGCGGGAGTTCGAGTACTGGTATCCGTTTGATCTAAGGGTTTCTGGCAAGGATCTAATTCAGAATCATCTCACCTTCTGCATCTATAACCACACAGCTATGTTTCCCAAGAAACATTGGCCTCGGGGGTTCCGGTGCAATGGCCATTTATTGCTGAATGCTGAAAAGATGTCAAAGTCCACTGGAAACTTTAGGACCCTTCGTCAAGCAATACAAGAATTTTCGGCAGATGCTACTAGATTCTCACTTGCAGATGCGGGTGATGGGATGGATGATGCAAACTTTGCATTTGAAACAGCTAATTCTGCAATCTTACGGCTGACCAAGGAGGCATCTTGGATACAAGAGGTTCTAGCTGCTATAGACTCTCTGAGAAGTGGTCCACCATCTACCTACGCAGATAATGTGTTTG
Source organism: Rubia tinctorum (assembly GCA_032355605.1). Classification (NCBI taxonomy): domain Eukaryota; kingdom Viridiplantae; phylum Streptophyta; class Magnoliopsida; order Gentianales; family Rubiaceae; genus Rubia; species Rubia tinctorum. The sequence continues at coordinate 11,874,361 of JAULKM010000013.1, forward strand.
CAAATGAGATCAATATTGCTGTGAAGATGACCGAAAAGAATTACAATGAATGCATGTTCCGCCAAGCTTTGAAAACCGGATTTCACGATCTCCAGGCTGCCAGAGATGAATATAGGCTCTCCTGTGGCTCTGGATCCATGAACCGCAATCTTCTTCTGCGATTTATGGATGTTCAAACGCGGCTTATTGCTCCAATCTGTCCTCACTATTCTGAATATGTGTGGAGGAAGCTTCTGAACAAGGATGGATTTGCAGTGAAAGCTGGATGGCCTGAAGCTGAATTACCAAATCTCATTCTTCAAAAGGAAAACAAATATCTGCAAGACTCAATAGGAGACATGAGGAAGCTTTTGCAGAAGCAGGTTTCGGGTTCAAAGAAAGGCAAGGTTAACTTGTCAGGCATTCAGAACAAACCAAGGGTTGGTTTCGTATATGTAAATGAGATTTATGACGGTTGGAAGAAGGAGTGTTTGATCATCCTACAAAACAAATTTGACAAGGCTAGCTGCAAATTCGCGCCGCATCAAGAGATACTGTCTGAATTGCAGAAAAGTGCTCTTGGGCAGAGTGGGAACCTCAAGCAAGTTATGCCCTTCTTGAACTTCAAAAAGGATGAAGCTATGACTGCTGGTATTCAAGCCTTGGACCTGAAGCTGCCATTTGGTGAGATGGAGGTCCTTCAAACCAATTCAGATTTGATCAGAAGGCAGTTAGGTCTTGAAATATTGGAGATTTTGTCGGCGCGTGATCCCAATGCTGTTCAAAGAGCTGGTGCTCAAGCTTCACTTCTGGAGCAGAATCCACCATATCCCGGGAAACCTACTGCAATATTTTTGAACGGATGATAAATTTCTGAAAAGTGGCACGATAGTATCAGGTATTAGTTCAAATCATCCCTCTTATTTGTTGGGATGCTAATATCTGGTTTATGTATCAAATCCATTCCTTAGGTTTAAAGCTTTAGACTTGATGAGTTTGCCATGGCATTTTCTTGTTATTGATTTAGGTTTTCCATTTTTTAGTTGTATTTGATTTGCCTTTTAAACTTTTGAGATAAATCCATTTGTTTGTCTGAACATTGTTCTCTCTTTGTTTTTTGCAGTTTGGTGTGGTGAAGAAGGGGAGTAGTTTGATCTCAGTAGGGCAACATTTGCTCATCTTTTGAAAAGAGGAAGAAAAGAACATACGCTCTTGTTCTTCATTGTTCCCCATTTTACCACCCCTTTCCATCTTTATGAGCCTTAGTTGATTAGTATTACCACTTTATTTTTGTAATGTTAGTCAAAACGAAGATCTAATGAAGGAATGGTATTTGAACCTGATAAACTTCGCAGGTTTCATTTTGATGATTATATCTATGGTCAATATTACAAAACTATATTTGAGATGTCTTTGTGTCTATGAAAATACTACTCCAACTAATTTTAGGTACATTGAAAATCATCAGCAAGCAAATACTTTTGTAACATTACGTACGGTGGAAAAGCCATAGTAAAACATATAATTAAAAATCTGTAAGCATGTTATGTTTAAATTACTATTTTCCAATATTTTCTATTTTACAATGGATTTTTATGATAATATTTGTTCAAATCTTAACACAGACGCAATGTGAAAAATTCCTTTTGTATGAAGATTTCTTGTGGGCACTTAGAATAACCTTCAAGTGGTTGACCATATGATTTATCTCCTCATTAATTCACGGTGCTTAGATGATGCAAAGAGCAAGACATTTCGCCTTTTACTCTTACAAAAATGGCATCAACATCGCTATTTAAAGTTTTTTTGTCCTAGAATGAAGTTTCCGTATGAGATAAGATCTCATGATAAACTCTTTCACATCTTCGATCATTAATCACAAAACACCATATAATAAGGATTGTTTGTCTCCTGGTATCAATCGGGGGTATTCACGGTCATTTTGACACCCTAATTTTCCATCAAAAGACGTCGTCGTTTTCACTCAAACTTTAGGTTCTTTATTTTCAATCTACTCTTCCTTTCCTTTGTTTTTCAATCTTCTTCTTTGTTTTTGTCAATTTCGTTTATGTAATTTTCGTGGAGATTGTAATTTTCGTTTATGTCAATTTCATCTTCGAGATGTTTACCGGCTACCATGCCGAAGAGGTTCTCGGTCGCAATTGGTGAGCTTTCCGGTTCTTTAATTTTTCTTTAGAATGAGGTATTTTGGAACTTGAATTTGTAGGTGATGGTTTTGAGTAGCACTATAATCCTGGTTATCATGGTAAATTTTCTTTTTTTTGGGCCTTTGTGTGCTTGACGGTGTGTTAAACGGGGACTGAGTGTGTTTGATTTTAGGTGTTATGATTTTTAGGTTTGAGAATGTTCCAGGAGCTACGGTGGAGGCGCTGAGCAAAGCCTCAACAATAGTCATATTCCGATTTACTCAGATCTTGTACACGGACATTCAACCTGTAAGTTATTTTGGATCTTTGTTCTCTCTTTTGATTTGATGGGTGGAGTTCACTACCAAAAATGCTACTGTGTAATTGTTGTATGTCAATCTCTTTTTCCTATTAATTTGTTATCTCTTAAAATTAATTAGAAAGAGTAGTCTTATCACATCAATCATAAGGGTTAACCATAAATCTACCATTTAGAAAGATTCATAATCCCTGTTTAAATTATTTTCATTTGATTAGTTTTGGGTTTGAAACTTTCTGAATTCAAATCGCTTGAAGGTTGGGGGTTTGGAGAAAGAAAATTTATGTCATTGTTTGTTGAGATGTTGAAATCGTCAATTTGTGAACGTTGTGAGCTCACATATTATGAGCACTGATAACTGTTGTTGATTTGGTCGAATTGTGGTTATCTCGGGGTCATGTTGTTATGAATCCATATCCCTCAGATTTAAATGTTCGACTGTGTTAGTGATGGGTGAAATTTGCTTATTATCGCTGCAGACTTTACCTGCTAACCCTATGCCTTTCCTGAACAATCTCACTAGAAAGCTCACGATGGTGAAGCCTATGATGGTTACTTGTGTTCTTTATGAAAACAAGGTTCATGAGATTTATGAGGTATGCGGAAGTGTTAGAAATCAAGTTGTGGACAGAGTTGGAAGAATTCTGATGGGCTGGTGAGCTCTTTATTATTTCTCCTTTTGCAATTTTGCTTCCAAGGTAGCAGGAGGCTATTTCTACAAGATTGCACTCTTATTTCAACATGTTTAATCTCCTTTTGAAAAAATGGATTTTTGAAATATGAATTAAACTCGGTATTTGGGATGATGGAACTTCACTTATGCTATGATGGAGAGTCCCTGTGTTCATGGCTGAGCAGTGAGCACATTCAATTGTATTTGTATGCCACTCAGAGCTGTACTTCTAAAGTATGAATAAAATATTATAAAACTGGAATATATTGTGGAACATTGATTCACTTGGTTTGTCTCTTTTTTCGGCCCGATTACTTCATTTTACAAGGTGTTTGGGTATGATCTGATGGGGTTTTGTTGCCTTCTGATCAAGAAGTTTGTGATGGAAACGCTCACAAAATCAAGAAGCAATTTTAGAAAAAGTCTCTCCATCAAGTGTATGTGGTGCTTCACATCTGCTGCCCCTATTTGGTATGTCTTGCCTTTCAAGAGAACCAACTTCTTGAACCATTTGTTGGTTAGGTAGGTTAGTTCCCTTAGCCTGAATATAAGATCACGCATCAGACTTGAACTACTTGAGACATAACTTGGTGTGGAGTGATGATACTACAAATCTGGTCATTTTCATTAATGGAAATTTTGTTCATATTTTCAAGAAAAACCCATCCATTGCTGCCGTTTTATGAAGTGAACCTTTCATTTCAGCCGTTGAATGCTCAAGCACACTGTAACTGGTTTGTTTCCCCATTCAGTGGTGCAGGTTTAACGACCACATATCATGCCAAGAATGAGCATTGCCTTCTCTGCGATATGTGCCGAGGCTAAGAAGTCTTCACAAGTGTCATCTCATGGTTGGAAGATTATAAATATGTCAAGTACTAAGCTATCTCCGAGCGACAAGAACATTATGATTTTCATCTCGCTGAAAGGTTGTCAGAGGAGGAATCAGGAGACATCCTGACAAGTATCCCTCCTCTACAAAGGTATTGTCTCGCAAATTTCTATTCTGTGTCTGTATTTCAAGTAAATAGCATTCTGATACTGTGTTTTGAAATAAAATATCTTGTATGATGGTGCAATGTGTAAGTGACTTCCAAACAGTGGCCTTTACTGTCAGAAGAGTTTGTTGAAGTGATGATTCATAAGAAGTTGGTTATTTCCGAGTCAGAGAAACCATGGCTGTATTTAAAGTAGAGATCAGGAAAAAGCTCAGAATCTATGGACTGCTCTTTGTAAATAGTTCATAGTGTCCAAATTGATTCTGGCCACTCTCTCTTTATAATGGTGGTGAATACTTGCTACTCTTATATCTTCATAAATCATACAGCAACATTGTGCCTAAAAAAATTTGATTTCTTTACTATACTTAACCTCATCTCATGATTTGATAATTCCTTTTGAGCGGTGTGTGTTTGTTGGTGAACCAAAACTAAAGACGATCAAAATTACTGGTTACGATGAATTCAGCAATATCACATACTATAATATTATTAATTATATATCTATACAAATATGGTCAAAATTTGATTAGTTTGACTGGAAAAAAATATTCAGTGCAACTTGAAATAGGACAGAGAGAGTATAATTTTCTCCCTCAATTAGAGAGGAATATGAAATTGAATTTAACTGAACTTAATACTTTGAATGCTTACAATACGTTATAATTATTTTGTGTTTGAATATTTTTAAACTGGATGATAATGGTTAGAATTATGGGAATATGTTTCTTCATATACTTACAAATTATTCGTTCTTGAAATTTTATTCAAATTATTGTGGGAATAGTTTTCATTTAATAATTTCTTTTGTTTGAAATTACAAAAAAAAATTGAGTCAACTGTTAAAATGATTCTAACTTTGAGCAGAAAGTGTTAATATAACCATGCAAATCAAGAAAGTGCCAAAATCACCATGGACAACTGTTAACGGGAATTTTGGCTGGAATATGATGAAATGACCTTTTTGCCCCTTAAAAACTTTAAAATGGAAAAGACTAAATATCTCTTTTTTCACCCCTTCCCTTTTCTTCACCCATGCCTTTTCTTCTTCTGAGCAGTCAATCACCATGGTCCTCAAATCCGGCGCCAACAGTATGGTTTCACCGGCGAGGTTGGCAGCTCAGCTGCTGACGACTAACTCAAAGGTGAGGAATCTGGGTGGCGGTGCAGGTTTAGAGCGATCGATGAAAATGGATTTTGCCAACTCGCGAGTAGGGGTTTCTTGGCTGAAATTGCTGATCGGTGTAAACAGGTTTCGATCGATCGACTGAGAGGTTGATTCTGGGATGCCTAGGTAGGGATTTTGCAGGTAGGGGGTGGAATTGTTGATTTCGGGTTGCGGGCTGGGCAGCAGGAGGTGGTGTTAGAGAGAAGAAGGGAAGGAGAGGGGTGGTGGCTAGCGGTTGGCTGTGGTCGGCGCTGCCGATTAGTGATGGGTGGAAAGCTGGGTCGGGCGGCGGCGGTGGGCTTGGGGTAGAGGTCAGAGGGTCGCTGATGCTACAACAAAGCCTTCAACAACTTGTTTTCACTCTCTTGACCATGATTTTCTCATTTTGTATGGTTATATTGGCACTTTCAACCTAAAGTTAGGGTTATTTTAACACTTGGCTCAAAAATTTATTATGCAATATGCAGTAGTTATAAGTTCATGACTCGATTAATGCAACCCAAATTTTTTATCTTGGACTCTTCTAATTTGTAGTTAAACCTTGATTTTTTAATAACTTATGGAAGATCATTTTTCAAGAGACCGTCTCTTTAGTTTAACATGAAAATCATTTACATAAAAATATTATTAAAATATATATTTTATTTTATTCATTAAATATAAAATGAGTTATTTCACCTCATAATTCATATAGTTCTTAAATGACTAAACTCTAAACTTTAATAATAATAATAATAATTAGTTTAAATGTGAGACGTGAAAATACATTAAAAAATTGAATCCTTTTTTTAATTAACAACATCGTGCAATGTGCGGTGGGACTCACGCTAGTATTAATTAAAATATATTATCATGCAAAAGATATGCCTCTCCTCACTATCTTTTCACCTTCAATGTTCAATATCTATTATTTTATTTATTTTGTTCTAGTTAAATTTTAAAATTTTATGGCTATTTGTGTATAATTAATTAATTTAATTTAATGTAATTTTGATAGATTAATATAAAAAAACTAATTATTAATAAATATTAATAAATATTATTTATACATTTATAAAATGATAAAATAAGTTGAAAGTTTGACTTGTGTTGGATTGTTGATAAACTGTGCAAATACTAAATTTAGTTGTATAATGGGCCTGTGATGTAAATGTGGGAGAAATAATTAGAAATAATTGAATGTAGATTGAGTTTTGTTGTGGATAACGAAGGCATTAACTTAGTGTAACCGTTAGACCAAGTGCAATGGTAGAAACCGTTAGTGGTCTCTTACAAATTAAATATATTATTTCTCTCAATCTTTCTCTTCCACCACACCCTAAGGGGATGTGCAGTGGTAGTCTCTTAATTTTAAGAGACCGCTATAGAAACAAAAAATGTCCACACTGGTGATTTCTAGAGCAGTTTCTTAATAATAGACAACTTTTTGGTCTCCACCTAAAAGCCCGCTAAAGAACCCACCATGTAAGATGCATGTGGCCCCTCTTTTGCCCCCTCTTGGGACACATGGCGCCCTGCCACTGGGCCACGTGTCCCACTTATCCTGCCCTTTTTAAAAAATTCATACGGGGACACGTGGCACCCTCTGATTGGGCCACGTGTCCAATCATTTTTTTAAAAAAACTAAATTATAAATTTGAAAATTTATTTTAAAATATGTAAATATTTTTAAAATCTGTAATTTTGTTCTAAAATCTAGAAGAAAAAAACAAAATATATAGTAATTTTTGAAAAAAATGAAATGAAATGATTTTTTTACAACAAAGAACGATATATAAAAGAACAAAAAATATTATTTAATAAATTTTGAAAAAATAAATTCAATTTTGAATATTATAGTATATTATTAGATTTCACATTCAATTTATTTTGGGTGGACAAATTTATTTAGATTAAATGTTAATTGTAAAATTAATGAGTAGGATGGAGAAAATCAAGTAGGGTCCATGAATAGTAGATAGTGGTCTCTTACCACTGTGAAGGAAAAAAAGGGTGGCCTCTTAAGTGGTTTCCTATGATCATGCCCTAAGGCATGTGCAGTGGTGGTATCTTAATTTTAAAAGACCTCTATAGAGACCGAAAATGCCCGCAGTGGTGGTCTTTTAATAATAGACCACACTTTGGGTTCCAAGCAAGAGCTCGATCAAGAGACGTCAGACGCAAGGAGCCGCCCTCATGCGACCCCTTTTTTTGTCCCCTCACGGGACACGTGGCACCCTACCACTGGGCCACGTGTCCCACTCAACCAACACCCTTTTTTTAAATTTTAGACGGGACACATGGCACCCTCTGATTGGGCCACGTGTTCCAACATTTTTTTTGTAAAATCTGATTTTTTTTATATTTGTAAAATTAATTTTAAAACATGTAAAATATTTTTAAAAATATATGTAATTTTGTTCTAAAATCTGGAAAAAAACAAAATATATAATAATTTTTTTAAAAATGAAATGAAATTATTTTTTACAATGAAGTACGATATATAAAAGAACCAAAAAATGAATTATTTAATAATATTTGAAAAAAACCATATTCAAATTGAAATATTATAATGTATTAATAAATTTCACATTCAACTTATTTTGGTGGACAAATTTATTTTAATTAAATGTTAATGGTAAAATAAAGGATTATGAAAGAGAAAATCAAGTGAGTTTCATGAATAGTACAAAGTGGTCTCTTACCACTGTGGATGAAAAATGGATGGTCTCTTAAGCGGTCTCTTAGACCATGTGCAATGGGGGAACCACTCTCAAACCACTCAAATTGTTTCAGTTAATTAAATAATCAATCTCTCTCATCCACCTCAACAATTCAAACCACAACTAAAACACTCCACTTTTTTCTCCTCAATGGTGAGAACCACTCCCAAACCATTCCATGGACCCCACTTGATTCTCTCTACCCTACTCATTAATTCTACCTTTAATAATTAATTCAAATACATTAGTTTACAGATAATAAATTGAAATGTAAAATTTTATAATACACTTTAATTTTATAATTTTGTTCATTTTATAATTTTAAGTTTTAATTTTAGTATTGTTTCTTGTTTTAAAATTAATGTTATGCACTTTGTTTTTAATTGTAATGTCGTTTAATATTTTTTTCTAACATCCATATTCAATTTTGTAGTTTTTGAAAAAAACAATATTTAAACAACTTAAAAATAATGTTTTGAAATATGAAATTTTTAAATACTAATTTTTAATTATTTTGAATAAACAAATTGAAAATAATATTAAATACAAAATGTACAAAAATTGGACAAGTAGAAATAAAAAAAGGAAGCAGAGAAGGAGAACAACGAAAAGCAGAAAAGGAAAGCATAGAAGGAAAAAAAAGCGTGGGCCCACAGGTGACAAATATGGCAGCCCCCCACGTGACCTTCATTTTTGCAGAATAGGAACGATTCCCATTTCCAAACCCAGACCCACATTTTTGTTAATTCCAACCCATTTCAGCCCCCCCACTGTGGGTATTAATTGTCCCTATTTGGTTATCATTTTTAATTCAACCCACTCTAAAACCCCACTGCACATGCTCTTAGAGCCGAAATAATTAAACGTGTCTGACAAACAGGTTAATATTTTTACGTGTTTCATCGAGCGAGGTGGAGTAACTTGTGTATGGCTCATATTTTCTTTGGGTTTCCTTAAATTCCTTTTAAAGACACTTTTACCCCAGGAACTTCCCCACTAATACCCCAATGGGGGCCTCCTTTGAGTTTAGTTTCATCCCAATTGTCGGCGGGCGGATTAGGGTCTCTTCCAGGTTGCTTGAAAACTATCTTACCATTATGTTTTTGACTACCATGTCATCCATATTGATTTATAATTTTTAACATATGTTGTGTCTAAATGATTTATAGCTGAACTGACACTACTAGAGGCAAGCCAATTAAAGGCACCCGTTGAAGGCGCTTTTGGCCGAAAAAATATGAAACTACCTTGGTGAAGAGGTTCTGATATAGGAAACCCTTTCCCGGAGCTGCAAAACAATTAAATGTGTTTTAAGTCTAAATTGGCTTTAATTAGCCATAACTAAAGGCGGTTGTGACAAACCTCCTTTGAATTACTATGTTTCCGAGTTTGTAACATAGGCCTATTACTGTTCCGAGTTCGTAACAGGGGCCTATTACTGTTTCGAGTTCGTAACATCCTTCCTGCTGCGTTTATGAAGGGAGGACAGACATTTTGAGTTTGGAAGGTATGCTGCCGAGAACTTTCCGAACCCAAAAATGATTTGAGTATGGATATACCCTTATTAAGATGGGTTCCGAGCTTGAAACCCACTCCACATAAAAAGAATTTTTTGCCGGCACATTTATTTTATTTTGCATGAACAAAAATATTTTAGGGTTTTTCCCCATTCATATTCCATTGATAATGAAGTAAAGTTAATACATCAGAGAGCAATACTTTCCAATTGAAGAAGGTAGAAATTAGGGTTTTACATCTATAAATTATCATTTAGGGTTTGTAGTTAAATTAATTAGGGTTGAGTTATGATACATGTTGTGATGATACTAATGGGTTGCATTGTAATTAATTGATTGGGTAGGATAATGGATCAATGTAGGATAATGGATCGGAATGAACTCATTGGTAAAGATCTAAAAAAATCTCCCGATTACATGCAATTGATTGAAGCATTTCTTACGTTAGCGTTTCAACATGCATCTAAAAATGGTGTTGTTCGAGCATGATGCCCATGTAAAGATTGTAGAAATGATGTGTATCTAGGGAGAAAGAAATTTCAAGAACATCTTATAATGAGGGGGTTTCAAAGTTCCTACACTTGGTGGGTATGGCATGGGGAAATTGGAGAAACAGCTGGGACAAATGATTTTAGTAACACGAATGTGGATGATGATTTGGATGGAAATGCATAATTTGACGAAAGGGTGGAGGATATTACAAGAGAGTTCAAAGGTAAACCCAAGGTCTTACAAACCTTACTTGACGACAAATAAACGCCATTGTACAATGAATCCCAACATTCACTACTTAGTACGACTTTACAGATAATGAATTTGAAAGATGTATTTGGGTGGACTAATAAGTCAATGAACAAAACTCTGGAATTGCTTCTGGAATTGCATCCCGAAGGTAACATGATCCTGGAAAGGTCGTATACGGAAAAAAAATTCTTTGCCCGATAGGATTGGAATTGAAAAAAAATACATGCTTGCAAGAATGATTGTAGGTTTTACCGAGGGGAAGAAGATGAAAACCGAGAAATATGCCTGGCATGTGGTGAGTCTCGTTACAAATAGAAGAGGGGTGCAATTCCGGTGGGTACGGAAGTGGTAATTAAGACAAAGAAGAAAACACCGAAAAAAGTGATATGGTACCTCCCTATTGTTCCTCGATTGCAGAAGTTATTTGTTTGTAAGGAAGATGCGAGGTTTTTGCGTTGGCACACTGAGAGGGATCGTCTGGTGGATGATGTGATCTGGCATACGTCGAATGGTGAGCAATGGAAAATTTTGATGCATACACTGAGTTTGGTAAAGAACCGTGACATTTAAGGCTAGCCCTATGTACTGATGGCATGAAAACATTTTGTAATATGAGTAGCACACATAGACCTTGGCATGTGGGTATGGATTGTCAGCACTTACATTTAGGAAAGAATGTCTAGAAATAGATGTTCAAATGGCAATCAATGTTGGGATTACCGAAGAGGAGACAAGGGCTACCGTACAGCCATTAGATGTGGATGAGGTTGAGATGTGTGATCTATTTCTTAAATTCCAACAAAACAAGAAGGGTGAATACAAGAAGGAAGCCGAAAAACAAGTTACGGAGCTAGTGGTAAACCCTGCAACTATTTTTTGTTTCCATCTTTTACAACCCTTCGTGAATTTATTTTAAATTTCCATTTATGATAATACTTAGGATCAATTAAATAATGATGAATTGGAGGGGAATTCATACCCATATTCAAGCGGGGCATCGTTTGTGCAACTACAAACAAACCCGACCACCCGGGGTATGTGCGGGGAGTGGATGTGTTCCTAAACCAATGTGGGGCATTCAGAATTACATGGTACTATGGTCGTGCGCAACCATCACAAGTCCACACATTACCAAAACTAACACTTGAGCAAGAAAAACTAATTCAAACTCAAGACATTCTAATCCGGAAGTTGATCCAAAACACTGGCCTTGTGATTCCCGAGAATTTAGATGATATGACACCCCATTGGACTCTTCCATCAATAAGATCGCACCATTCTCCGAAAGATGTCGAGCTTAATCGGGAGGCAATCATTGAATTTCATAGAAAGCCGACAACCGAGACAAGGCCATCTTCGCTAGTGAGAAAAGGTACCCATGCAAAATTTAACAAATAATGAATAAAATAGTTTGTATGATAATAAAAAAAAACAAGACTGGTGCGATGTAGGGTTCATATGTATGTGAGATTTACATTGATCAAGACATAATGGTTGACTAATTCCGTACCAATTTTCAAAGGTTTGTCAAGAGTTTCTTTATAGAAAGCATTGGTGAAGGGTGTCCCGTTGCCAATTCCAGACGAGGAATACAATAATGTAGGTCCTGCTCCTGTAATGTTTCTTTTGTGGCCACGTCGACTACTAAATACCGATCCTATAAAGGATCAACATTTGAAAGTCAAGCGGCCAACAGCACCTAAACCGGTCCAACCTACACCTAAACCTATCCATAGGACACCTAAACCGGGCGAAACAACAACAGACAATACCCGACCACATGTTGCTAGAGCACATGTCCCAAAAGACTCATCGCACTTCATATAAGCTCTCTACAATTGGCTTCTATCTCATGAACTCAACTCAACATATGTATTCTTTGGAAATGAATGTGTATTTGGTGGCAAGAGAGATATCATAGCTATATAGGGTGATTTCGAAGACTTTTGGAAATGTGAGCAAGTTAATCAGATGCTTATGTCCATATACATCTTGTAAGTAAAATGTATACTCTGTCATATTTTATTCATGTTTATTATTTATTCTTAACTCATTGTTTACAACTAATGTGAAAATATCTTAATTTCGAGGAATATGTATTTCATGTTTAATCAAAAGAAGGGATGGATCGGATACATGGGCCCGGTGATGACTCAAGAGATCGGTTGTACAAAACAACAGAGAATATACTACATTAAAAAAAATATAGGGAGAAAGGATAAGAAATTATTCATTGCACCCTACATATAAAGGTTATAGTAAGTGTCTTCGTTATGTCTATTAACACCAATTCCGTGGTTTAAAACATTAATATCATTTTCTTTTCTGGGATCATTGGTGATTTATCATTATTGTTCCGGAAAAGAAGCGTTTCTATTGGATGGATCCCTTACACTTCTAACCGCCAGATGCGTTTGTTAGGATTTTGGAGTCGACCATGAGGACGGAAGGGAATATGTTGAAATCAATTTCAAGGTGGTTGAAATCAAGGTATAATATGCAACAATTACATAGTTTTTTACAAAGGGATTTCATTATTTCTTACTCTACGTTACAAATTCACCGTTCCCTCAATCAGTACAAGAAATAAGCGCAAACATGGGAGTGCAGCTACTACGTAAAGTTGTATGCAATAGAGTGCATAGAAGGCGTAAAGTTGGATTTACTTGAGATTGAGAAGGTAATTATATATTTGCCTCTAATAAACATTAATAAGTTTTCAATTGCAACTATAATGTATCCTAGAGCAAATGACTTCTGGGGCCCTAGGTCATCGTTCACCTTTGGCCCTCCACTTTTTTCCCATACTTTAGGCCTTTCAACTTACAAAATAGTTTAATCATGACCATTTCATCATATCAGTCAGTTAACTTTAAAATTTCTTCTGTTAGTTGAGGTAAAACTGACTTTTCACCTTTTTAAATTACAACCCCAGCCTTAAATTTTTTAAAATTACAACCTAGCCCCCCTCATTATTACAACCCAACCCCTTAAAATTTTAAAGTACAAATAGCCCCTCCCCCGTGCCCAAGTTGCCGCGGTGGTGGAGTGGACGCCATTCGCTGGCGTCAAGCAGGTCTCACAATTGATTTTCTCCAAAAATAATCTGTCCTTGATTGCGCACCAAGAATTTGCTCCATAAATCAATATTAATGATTGAGGATGAGTTCAACACGTTCGACCTAACTCGGCTCCGCGACGGCGGTGACTCGGCGATAATCTTGTGAATTAGGGATTCATTCAAAAAAATTCGCACATAGCTGTGAATTGCATTCCTCATCTCCACCACTGTCGGCGTCATCATCATCATCCGCATATCCCCTGCTTTCTTGCTTCTTTCGGCGCTGGTCGGAGAGCTGGCGGCGATGCTCAGTTAGGGTTTATAAGCTTCGCTTCTGTTCCTGCTCCTCCATGCCTTGGGTCTGATGAATCTAAGGAGTTCTTCTCCCCGGGAAGGAAACTCATGGCAGAAGAAGGTGGGACATAGGAGCTCTTCTAGCCGGAGATGGTGATTAGCGAGCCTTTGGCATTCATGACAGCAAACCTGTGACAACGAAGAAATAAAATCTCCACGGTGGAGAGATTAAATCACCGGAGATTTGAATGACGGATAAGGAACTTTTCCGGCATCAAGAACATGAATTTTCTTTGCCTTAGAATTATAAAGCAGTTGGAGATAGGGAAAGCGGCAAAGCGGTGGTGTGTGGCGGGGGGTGGACAGGGAGTGGTGGTGGACAAGGAGGGAGGTGGCACGAGAAAGGGAAAGGCAGAAACAAAGAAATTTTTAAATTTTAAAAAAATGAAAGGAAAAAAAGAGAGGAAAAAGTCAAATTTGCCCTTCAAAATTGACGTTTTAACCTAATTTAGCAGTTTGACCTGAAGGAAAGGTCACAATTCACCAGTTTTATAAGTTCAGGGGCCCAAAGTTTGGGGGAAAAAGTGGAGGGAAAAAAGGTAAATGGTGGGGACAGTTCAAGGGCCACATAAGTCATTTGCTCTATTTGCTACTAAGTTGCTACTCGCAGGTTCTTCCAAAGGCAACAAGACCTTATTCCAAAGAAGTTATCAACAACGCGAGGAATTGTTTGGTGAAGCATCTCATTCTCAGTCGCTCTTGGTAACCGAAACTTGGTAGAGTGACATAAATTACATAAATTAGTGTGATGTGAAAGTTTGGAATAAAAATGTGTTGATTTCTATTCCTATCTATAGATTATTACTTAGTTAGCATTTTCTATAGATTATTGTTATCTTGTAGAGCAAAACTGTGTACTGGGTTACAATTGTTGGTGTTGAACGAGGCCTATTTAGAGCCAGGAAAATGAATGAAATTCATATTTTAACCATTGGAGCCATGTACAATTTTGAGTTCGTAAGCCTAAATATCTCTTTATTATGCTCTTGGCTAAAATTGTTCCGAACTTGGAACAGAATTACCCCCTCCCAAAGAAAATTAGGATGAACGAAATTTACATATACGGCCCAGATAGCAACTCTGAAAAAGGAACTCATTAACAACCTGGCCCTAATTTACCGTTTCGTGTGAGGAATATTCACTATTCCGAGTTCAGAACTGAAGACCTTGGCCAAATGAGGAAACCACTGTTCCGAGTGAGAAACTCTGTAACGGTGATTTTTCGGCAAGTTAAAGGCTGTTCTTGACTGCCTTTAAAATGTCTTCCGAGTCACAACACATGTCCAAGGTCGAGGGAGGGAGTACCGGTTCCAAGCTCCGAACACATTAAAGGTGGTTCCTCTGCCCTTTCTAAGGCGGTTCAAAACCTCCTTTAATTGGTGTTTTCAAAGGTGGTTCTCGAAACCACCTTTAATTGGATGCGATTAAAGAAACGACCAGAGAAGGCACTTTGAAAGTGTTTTCTCTGGTCCGATAAAATCGTCTTTAATTGACTGCATTGTTAATTCCAAGCAACATTTTCACGTAGCATAATGCTGTGAAATTAGTTAAGAAGGCTATCTTTTTAGAATCTTCTGGGTTCATCAATATTTGATGCTATCTTTTATATGCGTCAAGAAAGACCATAGCTTCATAGCCTGAGATCTCTTTTACAATTTTTTTGTTATTTGGTAGTGGATAGGAATTTCAGGAGAAATGTTTTTTCAAGTAATTTTAATCAATACAGATCCTCCATCCAGCATTTTCTTTACTAACCAAAATTACGTTCACCAGCCAAGTTGGATAAAGAACTTCTTGTAGTATTTCGGTATGCAAAAGGGTTTTCACCTCTATTTCGATTGCTTGTTGGCACCATGAGTGAAGATTTATTTCTGTTGATTAAATGCTTTCACATAAGGGTTGATATTGAGGGAGTGTGTTGAAATGTTGGAGTTAGCCCTTGCATATATGTATATGACATATCCAGTCCCAGCTATTTGAAACTAAGCAAGCGAAGTATTCACTTCAGGAGACTGGACATGCTTGCTAAAACCTGAAAGGAAAATACAGGCACGCCACCACAAACTAACCAATCGCAAGACTAGCGAAAATCAATACTAGACATGATACCCTCATTTGGACCACTAAACAACCGAGTGAAGTGCGATAAGCGGACTACGATAACATGATCAATGCCATGTACATTAAGATTAGGAATACCTGACAAAGTAAGTGATTTCTACTCTAAAAAAATACATGAGCAAGAACGATAATGAATTGAGTATTTGATATTCCCCCCTGGGGTCACCTTGAGTAATTTTGTAGGTACTCGAAGACATTGGGACACTCTATAGTTGATTCCCTAAACTATCATCACTTGGAAGGAATTTTCCACATCAGTAGCCCTGACCGTGGGGACTTGTGTTTCTTTCTGGGTTTTAAAAGTACCTTGTAAAGGCTGAAGCCCATGTCAAAAATAACATGGGAATAACAGGACACACAACGTAAAAAAATATATTCTTACATTGAAAGGAGTCAGTGAGTAAAAATTTAGTTCATCAGGCAAGGAAAACTTGTAGAAATAGTATGTCCACATAATTGTACACTCACAACGCTAAAGACGACCGATAACAGTGAAACTCTTCCATATTAAAACCAGTTCCATTTAATAATTAGATGCGTAAAAATAGGTTACGACAATACGAAAATTTTACATTGAGGCTATAATTATATATCAAATAGCCATAAAAATAGGCGCACTAAAAATAGATGGATAAATGAAAAATCTTGTAAACTCAATAAGGATCTGACTAGGTGGTTAGATGAGATGCCAAAAAAGGCTAAAAGCTCGAGATACACATGAAAACATTAAAATACAAAATAGTGGGGGTAACACAGCGATGTGTTTCTAGTTAAATGGTTATGGGTCGCAAGATGCATCTTGAACACCATTAGGATCGTTACGCTGGCGCACCCAACTCACTCAATAGCTTCACAAAATCATGATACAGTAAACAAATAGTGTACTAATAACCCCAGACTACTGGCCTACTAGGAAAAAGAATATAACTTGAGCGAACTTAGTCAAATTAAAGTGATACTAGCATCGCCTAAACAAAATTAATGTCAAAGAAACAAGAGGAATCATAACATAATAAAATAAGTATTTCATTGAATAGTAGATCCATACAAAAACTAAGGATTATAGAAATATTTTTCACCTTAACTGCAAGCTTCCCCTAGTAAGAATAACATCATATTATTTGCCAACTTATTACATAAATGAATATATACTTAAGTCCCAAGTTGTGCACTAGCAGGGCCATAAAGTCCTCACGGGGGAAAGTTAAGGAATGGTTGACCATTCTCCCACTACACCAAATTCATTTTTCGATGCCCCCCATGAAAGTGTACTATCTTTCTCACCACGTGGAGAGGCTATACTAGCAAGTAGTGATTGCTCGCTTCGATGGTAAACCTACTCCACCCCTTAACCTAGTTAAACAAAATCGTGAAGGAACTACTATCTCACAAAATTTTCAACTAAGTAGCTCATGTTCTACCTTGGGCTCGGCTATCACGAGCCCAGGATTTTCCCTTGCATTGGTTTTCTTCTGCTCCAATGCCCAAGTGCCTCGCAGGCGGAGATTCTACATAATCCTTCACCCCCGTCCTGTGTTTGGCAACTGACATTATCAAAAACCATAAAAACATAAGCATTAGATAATCCCAATTGTAGAAAAACTCAAACACTTCTAAAGTAATATAACTTACAGTGAGCATGGAGATCTTCAGGACATTCTTTAAAGGATTTAATCCATAATTGCACCACAATCAACCGACTTAACCTCCCCAACTTATCAAAATATAGTGGTTTCTCACATAATCGGTGAGAAACCCAACCCAAATATGGGATAGCTCTTGTGTTCCCAATAAACCCATATATCCTTGAAACATCACAAACCACTGTCATCATGGGAAAAGTCCATGATGGACAACTTACCTAAACACACTCATATGCTACTTCTCAAAATACTTAACTCAAAGAATACACATGCAAACATAAATTGTGAAGAGACTCTAACAGCAATTAATTTTATAGGCACATAGGAGCTTTGGAAAAATAAACCTTCATTAATAAAAACACTTTTAAAGGTTGCGTCCTTTCGCTTTTCCAAAAATTAACTAACCAGTTATTAAGCCTTGGAAAACTAAACACCGCGATGTTCAGAATCTTCCAACAAAAAAATCAAAGAGACTATGCATACATGGCATATTTGTCTAATTACAATCCCACATAACAAGTTACCCATGAACCCATTTATTCTTTTGCCCGCATAGTCCATATAGGCTATACAACTACAATTTAAAGTACACAAAAAAGTACATGATTTACACAAATACCCTACAAAATCTTAATAAATAATCACTTACATGGCTCATGTAGCAATGCCTGCCCTGCTCTTCGTACCATACTTGACTATAATTTCAACCACAAAATTTCTCCTTTAAGTTAGTGTTGGACTTTATACAAGCCAAGACACCACCATTAACAACTTCGCTACAACTCATGTAACTTCAACACAAGTGGGTATATCACCTCCAGATTCGCATAATTGGAAAATCACCAGCAGAATGACACAAGCGGATGATCATCGTACCTTTTCACTACAACACCCAAACCTCATGGACCTTCATAATAACACCAAAATCCCCTAAACCCAAGGAGTCTACATCAAACAATATTGTACAATTCACAAAATTTATTAATAAAACCCGTTACTTGCTACCAGTTTTCCATTAATCCACATACATACATCCCTAGTTCCACTACAAAAAAAAACATTTATAAAAAAATATTTAATTATTACCCCTCTACATAAAATCAAAACCAAACATCTTTACCTCTACACAATCTCACGGTTACAATCCAATGTCATTAAAAAAACTTAGATTCAAAGTACATCTTTACTAAGAAAAGTCACAATACATGATTTCACTGTCACAATCCAATACCATAAAAAATATTACATTCATAATACACCTTTATTAGGAAAGGTCATCGTACACGCTTGATAATTCAAAGTCAATACTAAAAAAAGGTTTAGCCATGCGATCAACCAATATAACCGCTTATAGTCTAAACTCTTCTAGAACATTACCAATAAGGAAGTTTGGATATTGAAACCTTCCCCCATTATCCTCATCCTAGAGGATCTCCGCCGATTTCCAGCGCATGTGTAAATACAATACCCGTTGTGGGTATTGCAAATGGTCTCTATCCGTCTCATATTCTTCACGCAGTAAGACTTACGATTAATAACTAGCCTAGAACCTGAATGACCTAGATGCGTATCACTAGATATACATAGTATGTATAGGTTTCTAGACTTAGCTACAATTCTTAAACCTGTTAGTCCAAGCGGTGACAAGGAGTTGTTAACAGCTCATTAGATATCCCGGGCCTCATAGATAGTGCATTAGCAATATATTTGTTGAGATTCACATATAGCTCATGTTTTCTTTTGAGCGATGACTTAAGCATTCAACATCGTTCTTCTGGTAGGGAACAATGGACTCCCCTCGACTATCCTAACCTTACTCGCATACTTTGTCAGTAGTTGAATGGTATACTCAAGTTCAAACACACAAAAATATACAAATTATTAATGCACTTACTTTCAAATCCAAAATATTAAGTCATTATATACATTTTTTTCATTTAACCCAAATACATTAATTAAATAAAAATAATAGCTCAAACCTAATCTACATGGCCAATAATTGACCCACTAGCACCTCCCATAGGCGGGTTGGTAATGACCTTCTTATCCGTCCTTGGCTAATGGGTGTAGCCAAAGGCGTTACTTTGTTGCGGTGGATCACTAAGCGGATCAACTTCTATAGCATCTTCTCCTTCAACTTTCTTTAGATGGATAACAATATAGCGTACACTCTCAAAGCTCCTTCAATGAAGGAAATGAGTCAATCTTTCCCAACTCCTCGATCAAAGAAAAGGGATGGCTATCATCCTTAATCTTCTCAGCAAATCCCTCATCCACATCTCGCTTCACATTTTCCAATGCCAATGATATGGAAGCTAGGTCATATAATCTCGCGGTACCCAAGTTCGTATTTATCTTATACATATACTCCCAAAGAATTGCACCATACCACACTAATATCTTTAGTATACACATAAAAAAAATAGTAAACCAATTTTTTTTCACAATCTCATTCATAAGTACATGAGGATCATCCAAATAGGCAGGTCCTTCCTTAATCATTTCATGAAGCTCTGCTTGAAAAACACCATTCACTTTAACCTCTTCTTGGCAAAGACTTTACGTCTTCGCCAACTCTACATCAAGTTCATCACTAGTTTCTTCACTTTGCTTCAAATTGGCTTCCAACTATTCCACCAGCTTGAAAAGGTCACCCACTTTATCCGCATAGTCGAAAAGACATCGCCCTAAAGACATCACCTTAAATGAAAAACACATTACACAGTAAGCTAATATGATATATATTAATAAGACATACATCTTCAACATTCCTCAATCACAGAGTTAAACAAGGAAGTTGGGTTCTTGGCACCATTCATCGCCATACACAGTTGGTAGGTCATAACCACGTTGGACAAGCTCTTTGTCTCGCTGCGAATGGGCTTAGTCAACTTATGAACTTTTAAGGGCTCGACACTCGCATATTCCTCCGTTCCAAGTTAGCACCTAAAACCTCCAGATGCAGATCTAGAAAGTTCAACAACATAACCATGGCGAGCTTGCGGTGTTGGCATGTTAGCATATAACTTATTTTTATCCTTCTTTAACTTTGGTTCACCACACACATTATTAGGACGCTCATGATCTAGCTGAGAGCCCTTATCAGATAGATCATTTTCTCCCCCTCCTCAAATAATGGGTGGCTTCACTACTGTGCTTGATAGCATCATTCATGGAAATATTCAAAACATCAATATGGATGAACACAAACCACAAAATCAACATACATTAAATCACATAGAGCACTAAAAACCCAAATAAAATATTGGTGACAACCTTGCTTTTCCCCAGGGCTTCCTATATTTATCTAATGGTCGGCCGAATCCTTCATAATCTTACTCTTATACTTCAATTTCAATACCTTATCAGAATGCTTATTAAAGAGAACGAAATTTTTTAATGGAACATATATTTGCCATCAGAGCACTTGACATACATATACTTATAATTCCGAACCCCACACTTGTTAGGGAACTTCTACACTAACTCGACCCCAGGAATACCTGGGAAGAAAGTGAACCCATCTTCACCACTCTTCAACCTCCGTAGTTGATAAAATCCAGAAAACAAATCCACATTAAAAAATTACGGGCCCCCAAAACACTTCCCCAAACAAACAACCATGGTCATACTCCAAGGATGAATTTGGAAAAGATCAACAACACAAGCCTCCATGACGCCCAGAACAAAATCCGGGATGGGCAAGGTCAACCTATAAAACACATAATGCTTATACACAATGAAATACCCGCATGAGGGTCCCACACTCTTTCACCTTTGCCTAGATTCTAATCTCACAATCATTCAGAAAAGAGTGCTACTCACTTAGGACAACTATATTATTTTAAATAATAACATTATCATCATCATCAACTAGTTCACTTCCCTCTTTCCCCCCACTTCTTCTTCCCCGATGACCAACTCATCATGAACATGCATCTCAATGTGAATCGCCTCCCACCAATGACATTAGGATTGGAAGTGGAGGATGAAGACTCAGCACGTTCAACAACCATGTGCTTCAAATAGAATGTTTTGAAAAGGTAATTTACCTTTTGCAAGTAAGATTTCACAAAGACTCCACAAACTTCTAAAATTCCTAGAGAGATATAGGAAACAAGGTAAGTCCCTCATATGCACACTCGCTTTTATAGAAGCACCAACGAATTCAAATCGATAAAGTCACTTTTAAGATTAATCACCTTTTTCAGGCAATCAAAACTTGTGTCCGTTAAGAATCGGAGACATCACATCTCAATTTTTGAAAACATGCTTTGTAATAATTACTCTGCAAGTCGTTCCATTAATATGTAAATTTTCCCTTTTTTTTGTGACATTACTAACCATTTCCCTAAATTAAACGAATATTAATCGGTTACAAATTTATATTTTAAATCCATTTGCAACCAAAAACCTTCAGAATTATTACATATACATTTTTTACTCATAAAATCATTTTCAATTTCATTCCCAGTATACTTTTTCCCTAATATTTTATGTATATTTTTCTATTTCTATTCACCCCGCTTAAAAAATTACATTACTATCGGAAAACAAAACCCTGCACTCTGCTTCTTATGACTCTGTAGCTGGAGGGCTTATAGTATCCCAACTAGTCTAAACTAAACAAGCAAAGACTAGACCGATTTTCTAAACCCACAAAGGATAACAGATGCGTGCCGCCACAAACTAACCAACCGCGAAGGAATTGCTATCCATAATTCACTCTCTTGGAACTTGATCATATAGAGTGAAGCACAAAAATTGAACCACGATCACACAGTCAATTCCCTAACAATAAAGATAGAGAAGATCAGACAAAGTAAGTGATTACAACTCCCAAAAATAATTGAGCGAGAATAATACTGTCTTGAGTATCGGAGCTTCCTCCCCGAGGTCCTTCTTGGGGACTTTTTTAGACTCGGTGTAACTGATTTTGGGAACTATTGTCACTCGGAAGGAATCCCGCATCACCTCTTTTGTCTCATACAGACAAGGGTAATACATCTCTATATAGTTTTTTAATGTCATGATGACCTCTTGCTTGACTCGGGATGTAAAAACTTCCCTATTTTAACTGCATGTGTATATTATTCATCACTAAGGCTGACAAACAAAATCTCCTCTCCCAAACCGACTTTGGTGTGTTCGTTATTTAGGAGTTGTCCCTTGTTGATTGTGTGGACCATCTGTTGCCTTTCTTTCTTTATGGGTTGTATCATTTTTATGGTCTACTTGTCGACAAAGACTCTGCGTAAAGTGGAATCGCCTATCTCATAATGTATAGTGGGTTATTGTACATTGTTGCATTTGGCACTGCATCATGTTCGCTGAACGTGATTATTTTTTTTCAGGCGAAGCATTTTATCTGTTGGTTCCTGTGGCGACATATGCCTCTCCCTTCAGTGCGAAACCAGAGGAAAAGTTGAGGAGGGGCAGGGGCAGCATCCACCGGAGGGTAGGGGTGCAGAGGAGGGGCAAATACTATTCATTAGGGCAGCATCCACCATGGCGGGGGGGGGGGGGGGGGGCCCCC
>JAULKM010000013.1:11898970-11914236 GCA_032355605.1 Rubia tinctorum
CACCAAATGACTTTGCCTTCCATATTGAACCATCCTCAAGCACGAGTCTAGCATCTGCTACCTTCCAAGGTCTTCCTACCAACCCTGAGGTATTTGTTTTCATCAAAAATCTTCACATAAACAATAATTTACATTACTACAAGCAAATACTATCGCAATTTCTTTCCCAACATGTCGACATTCAACTCTGCTATACACAGATAACTGACGTTATGATTCAAAAAAACTTCACACCAATGTAATCTCTCTCCTATCAAAATTCATACAGCCAATAATCCTTCCTGGAGCAGAACAAGGATTGCCACTTCATGGCATAAGTAGATCACCGTGTTATCGAATTCAGCCTACAAACTTCACTCGTATATAACTGTTGAAACTTTATCCTTCTCCGTGTACACAAAAAAACATTTAGATAAAAAAAATTCAACAATTGACCTAAGTTTAAAAATGAAAAATCATCACTTGTTTATCATTATTTACAGACTTACAATCAAACCTTCCAACTCTGGCCTACTTCAAAGCCCAGATATTGTTAATTCATAAAAATGAAAGAAAACAACAAAGACTAAATCATAAGAATGATTTAACTCTAACCACTAGAACATCCAATTAGATTAAACAAATCAATAAACGAACTTATCCCCTTTGCCCCATTCAACCTTTTAAAAAAAAATTAACTTGCTGATTCATTGTCAACATCCACCTACAATTGTACATTTTCAAAGCTTCAATCATCAATTAGCAATATACTCAGATAAGCATTCTCCCAAACACATCATAAAACAGAGAGAGAGAGAGAGAGAGAGAGCAGAGCAGAGCTTACCAGTAGAAGGGCCTTCGGAGGAGACGGAAACGGAGGAGCACCTGACGGTCAGGAGCCGGAGTTTGGGAGAAACGGCGGTAACCGCAAACGCGCCGCCATGAATTGTTCGCAGTGCAGAGTCCATATTATTTACTGTTTTTATTGTTATTATTATTACCGGGATAGGTTTTCTTAATGGCCACTTTCTATATGTACTCAATGTTTTGGGGGCAAAAGTTTAAAAAAGGAAATAAAAAACTAAAAAGTACCGTTGCCAAATATGGAGTACAGGATAAATCACGGGGGCTAAAGTGAGAGAAACTGAAAAGGCTGATTACGAAAAATAACGTCGACAGCAGGGTTCGAACCTGCGCGGGCGGAGCCCAACAGATTTCAAGTCTGTCTCCTTAACCACTCGGACATATCGACCATTATAATTTCCGAAGTACTAAAAAGAAATTTGTTCAAATACCCAATACATCATCTACATTTTCTTTTGATGCTAAAACTTTTATGTCCTTGTGGATGACCATTTAGTCATTCTTACTTCCATCCCATCTCAAATTTTGTAGAATGGTCTTTTTTTTACATTTATCAAAAAAACATATTTGATCATTAATAATGTTTAATTACATATAATAAAAAAAATAAAAAGCTTATAAATAAAAACTACTTATTACGACGAATCAAACAGTATCACATATGATAATATTATTGTTGCAAAATATAATTGATAATGTCTTGTATGATGGTCACGCAGTGAGACCAGTGATTGATTTATAAATAATAGAGACTTAATTTGGGATGTGGTATTAATTATAGTTTTCTAATTCTCCAGGGACTGAATTGCAAATGAATTAAATCTAACCATGCCTTTACTATTCAACATCTCTTCTTCTTCCCCTCATTCTAACATTTTCTTTCTCTCTCAAAAACCGATCATCTCTCTCAAAAATCGCCCATCTCTCTCTCTCTCCTCTCTCTTTTTTTCCCATTTTCGGCGACCTACGTTTGTTATTCCGGCAGAAATTATCTATTTTTTATTCGATTATGTTGCTTAATACGCATCAGATCGTGTTTCATGAGAGTGACTCGAAGCTTTTGGTCCATTTTTTAGAGTTTCTTCCATGTTTGCTTGCTAATTGGTTCGTTTTTTCATCAGGTAATTCTGACGACCTATCTTTGTGTTTCCGCCTAATAATCTTTAATTTTAATCGATTTCGTTGTTTAATAAACTTTTTTGTCGGTGAACTCTGAGCTTTCTGTCGGATTTTTACATTTTTTACTCTATTCGCTTGGAAGTAGTTATCGTATTTCATCAGGTAATTGCGACGGTGAAGGTTTTCATATATATGTTATTTATTAGGTTTTCATTGATGTTGATCGTTTTTAACTATATTATTTTTCATGTTGATCGTTTTGTAGATGTCGAAGAAAGGAGGTCGAGTTGAATCTATTAGATTAGATAAAATAGTGTGGAAAATTGCCAAATCTTACTCTCAGCCTTCCGGTTCTTTGAAAGTTGTTGTAAAGGAGAAGAAACTTCTTCTCCTCAAGGTTTGTTGTTTCTTTTATTTATTTGGCAAGAATATTTGAATTTATTACTATATTTGTTTTTTTGTCGTCTAGGGTTTTTAGTGATGTTTTACTGTTTTAATGTGTTGTTTCAAGGTTTTCAATTGATTTTCCTTCCTGTTTATGTTTAAAATGTGTTATGTATTTATTTATTATTTTTTTTTTATATTGTTATTGTTTGATTTTTTAAACTACAGTGTTTCTATTGTAATTTTCAACAGGAATGATGAGTTAAATATCTTAGGTGATTTTTTTATTATCTCTGGTTTTACTTGATGCTTTACAGTTTCGATTTGACGATACAAGTATTTCAATTGACTTTACTGTTCCTATACTGATGTTTCTTTGTACTATGTTGTTCTGTGTGTGATGATGGTGCTAGTTTTCACTAGTATGTATTAACTATTTCTATATGATGTTGCATGTGTGTGGGTTTCACATTTTTTGTATGCGCACATTTTTTGTCCTTTTTTCAGAATGACGTTGTTAGGTTTTTCATTGATTTTTTTCATTTCTTTAATGGTCATATATTTTGTTTAATTGATTATCCTGAATTTTAGTCCTAAACTTGCTTTCTAATTGATGTTTTTGACTTTCTGTGAATATTTATATATATGTATGTGTGATGCTATTATTTATGCTATAAATTATGTTTTTTTTAAGATTGTGGTGGTTCTGTCAGAAAATTTGATAGGATTCATGGTCTGACAACTCTCACATTTACTGCATGTATTTTTTTTTGTATAATTTTGTTGTTTATTTTTTATTAATGTTTTGTTTTTTGTTCAGCCCTGAGCCCAAGAAAATGAAAAGAAGAAAGTGGTTGAGGTACCTGTTCCAGCATTTCCAGCCCCCTGATGCTTTTGTGCCTAAAGAAAAGATCCGGAAGAGGCGTGTAAGCTGTTGTTAAACGGGTCAAAGTGATGTGTGGTATGGCTAAAGTCCCGACTGAGCGTGAGAGCGATTCTGAGGCCCAAGGTATTATTCAAATTTTAATGTTTTGTTTTATTATATGATTTTTTAATTAATTTGATACTACCTATTTTAAATCTTTTTTGATGTTTCATGTTTTTTAGAGGAGGGTGCCAGTAATGTTCATTCCAACCAAGTTGTATTTGCTTCAGCTGAGAAGGCAACTGGTAGTATTTATACTTTTGATTATTTTTCAGTTGATATTTTATTAATTACTCTTTACCTTTTATCAGTATGGTTTGATGTTTCATATAATTCAGGTGAGAGTGTCAGTCAAGTTTCTGCTAACCCTGAAAGATCTGCTAAAAGGGTAAAAATAGTTTTTCCCTTTTAATATTTCTTTTCTAATTTTTGATAATTTAGTTTTTGCTTCTTCCTGCTTAGTAATCTGGTCTTGATATTTTATTTTAATTCAGATACGGTGGTTATCCCAGTTCCAGCTGTACAGATTGGAAAATCTGCTAAAAAGGTAACAATAATTTTAATTTTGGAATACTTAGTTTTGTGATATGATCATTTATTATTATTTTTCCCTCTTGCTTACTAATATGCTATGGTGTTTCTTTAAATGTAGCTAATGGTGCTCAAAAAAGTTGCTGTTGAAATTGAGAAATTTTCTAAATCAGATTGTAATTTCTTTCCTCTTTGAAATATTCTATTTTTGATTTGGTGTGTTTTTTATTTGATATTATTTGTTTTGTAATCTTATTTTTTTTGGTTTTATTATATGTGTAGATGTTGCTGCTAAAAACGGTTCTCCAGTTTCAAAGAAGTTTAAGTCAAAACTTCATTTCAAATCAATGTCGTCTAATGCTGGAGTTGCTGATATTTTGTATGGTAATATATATTTTTTGAACCGTATTATTTTAAATCACCAATTCTCTTTATATTTTTGTGTTACACCTTTATTTAATTATGTATTTATTTTTTGTTTTGCAGAGGAGATCTTAAGTCCTGCCCCTTCTTAATCTCAAACAATTGATGCTATGACTGATGAAACTGGTCATGATGATCATACTGGTGGGGATGATGATAAATAAGAGACAAGTGATGAGGGATCTGAAGATAAAGATAGCTCTGAATTTGATCACAGCTCGGACAGTGAAGGTGGCAAAGCAGATGATGTCAAGGAAGATGGAGAAGCTGACAAGGAATATGACGAGGAGGAGGAGGAAGGCAAAGAAAATTCTGATGAAGGTGAAGAATCTGAAAATGAGGAGGATTTAGAGAAAAAAATTGAGGGGTCACAACAACCCAGTGATGATTTTGGTAGCATATCCGATAGCGAGGAGAAGGTTGATAAAGACGATGAAAACAAATTAGTGAGTGAGGAGATGATGATGCATCAGATAGGTCTGATGATTCAAAGGAAGAGTCTGAGGTTTTTAGAGAACAATATGATGGTTTATCAGATTCTGATGAAAAAGTTGAGGATGTTGCTGAAGAGTCTGATGGTGAATCAGATTCAGATGAGAAAGGTGGTAAAGTTGTTGCTGTAAGTAAAACAGCTTCTTCTGGAAAAGTAAAGCAGTTGTTAGTAGGGGGGGGGGGGGGGTTAGAGAGAAGGTTGGAGAACTTGTGAAGCCCAAAGTTTCAAAGGGTGTCAATGATTGATCAGGTTATTTTTGTTAATATTGTTACAATTTTAAAATATGTTTGAACTTTTTATTTTTTTTGCAGCTCGAAGAGGGGCTACTCTACGAAGTGTAGCCCTGGTAAAATTGCTAAGCTTGTGAAGTCATTGACTCCTCAACAGATCAGGTTAATTACCGAGATTGGATTTGAAGGATTACTGAATATTAATTTTGGGTTTTTACCAAAAAAATGTTATTCTGTTTCTAGTGTGCAACTTCAATCCCATCAATCGCTTGCATCGCATATGTAGTGATAAGTTTTATATAACTAAGGATGATTTCTATGATTCTTTGGGCTTGCCTACAACTGACATTGAGGTATTAGAAGTTAATAATTTTGGGAAGGGGCATAATAGGGACATGGAGTTGAGGCATAAATGAAGGATGGAACTAGGGACTTATAAAAATAATAATATTCCATGTGATAGGCTATTGGGTAAGATATCTTTGTTGACTGAAGGGGGTGATGAGTTTAAGAAGTACTTTTTTATGTATGTTCTATGCAATTTTATTAGTCCTACATCTAGGTGTACTGTTGATTATAAGCTGTTGAGGGTTGTGGAGAATGTGAGGGAGATCAGGAACCAAGACTGGTGTGGTTTTGTGCTAATTTTTTTGTGATGTTGTAGAGAGGTATAATAGTGGGCCATTTGATGGTGTAAATGGTTGTGTTGTTGTCCCCTTGATCTGCTATTTTTATCAATTTCCATTTCAAGGAATTCCACTGCCTACTGCCCTCCCCTTAGTCCAGCACTTTGATGACAACAAGAAGGTTAAGATTATGTGTAAGTCCATTGGTAGTGCTGATTTTGATGCTTTCTTCCTGAGCGGCAATGGTTTTGATGCTTGCTTCCTAAGGTTATGTGTACCTCTTACTATGTAGTCTTAGAGATTCCTGATTATTTACCTTCTAATGCGAAGATTCTTGCTGAACCTCCTTCTGTAAGGTTTTTTATTTATATTTTCGTTGTTGTTTTTTATATGTTGTTTCAAAGACCAAGTAGTAATTTTGTGTTTTTTGTAGGATGCTGCTAAGCTCTCATGAGGTTTGCAAGGAACATTGAAATAATTACAAGATCCTATGTTGCTGAGATGATGAACCTTGGTGAAAAAGCTCCAGCTCCTTCCCAAGATGTTGTTTCTCCCATTCTTGTTCCCGTTTGTTCACAAGACTACTTTGATGATGGTCTATTTGATCAGATTGATGAAATAATCAAGAAGTCAGTGAAGAAGTACACACCTAAAGTTCCAACATTGAATACTGGAGATGAACCTTCTTTGACCTCGAGATTGAAATTTTGGAGGAAATAGGAGGATTTGCAAGTTCTTCTGCTGATGTACCTGAGAAGAAGGGGGGGCTAAAGCTATTCAGAAGAAGGGAGGACATGCAGTAAAGTCATCGAAGGGACCAAAGAAGAATTAAGAGTTTTTTTAATGATGTGATGAACTTGTGTTTGTGGATGATGTTTTAAATACCTATTAGTTGATGTTTTGTGGAATGTTGGTTTTGGATGTTTTCTGGATGTTTTGGGTTTGGATAAGCATTTGATATCTGTGTTTAGATGATTCTTAGAATTCTTGTTGGAATTTGACATTTGGTTTTTGGATTCTGGTCTGAAGTTGACCTTTTAAAGTAATGCAGTGACAATTAAGAGTAGGTTTTGATGTTTTAGGCTATTGATAATAATGCTTATTTTTTATGCTTTAACTCTCATTAGTTAATTTTAGAGTTTTTTCCATTAATGATTATATATGAAACATTATGTTTTAAAACTAGAACATTACAATTTTAGTAGTGGTTTAGTGTATTAGTTAAAAAATGTCACATTTTGTAGTTGTGACCTTTGGTATACTAAATTTAAAGTCCCGGTAAAATGATCATTACATATCTGTAAGTCATCATAATTATAAGTTAAAACATCATATTCGTGTAAAATAAATTTCAAAACTCAAACAAGAAACTTATAGAAACCAATCAATTTTAAAATGATTCACATAATAAACCTTATGTATTATTAAGTTGAACAATAATTTTTAATTCAAAATCTTCACTTCTTAAAAATGTAACATCAAATAAAAGTATTGAAACATCACATAACAGTACTGAAACATCATATTTGTTCTGCAAGTTCAGAATTCATCCTTTATCAACTTTGGTCTTCCCTAATTCCAATGATGTGAGCATTTGGAGTCTTGGACCCAAACTCCTTCTTCTGTGGCTTCTTCCTTTCAAGCTTTCCTTTCAACCTCTTACTTCTTCCCTTTGTTTTTGCTATTTTCGAATTTAGGACTTCAGGAGCACTTTTTGTTGGTGAATCCTTAGCATTGTTTGTCGTTGAATGTTCTGTTTTGTCTTGATCTTTCATTGAAAATAGCTGACACACTAGAGCTAAATCCATGTTTAAACCATCTTCAAGTGTTCTACTAGTTTCTCTTCCATCTTCACATTTCAACACTAAATTATAGTATTTCTGAGCATCTCATGGCGCCATGGTATATTACCTTTCACCTCATTGTTGTTCTCGCTGTTTTGTGTTGATGCACCTCCAAGTACTCTATTCCATATTTCCTTCTTTGCCATCTTTGTCCATCTCTTGAGTATATAATCTTCAGGTATGGTGGTGATGTTGTGCAAGTGGAGCACACGAAGGTTGTGGAAGCACAACAACCCTACTTCTTCAAAGTATTTGTAGAAACACTTGATCTCCACTTTACCATCCATGAGTCTATAATAAACCTTCTCTACCTTTGTTTCATTGTTTTCTGGGCTGACTTTGTATATATATTCATAGCCAATGTTGAATATTTTCTCCACTTTCCTCTCCATCGCCAGTTTCCACTCTGTTTCAAAGTCCTTAAAAAATTTAAGAGTGTATATTTCCCCATCTTGCTTGAAAAAATCCAGGCCCTTCTGTTGATGCTCTTGGTTTTCCTATTGATCTGCTATACTCCCTGCTTGTCTCCGTGCTTCTCCTACTTTTGACAGTTTTTCCAAATATTGAAAAAAACTGTGTCAAGTTTGTTGTTTTTGAAGCATTGAAGCTGATTGCTTTGTTGGTACTTTCATTATGCTGTGATGACAAAGTTCCAGCTGAGAAGAAATCCTTGCTTAATGCAGAGTATACCATTTATCCCGGAGTTTGTACAAGCGTCTGAACCATTATTTGTCCTGCAAATGGTAGGTTTCTATCGTGGAATTCCAGCATCATTCAAATTCTTCTTCATTTGCACAAACTTTCAAACAGTTGTTGAATGACATTCCAAAATCTTCATCACTCTTTTCTTTACCGTAGTGACTGATTGAGTTCTGTTTCAGGTGCCACAAAACAGAGTCTGTGTTTCGTGTCTTTGAATACCTATGAAACGACAATTTCAATACATGCATCATCAACCATTTTATTAAAAGGTCATATACTGCTAATGGATCATTAATCCTAAATGTATGATGCTCATGTTGCAGTTTCAAATCCAAGAGAAATTGTACATATGCCCATGATGGTTTCTCAGGTGTCCTAAATCAGGTTGTGCTGATGATTTAGAACATCAAATTATTGACATCACCAGTCACATAATGATGAGCAAAAAAAATGTAAATAAAATTTAGAACATCAATTGAATAACATAATAGTTTAGAGGTTTTTAATGAAACATCAACTAAGTAATATAACAGGTTAGACCCAAAACATCACCTGATGGAAGAAACATCAATCTTTAAAAAGAGCATAAAAATACCTCTTTAATTGCCTTTGACATAGCCAAATCCTGGTCAGTGAATATAGTCGCTAGTTTCACCCCCCCCCCCCCAATTAAGTTTTTTAATACCTCCAGCAGGCATACGAAAGTTTTAGCCTTTTCATCTCCAATAAAAGCGCACTCAAACATTGCATTGTTCCAGCGATTGTTTATCCCGACAATCGGAGCACAAATGATATTATACTTGTTTGTCTGATAAATGGTGTCAAAAATCACAACATCACCATATAGCATGTAATATTATTTCATCATTGAGTCCCTCCAAAAGAGAGCAATCATTTTTCCTTCATCATCCAGCTTGACTCTAAGAAAGTAGTCTTCCTCGGCAGCAGCAATCTAATAAAGATCGTCTATAACATTCTGAGCATCCCCCCTTCTATAATGTCCATTATGTAACTGTTCACATAATTAATATGATCTCTCATAGTGTACCCTACATTTTGTTCTTCTTGGGCAACACATGCTAAATACTTGTAACTTGCAGCTGGTTTGAGACCTTCCTTGTCCATAGCTTCGATTGCTTTGGCTTTCTCATTTTCAATTCTTCTTTCACTACGTTGCAGGTACTGCTTTGTTCACTCATGGTTATGCTCAATGAAGTGGTGCTTTATTTTGTAGAACTTTTCATCAACAAGCTTGATCCTGATATGAGTTTTGCATCCTATTCTTATCACTAAAAAATCCTTTGATTTTCTTTTTCTCTTCCTGTTTGGCTGTAGAGTAGATGTCTTTTTATTTCTTGAAATCAGTTTTCCTTCACATAAGTATGTGAAATATTTTTCCCTAATTACTCCTTGGTTTGATTGTATTGTTGTTGACTTTCTTACACAAAATCCAAGTTCAGTTGCATGTGCTCGATACAGTTTTTCAAGCTCTTCCCAAGTTCTTGCTCTCACTCCATGTAAACACTCCCTTGCATATATCTCCAATAGATTAGGAAAATCATCTGGAAGATCTGTCATTTAAATCACAAATCACTCAGTTTGTTTATAAAATCATAGATCAATTCTATAAGTTTCAGTAACAGTTGACATCGGATGCAGAACCATCAAACACTTTTACTAAAATATCAATCTATATAATAGAAACATCACATAACAACATATGCAGGTCAGTTTCTGAATTAGGTGTAGAAGCATCAAACACTTTTATTAAAACACTAATCTGTATAATAGAAACATCACATAGCAGTATATGCAGGTAATTTTTTAAATCAGAATTCCAAGAGTTGTTACCCATGCCATCACTGAGCATCCATTTTTTATCATTGAGCATAATCAAATCACTCATTCTATTTATAGCATAACACATCAGTTCTAGCAGCTAATATTCACTAACAATTGACATCAGATATGCAAGGATCAAGAACTTTCATTAACACATCAATATCTATAGTAGTAACATCACATAACAATATATTCAGGTACACAATGATACAGATCAACAACATTATCTATATATACAGGTACAAAACATCAATTGTAAACATCAAAATACACGCAAGCTTTATGAGTAAAAGATCACTCGTTATCAAAATATTCTCTAGAAATATGAGTTGAAACATTCGCAAGAAGATTAAATCAAGTTCTATATGATGATTCTGATATTTAAAACGTACCTTTTATAGAATTTTGTTCGATTTGATTTTTTGGTGTCATTCATCACAGTAATTTGTCGTTCAATATTCAAAAGGCATGTTGATGAATCTTTGGTTTTGTTATCTTTATCTTCACACATCATTTGATCTTCCAATCTGCAAAATGAATGAAACCCACATAAACTAATTGTAGATTGTTCAACAAACCGATTCGATTATGTAGTTTTAAATGACAAACTTGATTGCTTGTTGATCAACGTTGTTCATTGCTTTTTTCGATCTTGATCACAGATGTTGAGGATTAGATATTCGAAAGTTTTGGATCAATAGATTAGAGTGGTTGTGATCGGTTGAAACTCTAAAGATTGTTTGGCAACGTGTTTTTCGTTGTTTGCTTCCTTGAAACGCATTTTTGCCAGTTTTTCTACCTTTTTTTTTGCTATTTGCAGCTTAGTCCTCCTACTTTTTCGTGCATTTTTATTTGGCACCGAAAATGAAATAATTATGCTAGGACCCCCGAAAATGGTTTGCCCTTTGCCTATAATTATTGTAAGTCCATGTTTTTACGGTAAGACGGTATCGCCGGAGACGGACTCAATATAATTGGGTTTATTTAGTATAACATGACTGGCACCAACGAGGCATCTTAACTAATGGAGCATTGATATCTCATCAACAATGAGGACTACGATATATAGGGTTACAAACTAAATTCTAACATGAATATGATTCTAAACTCTATGAAATTACCATATATAACCTAATCTATTATGAAATACCATCTATAACACTTCCTACAAGGAAAGGGTTTCTATTCCTTATTAAAGAAAGTCTAACAGATTCCACAAACCAATCATGTGTTTAGCTAGTTGTTTACAAATTAGGATATAAAAAAGATAAATTTTTAATTTTTTTGTAAGAAGCCCTTTTGTTTTCATCATTTTTATGTACATTTTCATTTTAAAGTATTATTGTAAATTATTTTATATTTTATTGACATAAACTATATATGTGTGTAATTCGTTATTCGGGTCAATTTTTGGTTTGTGTTTAGAAAACAAAAACCAAAACTTAAACCATATTCATAATTCAATTTAATCCGTTCAAATATTTGAATATTTGATTATTAAATTTGGTTCATTTTATTCAATATTTGAATAATCAGTTTTCAATTCGATTTTTTTGGATTTTTTGCCCACACACTCAAACAGACTTCCTATTTTACAAATTTGACATTTATTGCATAATAATGATTTCTTTTGTAATTTAAATAAAAAATAATTTTAATTACTCTACAAATATATTTACTTGAATAAAAGTTAGAAAATGGTTAATTTTGTTGCCTCATTTTAAAAGATAATTAAATATAACTATTTATTTATTTTAATAAATTTAAAATAACAAATATTAAATTCCTGAAATTCATCAGATTAGGCTGATGCAAAGGTTTTAGTACGTTATAGCAAAATAAAACATCCTTTTAGGTTTTTTTTTTATAAAAGTCGAATTTCAAAATATATTCTTTTTGATGTTTCACTAATTTTAATCGAGTGAATAAAGATAATAACTAATTTATTTATATCATATTAATGCCATGACTCAGTGTAATTATTGTTTGAGAATTATAATTTTAAAATATCATAATTTTTTAAAAATTAAATCACTTAAAGGAATAATTTTAAAATAAGGAAAAAAATATTGGATATTTCAATGATTCAATATTATGAGTTTATTCAACA
Organism: Rubia tinctorum; assembly: GCA_032355605.1. Taxonomy (NCBI): domain Eukaryota; kingdom Viridiplantae; phylum Streptophyta; class Magnoliopsida; order Gentianales; family Rubiaceae; genus Rubia; species Rubia tinctorum. Next base: position 11,911,043 of record JAULKM010000013.1, read on the forward strand.
AAATTTAAATGTTTTTTTAATTAATCGGGTTTATAGGGTTCCCGACCCTTTTGTATTAAAGATCAATTGTTACTGAAAATGGCTTACAATAAGTGATGTCTGAAGGCTTACATCAAGTCGTCGTTCCCAGAGGCTTACATTTGAGACGCTAAGTAGATAGTACAATTCAAAACTAGGGTATCAAATGGCTAAAACATTTATATACAAAGGCACTAATGGATAATAAACTACTAAGTAAAGGCCAATGTGGCAACTAAGAAGGGCAAATAAGATAAGTGGTTTATCATTGCGAAGCTTTAGTGCAGTCACATTAGTACGACCGGAGACTACCATGGGGAGCAATTACAATGAAGTATCAGATAAACGCATACAAACAGTTCCATCCACACCTCTGATCGAACATTTAAGGCAATTAAAATAATATCAATGAAGCTCCCAAACTAAAGGTCCGGTTCGTCTCCATGTAACCCGTGAATAACATTTTCCCTTAAACTAGGAGACTAAAACCAGTAATTTTAATTGCCAAAAATATTTTCCGTCAGTGTATAGAAACCACTTAGAGTGCGTAGAAATATCTCTAACTCGACCCCAAAAGATTAAAAATATCAATTAAATTGAATGAACAATAAAATTGGCCTAAAACATCTAATGGACCAAAGTCTACAAATTTGATTTAAATCCTCAGAAAAAACAGTATAGCCAAAAATCCGTTGATTTAACAACTTTGACTTGGATTTCTCCTAACCATCTCTTTGGATATCAAATTTGAAGTTAATAAAATTTTATCGGATTCAGGCTATCCGAAAAATAAGCATTGACAGAGATAATTCCTACCCAATTCTTAAATTTAAAAAAACTATTTTAGTTCAAAAACCCTTTTTAAAAAATAAAATAAGTGCATGATTAATTAGAAAATTGAAAAATTAAATAATAAACAAAAATGAAGCAGAACCCCTATGCCCATGTCCTCCACCAGAGAAACTACAAGAATTCTATGTTTTAGGGGAAAATTTTTTGTCTCCAAATTTTAAATAACTTTCACACTCTATATTTGTCGCCACCATCCAAGATATACCAATAAAAATGACATCATCGTATCATTAAAAAATTTAGTATACCTATCGTCGTCACAATGATGTTGGTCCCAAAAATAGAGTCCTTCGGTGTTCTGGCTCTCCCAAAATTTCAAAACTCTAGCCGAGTTGAGTTTAGTCCGCCCTCCTGGTTCTGACTTAGCCCATAGTCAGACCGAGTTGCGCCGACTCAGTCCGAGTTGCCCAGCCTTGCGCTGAGTTGCACCGATTTGCGCTGAGTTGCACTGAGTTGCGCCATGTTGGGCAGAGTTGCAGAGACAGACGTAACAGATCTAGTCACGGCCGCGGTCACATCGGCGAGTAGCACCGAGTTGCAGAGTTGCTCCACGGTCTCCACGGCGGAAACATGGTCACGGCTGAAACCCGACCATGACCTCCATGGAGGAACCACGGTCACGACCATCATAACCCCGACAAAACCACGACCACGGTGACCACGGCGGAAACACGGCCACGGCGACCACGACGGAACCACGACTAGTCAAAATAAGCTATTTTCGTCAGTAGTTTAGATCTCCGAGGGGTGAAGAAGGGTGTGGGTGTAGGGGGGTTGGGAAGGGTGTGGGTGTAGGGGGGGTGGGAAGGGTGGGAGTGTGGTGGAGGGCCGCCGGTGATCGGTGGGGCGGCGGCGGCCCCCTGAAGCAAACTAGGGTTTGTATTTTTTGGGAAGAGATAAGGCTGAGGTTTCTTCCTTTAGAGAGAGAGTTCAAGTCCCCGCACACGTCAGAAAAAAATCAAATGTTAAAAATACATTAAGTTGTCTAAAAAATCCCTCAATATAATATTCATACTACCATCAATAAAAAATTTATTATATCATGGAGATAAGAAAACTAAAATATCACTATAGGGAATGAATAAAAGGAAAAAAATGAAAGACAATTTTATTTGTTAGTTTAATGGTTTGTCTAATAAGATTATTACTCTCTCCACACTTATTTAATACCACATGTATTTTGAGAGTCAAATTTCTTAACTTTGACTCCAATTTCATTTATATATTAATCAATTATATTATAATGCGTAAATTTTAAATTTATTACAAAGTATATTACTATTAATTATTAGCAAAGTCTTGGGATAGATTGTCTTCCCATAGGCATATGGAAAGACGTTTTGGATTAGAATTATAGAAATGTAAGAGATTTTAGTTAAAAATATTAAAAATTTATTATGCAAAATGCAGTAGTTATAAGTTTATGACTCGATTAATGCAATCTGGATATTTTACCTTAATTTCTTCTAATTTGCCGTTTATACATTTGTGTTTCCATAACTTATGGAAAGACCGTCTTTCAAGAGACTTACTCTTAATTATTATTATTATAATATTTATTTTTATGTAATTAAAAATATTATTGATCAAGCATATCCATCGAGCATAGTAAAAAATATGACATTTTTAGTAGGAAGTGGGAAGTGAAAGAGTTTAAATTTATAATCTCTTACCATGTAGGAAAAATTGACATTAATTTAAATTGTTAAATGAATGATTGTATTGGTGATGACATTCTCCAAATTTTCTTTTCTCTCTCTACCAATATAGAGAACCAAATTTCGATTTCATCAAAATCTCTATTTTGGAGAACCATATAGAGAATCTATTGGAGCAAAAAACTTGTCAAAATCTATTTAAAAAATGAAAATCTCTATTATAGAGAATCTGTTGGACTTGGTCTTACCCTCCCATAAGTTGGAGCATGATGAATAAGAATGTCCAATGTGCAAAGAAGATTATAAAATTTCTAATTCTTAATAGTTTTGAAGAAAAAGAAATCTCCATGAACGGGATTCAACTTGAGTAGCAGTATAAGTAGTAACAACAACAACAACAGTAACAATAGTAGCAACAGAGCAATATTCGACTTCTTTAGCAATAGTAGCAGCGGTAGAGCAATATTTATCTTCAATAGGAGCGATATTTGTAAAAGGTCATAAACAATGATCGATCAGTGAGCAACAACGGTGAGCGAGTGGCGGAGATCCTTGCGGCAATGGTGGCAGCTAAGAGCAGGGGCAGCAGGTAGGGATGATCATGGGTCTAGGACCCGACCCAGACCCACAGGGTCTAGACCCATTGGGTCGGGTATGGGTCCAAAA
>JAULKM010000013.1:11914336-11925673 GCA_032355605.1 Rubia tinctorum
CGTCTAAGTTCTGTGAGCTGTATCAGGTGGTCGTAAACTGCTGGATGCCATCCTCAAACACTACAGCTCGTACTCCTGAAATGGCAAGATTACTCTATTGTGTTGGAACATAGAGGTTGGTTAACCTTGGGCTACTCATTCGGCAAGTCATTGTCCGTCAAGTTATCTCCCCAAAGGCAAAGCATACCTTGGTATATCCATGCATCATATCATCGTTGGTTAGAGTTGAACGGGTAAAGGCAAAGTCAAATGATGAGATTATAGAGACTGAGCCGTTAAAGACAAACAAGAAAACCTTCGGTCTGAGGAAGGTGAATGACTTGCCATGGAAGCTGAAATGTGGTGATTCTGGTTCTGGCCAAGGAGACAAGCAAGCTATGTTGGAAACTTTGAATACTAGACTTCGTGCTATTGCTATTCAGCTTGCTGCCTTGGAAGCAGAGAATGTCAAACTTGAAGAAGAGATGGCTCAGTAGGAAGCTTAGCTCCTCAACAAAAGTTTCTAATGAACTATGTTCCAACATAGTCAATATTATGTTCAGGGGGAGCAACTCATGATTTTGTTGGTTCTTATTTTTTTAAAAAAGACTTTGGCATGTTTAATGGTCCCAAAGGGGAGATGGATATTATTTTGGATATTATTGGTCTAATTCTAAATTAATTTGGATTTCTTGATTTCTTGGTGTTTTTATTAATTCAGAGTTGGTTATTTATGTATGTTCTAACATAGAGGAATTTCTGAAATTCTGATGATTATATACGATGGAAGTTTTCTTTTGGTTTTATTATTCCAAAATGGTTAGGTCTACAAAATGCTAAAAGGGGAGACTGTAACATCATGTGCATCTCATGGATTATTGTGTTGGCATTTGTGAACTAGTGTTAAAGAAGAAAAACGTTCCATGTTGGAACATACTAGGAAAGTTCATATTTGGCGAGAAGAATATTGCGACGAAAAGGATTTATGGAAGCTTGGAGATTAGCAATATTTGATTCAGCTGTGTGGAAGTATAATGGTTTTATGGAAAATTACTATAATTTTGGAATAAGATACTACGGAATATTATGGGATATATGAGATAAGGAAAATCTCTTTATGGGATTTGGATATGCTTCGGAAGCAAATAAGGAATATGAATATTATAGAGATAATCATGGTACATTATGATCTGCATATGAACTATAAATAGAGAGTATTAACGGCTGCAATATGTGTGAATTTAATTGAGAAAAATTTGTATTTCAGATTACATTTTTCCGAGAAGTTTTGCAAAGAGTCAGATTTCATATGTTCCAACATACATGACATGTTGATCCAGTTCAGATTCGTATACCTAAATTCCTCGGAGGAGAAAATCCAACGTCGACGAGTTTCGAGGTCAGAGGGACTCTGATCAAGGCGGATCAGTAGCAAAAGGATCTTGCTAAATCCACACGTTGTAATTAGAAGATAAGTATAGTTGTATAGTATACTTTGTACTATATCTATGATTAGTGGATTTATTCTGAACTGGGTCAGGTCCCGCAAACGTAGGTGGATTTCACCGAATTGTGTAATCAAGTTGTGTGTTTCGTGCATTATTTACTTGACATATTTGGTTAGGTTAGGCTATGTTGAAAAATAAGTTTGCTAGTTAAACTAAAATGTTAAAACCAGTTTTTTCACTTGTAATTCGAATCACATGGCTCGCATCTAAAATTAGTGCTCGTATCAAATGGCTCGCATCTAAAATTAGATTTTGTTAGCCTGCTTCAAAATCCTTGGGTTTTTTTCCCAACTGTTTTGCCACATTGGTCTCATGTGTATCATGTCTGTTGTATATGGTTTCCGGCATTACATGTGTGACTGTATTTATAATTATTTAGTGGAAATTAGCCATATTGGTACAAATTAACGGCTGACTGACATAGTGACCAAGTCACTCAGGCGAGTCAAGTTCATCAATATTTGACTTGCCTGAGTGAAGTGGTATAGTTGAATTAGCCATATCGGTATAGTTGAAGTGGTTCCATGCAACAAGTTGATACCAATGTAATATGTCATAGTTGTTGCAGAGTACCACATTTATTTTGAACTCTCGCTTTCGACTTGATTATATGTCTGAAGATATTAGTTAGGTGTAGAGTTGTCAATTCAGATATTCATGTCAGGTTTTGGGTTCGGGCCAGACATGTTCGAGTTAAAATGTGTCAAAGTCTGTTTTTCGGATTGGGTCGGGTTGAAATATGTTTTGATTGAAATATGTTGGAGTATGTTTGTCGAGTCGGGTTACTGAAGGGTATGTAATGTTCCTTGTGTCAAGTCGGAGTGGGTTACTATCAGTTAATATTTAATAGGGTTCATGTCGGATTTAGAGACACTTCAGGCTGGTTCATTTTGAATTAGTTCATTTTGATTAAATTTATCTTGTACTTGTGCATTATTTGATTATCTTGTGTAATCAATTATGTTATGACTTCGTGTGATGTTAATCATGTAATCATATTTGTGACCTTTCAATCTATAAAAATCCTCCTTTATTTGCATAAGTGTATCTAAACAGTTTACTGCATTTAGTTATAACTAAGTTTGCAGATAATGTTAGTTGACTTTTTATAACTATGTTTTCAAAATTAGTTAGAAATTATTCCTGTGAACTTCATTTAATTAACTTCAAGTTGACTTTTATAATTAGCTTAATTTATTTTACTAATTTTTGTTTTCCCATGTAACTATATTCATCTTATTAAATTAATCATTGGTTGACTTTCTACGAACACCCGATTATATTTATTTTATTCTTTCAAATCATGTCGTAACACCTAACTATAAGTGTATATCCATATTCTCTACATAAATATGTTGATTTTATCTAATAAAGCGTTAGTTAACTTTCTACAGACACCAATGTACATTTAATTTTTAAATTTACTTAATACGTTTAATTATAGTTCTCCGTTATTATGTAGACTTTTTGTAATCAACTCGTACTTAACGTTCAATAAACATCAATTACCTTTTATTTTCGTACGCAAATATAATACATAAATGATTTACGTTAATATATAATAATCAAGACAGATTTTTATGAGTACACTTGTCTTAATTGGAGCAAAATATACAAAAGGATACATTTGTAGAGCCAATAAATTCGGTGGTCCTTTAACTATCAAGATCGTTCACCTTTGTTCCTTTTTTAAAACACTTTTGGCCCTCAACGTACAAAAATGTTAAGTTATGGCCATTTTAATCAAGTCAACCCGTCTAATTTGGTAAAAGCATCAATTTAAGGGCAAAATAGTCATTTTCCTTTTTTCTTTTTCTAATTTCCTTTTTCTTTTTTCCCCTTATTTCTTATTTCTTTTCCCTTTTCCCTATTTCCTCATCCCTTCCAGCTAAGTTAATTCCGTCATGAGTTAATCCCAGCTCAGCGCTCCCCTGCCACGAGTTCATCCCAGCTTTGTGCTTTCCACATATTGTATTTTATTATTTCCTCATCCATTCCCTTCCATGAGTTGCGCTCCATTCGCCTGCTGATTGCCCACGCCTTCTCTTCCCCCGTATTTCTCCATCCTCGGCGAGAGAAGAAGCTTCTCAAATTCGCACCTTTAGATCAGTACTCGTCGGCATAGATAATCGGAGAGCGCGGTCTGGGGGTAAAAGAAGAAAGTATATTCAAATCTATCAAAGAAAAACCGGGGAACCTGATGACCCATGCGCCACTGAAGCTTTGGGATTAGGGATGATCATGAGTCGGGTCTGGGTCGGGCTAATAAGACCCAGACCCAACCCTAAACAAATTTAGTAAGACCCAACCCAATCCGTACCCGTAGGGTCTAAAAATTTTAGACCCAGACCTGATTGGTCTAAACTGGTCTTGGGTCCAAAACGGGTCTTAAATGGGTCTAACTTTTTTAAAAAATCTTCGCTAAATTAAATATGTATTATCTTAAATACAAATATTTCAAGTTAAATATAAACATTTCAAGTTAAATATGGATATGAATTAATTTTTCAAGAAAAAATATACCATACACATTATTTGTGTAATTTAAAATAAAAATACAAAGAGAATATGAAAGTAATTTAAAAATTAGGATAAATAATATGTATAGTTAATGTAATATGGGTCTACGGGTTGGATCTGGGTTGGATCTAGGTTTTAATATTTTAGACCCAGACCCAGACTTGTTTTTTAAAATCTAGACTCAGACTCGGGGCCGATGAATCTAAATTTTTTGGACCCATACCCGACGCAACGGATCTAAACCCTATGAGTCTAGGTCGGATCCTAAACCCATGATCATCCCTATCTGGGATATGATGATTTTTCCCATTTTTGCCAATTTAACATCAATGGACCAATTTCGCTCTCAGGTCAATGGTCACTCAAATATTTAACACAGAAAAATATGTGCGAAATGTGGATCCATCCATGATCGGGCCACCCAAAATTGCCTTATGTTTTGAGCGTTGATGTCAAGTTTTCATGCATTTTGTGGCTAATAACGATGACTTGGTGGAGAGCGCCCAGTTGAGCGGACTGGTGGCATTGTGACAGCGACTTGGTAGCTCAGGGGTTGGGATGGTGCACCGAGTTGAGATGATTGGTGGTTGGCGCAGAAAGGTTCAAGGGAAAGCACTCTCGGATTTCGCACTTGAAAATTGGAGGATAAGTATTTGAAACTTGTATTTTTCTTTCTTGAATAAAATGATGAAAATCCTATGTTATCCTATGGTACTGAGGTCGTTTTTCGAGCATATATGGAGCGCAACGCCCTCTTCCTGACGGAATAAAGTGGCTAAAGGTGGTAGCGCAGCGGTGGCAATAGCTGCTGAAGAAGGATATTAGGGGGGGGCTGGGTTGTAAGTACAAGGGGGCTAGTTTAGAGTTTAGGGCTAAAATAACCCTGACTTTAGGATGAAAGTGCTAATGTAACCATGCAATATCAGAAAGTGCCAAAATAACCTTTGACTCCACTAACTTTTTAGTCAACCGTTTGATGGCTTAATTTTGTTGAAACGAGCATTTTCCCCTTACCCAAAAATAAGAAAAAATACTAAAATTTTGGGCATCGTCTGGTAAACCATTTTTCCCTGGTTCATAGTCTTCTTCGATCGCATTCTCCATCCTCCGATGCCGCTAGAATAAAAAGCTTGGCAACTCTCGTTCCGAAGGCAAACACCGATGTGAAGCCCAATAATTAAAGAAAGTGACGAGCGGGTAGCGAGGATATTGTTTGGAGGGGGTGGCAAGCGGTCTTCTTTGATCGGGAGTGAGTGGGTGGCGAGGAGATTTTGTGGCGGAGGGGTTGGCGAGGGAGGGCTAGGGTTTCCCCTTGCGGAGGAGGGGGTGGCGAGCTAGGGTTTCCTCTAGTGAGAAGCGGGAATGAGGGGAGGGGTGAGGGGGGAGGAGACCAAGAGTGGTGGTAGTGAGCAGCAAAAGAGGGTGGGGCTAAGGTGGAAGAGATCGTGAGCGGCGGTAGTAGGAGGAGAAGGTCGGCGGGGCTAAGGCGGAGGAGATTGGGAGAAGTGACAGCGGGATGGGTGGTGAATTTTTTTGCAATGTCGGCGGGGGTTTCTGGAATCAGCGGTTCACGGCGGTGGAGGAGTGATGGTTTTCGGCGGAGCAGCAGCAGTGAAAATAAAGAAGATCGAGGGTAGTTTAGTTATCAATTTTTTAAAACTTTTTAGTCAAGGGTATTTCCATCATTTCATTTCTTGTCATTGCCGGAATTCCATGGGTCAACGCCATAATTAGGGAGTTTAGCTATATTAGCATAAATTTTTCGAAAGTTAGGGTTGGATTGACACATACAATAATTAGGTAGGGTTAAATTGACACTTTCTCAGATTACACGGTTATATTGACATTTTCAGTCTAAAATAGTGTTATAAATGTATTTATCCCTTTAAAAAATTAAGAGGCTGAGTTGTAATTATAAGGGGCTACGTTTTAGTTTAAAAAATTAGGGAGTTGGTTTGTAAATAAAAAAGAATGAAAAGTCAATTTTACCCGCAATCAATGGAGAAAACTTTTGATTTAACACTCTAACCTGACAGAATGGCCACGTTTAAGCAATTTTGTAAGTTGAGGGGCTAGGTTGTAGTTTAAAAAATTAAGAGGCTGGGTTGTAATTATAAGGGGCTAGGTTGTAGTTTAAAAAATTAGGGAGTTGGTTTGTAAATAAAAAATAATGAAAAGTCAATTTTACCCTCAATCAATGGAGAAAACTTTTGATTTAACACTCTAACCTGACAGAATAGCCACGGTTAAGCAGTTTTGTAAGTTGAGAGGGCAAAAGTGTTCAAAAAAATATAGGGCCACATCGTGATAGTTAAGGGGTCGCCAAAGTCATGTTCTCTACATTAAAGATATAGTCTTAGATCATGTAACTCGTAATTATGCTAAGATTTCGTCGACTATCGGTCAATTTTGCATTTCGGGTTAAGTTCCGTAAAGTCGGGTTTGGGTTTGGGTTTGGGTCCAGATTATCGGGTCAGAATTGGATTTTGGGTTGAATTTGGTTGTGTCGGGTTCAGGTTTGGGTCCATATTATCGAGTCAGAATTGGGTTTCGGGTTGAGTTCAATCGTGTCGGGTTTGAGTTCAGGTCAATATCTCTTGGATTATAATCAGGTTCAGGTTGAGTTCGCTCATGTCGGTTCGGATTGGATCAAAAATTCAAGTAAGAGATTGACAGCTCTACAGTTCTATTGTCTATTCTGTTGTTGCACTTGTGCTTCAATTTGGTTTCCTCATTATAATTTAAATTAACATTGGTTGGATTTGTCCTATTACACTAAAGATCAACCTAGCTCATATGTTTTGTGTGGTAATAAAATAATTATTGATTATTAATAATTATTTTAGAGCTGAAGTCCGGAAAGACTTATTTAGGTTCCTGCTAAAACATAATATGCTGAGTTTTTCATTTTTTAGGCAAAAGCTCCCACCAAAGGTGAGAGTGGGATGATTTATATAGGGCCCAGTAACAAAATTACAACGAGTAGCCAAAGGTTTGTGGAGGAAAAGACAAACAGATAGAAACATAGTAGTCGACGGTTTATAGAGGAAAAGACAGATAGAGACATAGTAGCCGAAGGTTTATAGAGGAGAAGACAGAGCATAGTAGTCGAAGCTTTACAGAGGAAAAGACAGATAGAAACTAGGTGATGATACACTTGGATATGTTTCCTATCACTATGCCTCCACCCCATGTGTTAACATAGTGCAGGCCAGATATCCAATAGAACATCCCTCTATTACAAACATAATTGGCCTAGCTGGTAAGAAAGCAATTGTTGCAAAAGACAAGCCATGAAGGCATCCGGTTGAAAGGCTCCTGACCATCTATCAAAGACTGATCTATAGAAGGCTGCATGTAGGTCCGTCCTTGTAGTATGCTCAGTTAAAAAGAGGCCTGTTCATTCTTCTTCTTCCAGTTCAATTTCACACGTTTCCGAGTGACGAAATATCCGTAACAGCGCCAAAACGAACTGCCTCCATCCTGCAGTCTTCTTCGAATACCCTAGACGCATTCTTCCAAGCACGGCTCCGTAATGCAGGAAATACCGAACTGTTTTACTAGCCGTATCGATGATATCGCCATTCTCATCACTTTCAATCTCCTCACCAGGGGGTTTATACCCTCTGATCCAAATTTCCCTAATACTTTCACACAAACACTGTGGCACATTTTCCGGGGGCAAATACGATTCACCTAAGACTGTAGAAAAGAAGAAGGATATTTCATAAGTGTCTTATTAATCTTTAATCAACTATGACCTTTCACAGAACTGTTTAGCAGAAACCCATACTCGCATACAAGATTTAGGTTCTTGGCATATTTCAAAAAAGAACTCTTCAACATGGCAGACAAGATTTTGCATTCCAATTTTGTAAAGCTGAGTACCATTCTATAGTGAAGCACTTCCAAGTTTGGTGCATGCTGTAGCATGGTCCATTCTGACTTATGAACAGTGTACCTCAACCCTCAAATGTGTCAGACTGATGAATTGTGGAAAAAAACCCAGCAAATCCATCGTAAACCTGCAGAAAAGTAAATAGATGGATTCAGTAAATTGTCATTGCATTAGAAATAAATCAATTCTTGAAGTTAAATACCTGTGGGGAGTGGTCTGATAATCGGAGTGTTTTGACACTCTTGACCTTGCTTAAAAGCTTCACGTAAGACTCACCTGAGCCGAATTGATAAACATCTGCGGTAAGCAGTGAATCGCACTTGCTGAAGTTTACTTGTGTATCGTGCTTTTGATCTTCTTTAAGTGTGAACCTGAAATACTGAAGATGTTGAGTTTGAGCATCAATCTCAACCCTGTGTATGTGGAGATAGTAATACCAGTCATAATCGACTACAAGTTTTTTTAGTGTAGTCAAGGATACAGTGAGGATCATTTCAACATTTTCAGATGGTCGGATAACACCTTTTAATGTGGCAGCAACAAAATTGACTGAATTGATATTCAGCTCTTCAAGCAGAGGATAGCTTGAACCTGTAAACTTGAAATGGCCGGACGGATTCACTAGGTTTACATGTTGAAATTGGAGTTGCGGCGCTACTGAAAGCCTTTTTTTAGGTCGTGTAATAGGGGAGGTGTAAGCCTCGAATTTGGTACTTCGGTAGGGCCGGACGGCTTTGTTTGCCCCAGCTTGGCGAATCGCATCCCCCGCACAACGACATTGTTTGTGCGCCCCTTACCGTTCTCGCTTAGTCTTTCAACGGCTGGGAAGGCACAGTGGTAGAAGCGAAGCCTATGGCCACGCCGACCATCAAATAGGATATTATATTGGGCTCCTTCTCAAAGATTTGATGGAATGGCCTAGCCCACCCAAGAGTGCTTATGTCATAAGGGAACTCATGGCTGGAAACAAACCATAAGGTTTGTTTTGATATCCGGTAGGAATAATAAAAATTAAAGTCCAGGTTGGTTGGTGAGCCTAGTGATAGGAGACTATCTAGCTTGGTTCGGAGAGCACTTGTTGGGTTATATATTGTTGCTAAATCTTACGGCCTAAATGCTGAACTATTGACTCTACTTGTTTGGATGGGTGTTCACCCCAAAGTGTTCCCGGACCGCATGCATACATCCGTAAGTAACTTAGTGCAACATGGCAAATTTCATTGAGAGAAATCAGCAAAGAAAAGAAAAAGCATACAAAATTCTATTAGCGGGAGGAATCCAGAAAATAGGACTCCCTTCTGGGTAGCAGCGAATAAGAGGCTTAAGTCATCGGTTCGAATCCGAACGAATAAGGGCTTTTCTTTTTTCTGTGCCTCCTCGGGGAAAGGCAAGCCATCTAGTCTCAGTGAAAATAATACCCGTAATTAATAGACCTTTTAGTTATTATGTCGTGGGCTTGCAATTTGCATTTCATCCATTGGGAATTCCCTGCCATCTAGAGTTGAAGTGCCTCTTATTGCCTTTACAAGTAGAAGTACCTTCCTGTTCGAGGATTGACTCGAGTGTGTATATATCAGACTAGTGATCCAGTTCCATAGTCTAATCTATTTTCTTTTATTTGTATGGGTTACACCTAATGAGCAAGTCTGCTTTTAAGCATTAGATGAGTAAGCGCTAACAAATAAAGATGTCTAATAGTTGCTGTTTGGGGACATCTTCCTCGCTTGAAACTCAAGTAAAGAGTTGCTTGGAAGTGTTTAAGCTTTTTTAGGAGCAAGGCTCGACGTAGTTGAGTTGTTATGGGTAAACTCCTATCTAAGATTGAGGCTAAGCTCCTGTTCTGGCTCGGTCTTTAACCCATTTAAGGTTAGCTTTGGTATTTAGCCATTAAGGAGAGAGGAGGGTTTCCTCAAAAATATACAAATGCAAGCTAGTTAGCAAGGTTGTTCGCAAGACAGTCTAGAAGTATCTTTCCAGCAGAACCCTCTGGATAACAAAGACTATTGAAATATGGGCAGGAAGGCAACTCAATAATCAACAATCTTAACCTTCTTTTCTATCCATCTTCTCTTCGCCGAAAACCCCTTGTTTAACGATACTTTGAGAGTCCAATAAGGTCCCTATGAAGCTAGGTTCTAGCGATTCTTTAATTGAATATAGGCCAATGATAAGAATTCCGGGGGACTCTCCTTGAAAAAAGATAGGACTGAAGCCGCTTCCTTAGTTGATGTCTCGTTGTACGGTTGCCCCTCCGATCTTGGGTTGGGCATGAATGAACACCCGCTGGATAAGTTGGGACAACGTTTCTTCGTAACCTGATTACTGACAGCGTTCGGAGCAAAAAAAAGCCATTCCACCAAGCAAACTTGGAATTTCAATATTCATAGGGCTTCTCTTTCTCTTCTCTGTGAACAATAAAATGAGAATTGCTAAATAGTAAAACGAAATTCCTCTATAGCACAAGCTAAGGCTCCATGGAGGAATAAGCGGTGTTCTCTTTTCTGCTGTTGCCGTTGTTGCCACTGTTGTCGGAATAACTGCTTTTGGTGGTACGGGCATGGCTTAAGCCAGCTCCAGAGCCGAGGGTGACTCCATTCATTCCTCTTGTTCAACTAGTCTACTTCAAAAAGGCTTTCCCCTCCAGGTTGTCCTGTCCTGTTCAATCCGTTCCTCTTCTGTCTGATTCATTGTAGTAATTCAAATAAGAAAATGTCATGACAATGGAGTTAACGAAGTAACCATCCAAAGATGGGTACGAGTGACCTGCTTCATGCCTAGACGATAGTTCCTGCTGTAGATGAGTTCAGCCTACCATTCAAGAGTAGCCAAGGAAGGAGCCAAGAAGAACATAGCTTTAGATCGACGTAAACGCCCCTTGAAAGGAAGTTGAACTATCACCCGTGGAGTAGGCAGTTGAAGCTTTAGGTGTTGGTGCAGTCAAGACAGCAAAAGCAAACTCATCAACAAGAAGAAAGGCAGTCTTAAAACAAGGAAGAAAACAGAAAAACGAACGAGTATCCATATCTATAGAAAGAATGTCAGTACACACTTGCACTATTAGTACAGTTGTGAAGCGAAGCCTGGGGAAACCCCTATCAAGGAAGCCAAGCCTGAAAACATATTATTGTAGTTCGGTCATCTCTTCAATAGAAATAACAACAAGCAAGGTAGCAGTATGATTATCAGTTGTTTTTGTTTCAGAATCAGGTAAGGTTCTTTCACTATGAGAACAAGGGTATAAGGTATCTGCAGAAATAGGAGTAGTAGCAGTAGTCGCAGGTGTCGAAAGAATAAGGGTATCAATGCTGTCAATCGGAACAACTGGTTGGGCTACGACCGCGAGCTCTGCATTATTGATTGATGACTTATTGGGCTACGAGTTATGAGTTATGAGCTATTGAGTTACTGAGTTCTGAGCTACCTGCCCTAGAA
>JAULKM010000013.1:11933192-11947660 GCA_032355605.1 Rubia tinctorum
TGTGGATTTTATGCAGGACTTGCTGCAAATGAGAATGATGACAAGTTGCAGCAGTTCTTGATGGGACTCAATGATGAGTATGATGTCACAAGGAATCAAATTCTGACTATTGATCCACTGCCCTCTGTGAGTAAGGCTTGTTCTCTGATCACCAAAGTTGAACAACAAAGAGAGATTCAACTGAATTATGTGACTGTAGTAGATAATTCAGCAATGTTTGTCAAAGCTGGGAATCATGGACAAACTGGAGGAGTTAGATACAGCCAAAGGAAGAAAGATTATGATGCAAAGAAAGGATTGAAATGTGAGCATTGCCACAGAAATGGCCATACAAAGGATACTTGTTTCAAAATCCATGGGTATCCAGAATGGTGGACTGAAAATAAGGATGCTAGTAAGTCACAAACAAAGTTTGCTGCAAATGTGATCTCAGCTGGACAGAGTGAGGAGTTTGAACAAGAAAATCCTCTTGACCTGGGAGCTGTGCATGGAGTTGGAAATGGAAACTTGCAAACCTTGATTGCAAATATGATGCAGATGCAACAAGATCTTGGGAAATTGCTCAAAGGGAAAGGAAAGGACCTAACTGAATCTCCTGAGCAGGTTAACTTCAGCCACTACAGTGACTTTGCAGGTAGTTTGCTATCTCATCTTGCCAATTCTGCTATTTGTTTTAAAAGTGATGTGTGGATACTTGATAGTGCAGCTTCCTCCCATATGTGCAGTAATCCACTCATGTTCTCTTTACTGAAACCAGTATCTAGCCAAACTCCTATATACCTTCCTGATCATTCAGTTGTGCTAGTTGATGCAATGGGTACTGTGAAAATAAATGATAAGATCATGATGACAGACTGTTTGCATGTAAAATCTTTCAAGTTCAACTTACTTTCAATCAGTAAAATTACCAAAGATAATCCAATTCATTTTGATTTTTTGTCTGATGTATGTCTCATACAGGACCTCAAGACTAGATCAGTCATAGGGGTTGCTCTTGAGACAAATGGACTGTACATATTGGATCAGAAATCTTTTGATCCTGAAGAAATAAATAAGCATTTGAGAAGACACAAAAATAAAGTCACAATTTCATTGTCTGCTAGAAAGTTTACTGATGATGAGTTACAGGTCTTACATAATAGATTAGGGCATCCTTCTAGTCATGTTTTGCATCATCTGAATTTACCTGATGTAAGTAAGAATTGCATTGTATGTCCTCTTGCTAAGCAAACAAGAGTTCCATTTCAAGTTTCTTCAATAACAACTGTACAGCCTTTTGAATTGTTGCATTTAGATGTCTGGGGTCCATACAAATCAAAAACACTTAATGGATCAACATATTTTCTAACTGTAGTTGATGATTTTACTAGATCTACATGGACATATCTACTTAAATCTAAAATTGAAGTACCTGAATTGATCAAACACTTCCTGAATATGGTTAGTAATCAATTTGAAGCTTCAGTTAAAAGAATAAGATCAGATAATGGTAGTGAATTCATAAATAAAGAGTGTCAGCTAGTTCTATCAAAGAGAGGAATTTTACATCAAAAATCTTGTACCTACACACCTCAACAAAATGGAGTAGTTGAGAGAAAACATAGACATCTTTTACAAGTGGCTAGATCTTTCATGTTTCAATCAGGATTACCTTCTAAGTTTTGGGGTGAATCAGTTTTGGCAGCAACTTATGTCATAAATAGATTACCATCTGCTGTTTTACATTGGAAAACACCTTATGAAACACTCTTTGGTAAACCACCTGATCTATCAATGTTAAAAGTGTTTGGTTGCATGTGTTATGTAACTAATGTCAGTCCACACAAAGACAAATTTACTCCTAGATCATTTCCTTGTGTGTTTATTGGGTACCCAGTGAATCAAAAAGGATTTAAACTGTTTGACTTAGTTCACAACAAGTTGATAGTGTCCAGAGATGTGGTATTCAAAGAGTCTATATTTCCATTTCATCATAAAGTTTCATCTTTCATTCCACTTAAAGGTTTTACATCTTCTGATATAAATAAATTGGATTCATTTCCAATCATTCCTAATATTTCTGATCTTAATAACAACTCATATTCACCTCATGATGTTCCATTTCATCATATTTTTTATTCTAGTCATATGCATATGTCACTTGATGATGATCATGTACATCAGTCTAAATCATCTTCTAATTCTCCATTTAGTTACACAGAACCCCCCACCCACTGCACATACTGAATCTTCACTCATACATCACACTTCTCCAATATCCAATACATATCAACCATCTTCCCATAATTTCAGTCCTAATCCTCAACAACCAAGCCTTTCTAATCCTGCACCACAATCTTTAACCCTCAGACATAGCACCAGAAATAAACTGAAACCTAAATGGATGCAGGATTTCTTGGTAAATACAGCCTACACTTCCACCTTTCTCTACTGCACATATGGTTTTCATGGCTAATCTATTAAGGATTCCAGAGCCTCACTCTTATAAGCAAGCAAGCAAGGATAGGCAATGGGTAACAGCTATGCAATTGGAGTTAAATGCATTGGAGACTAATGATATCTGGGAGCTTGTTACATTGCCTGCTGGAAAGAGGGCAATAGGTTCCAAATGGATATACAAGGTGAAATACAATCCAGATGGAACTGTGGAGAGATTTAAAGCAAGGCTTGTGGCTAAAGGTTTTACATAAATTGAGGGACAAGATTACTATGATTCATTCTCTCCTGTTGCCAAACAAGTAACACTCAGATTGTTTTTGGCAATTGCAGCTGCAAGATCATGGCATATTCACCAGTTAGATGTGAATACTGCATTCCTCCATGGCTTTATTCACGAGGATATTTATCTCAAACCACCTGAAGGTATTCAAAGGCACAGGCAGAAAGGTGTGTAAACTCAAGAAATATTTATATGGTTTAAAACAAGAGTCTCGGCAGTGGAATTCAGAATTTACAAAGCATCTGGCTACTTATGGTTTCAGACAATCCAAGAACGATCATTGTTTGTTTTTAAAGTTCTCGAATACTGTTAGTATAGCTCTCATTGTTTACGTGGATGATGTTTTGATCACCAGTAACTCAGAGGCATCTATTTCTGATCTCAAACAGTATCTTCATAAGCTTTTCACAATCAAAGATTTGGGCATAGCTAAATATTTCTTGGGGATTGAATTAGCTTATTTTTCAGATGGTATGTTTCTTAGTCAGCAGAAGTATATCCATGATATCATTACTGATCTTCGACTCAATTCAGCTAAATCTCCTGTTTCTCCTTTGCCGGCTGATTGGAAGTCTCTTGATGAAACTTCTCCACTCCTACATGATCCTGGTCCTTTTCTTCGATTGATTGGCAGGCTACTGTACTTGGGTTTTACACGTCCAGATATTACTTTTGTTGTTCATCAGCTTAGTCACTTTGAACAAAAATCGACAGATCATCATTGGCAAGCTGCATTACACATAGCCAAATATCTCAAGGGTTGTCCTCAACATGGGCTTTTCTTTCCAGTTCAGACATATTTTTCTGTAACTGCCTTTTGCGATGCTGATTGGGCAACATGTAAAGTTAACCGTCGATCGATCACTGGTTATTGTGTCTTTCTTAGGTCTTCTCTCATTTCGTGGAAATCCAAGAAACAACATACGGTTTCGAGATTTTCCGCTGAATCTGAATACCGTAGCATGTCCATAACCGTAGCTGAATTAAAATGGATTTCGTATTTGCTCACAGATTTCCATTTGCCATGTCCACTGCCAATCCCTTTGCATTGTGATAACACAGCTGCTCTACAAATCACCGAAAATCCCGTGTTTCACGAAAGAACCAAACATATCGAAATTGATTGCCATTTCGTTCGAGATGCTTTCATCGATGGGTTTATTGATCCTCTCCACGTTTTCTCTCGTCATCAACTTGCTGATGGTTTCACCAAGTTACTTCCGGCTTCTTCCCTCTATCCATTGATGTCCAAGATGGGTTTCTGTTCCCCACAAGAACCTCCATCTTGAAGGGGGGTGTTGAGTATATATTTATCTTTACAGTTTGGATTGGTTAGTTAGTTTTGTTAGTTTCTTCTGAACAGTTAGTTAGTTGTTTAGCTGCTGTAATTGAGACAGTTAGTTAATTGAGAATTTACTCTATATATAGGAGACTGTACATTCGGTTTTCATTAATCAGAGAACTCAGATTTTTCCACAAAACTTTCCTTTCCAGAATTTCTTTTGATTACTGTTTCTTCTGTTTTGAGCTGTAACCAGCTCTTCTACAAACGCTCACAATTTCAAACCTATAGGCCGGCACCAACGAAGGCTAGGGAGAGTCATCTGCGGCCGAAGCGGGTGCAAGGGAATCCGACAGATGGGTGGGAAGCGACTGAATCCGGGTTCGGGTGCGGGACTGGAAAAGCTTCCGCCGACGAAGAGGGCGAGTAAATGCAACTCTGCTGGTGACAGAATGAGCAACACTGCTGGTGACACGACCGTGTACACGCCGGTGAATGGGAAGGGGAAGGGGAAGATGGGAAGGGAAAAGAAAATGAAAATGACTATTTTGCCCTTAAAATTAACAATGTTGACCGAACTTGTCGCTTTGACCTGACAGAAGGGGCCAAACGTGTTTTTTTTATAATAAGAGAACAATGGTGAGTTTAAGGTTCACCGAAGTCATTAATTTGCTCAGTTAACTATTTCCTTGAGCCAAAGGACTCATTAAATGTGACTGATTTCTCATTGCGGTCACTGTAAAGGAGGATGGACTTATTTTATCCAACCCTGACTTTACATTAATGAAGCTTTACATCACGAGATCAACTCAGCTTTTCAAATACATTTTTGAAGCTTTACATCACGAGATCAACTCAGCTTTGCTTATTCACTTTTGAAGCTTAAGAGAAGTAACCCAGATACACCTTTCCACTCATGTATGTTTAAGGACTGTGAACGGAGAGCTATTTCATCATACACAACTCTGTGAACTGAGATACTCATTCAACATCTACAGCAAGGCTCAAAATAAAAAAATATATATATAAAAAACAAGAGACAAAAGGAGCAAGTGGAGAATTTAAAATACAAGTCATACATTTCTACAAATAATAAATCTCCAAGTCCCCAAGTGGAAAAGTAGAAAAGTAGCCATGACTTGCACTCCAAAATCAAACCGAAGACCAAACGCGGAGTTGCTGCCCTCATTTCATTTTCTTCATGCCGGCAACTCATGGCTCAAAAACTCCCAGATAGCCCCAAAAAGCACCGCCCCAAATTCTCCGGCTGCTTTCTGGCCTGTTTCCGGTCCTCCAAATCGCCCGAAAAAGCCAGCAAAAAGGGCTCATGGCTCATTTCTTGGTCCACAAATTCCCCTAAGAAGCCCTTTGTTGAAGAAAAGATTGTGATCAAGAAGAAAGAAAGTTTTCGTGTTGCTAAGTTGGGTAAAAAATTCTCTAGTTCTAATCATGACCGGGAATCCCCGGTCAACAGCTCGGCGCCGCCGGGTCGAGCTACGGCGGCTGCTGGCGGCGATGAAGTAGTTCACCGCCAGCCAGATAAGGTACGTATGATCAACATCAGAATATGGACTAATTCTTCATTTTGGGATTGTATAATTACAAGTCTTCATTTCTAAGGAATATTAATTGGAAGATTTGACCAACTTATGGTACTTGTTAAATCTCACCAACTGCATTACTTTACAATGAATAAATTTCAGGTAGTATAAACAGAAAAAAAGGGTATTCAAATTAAAATAGGATTTAATTTTGGATGAATATTAATGAGAGAGTATTTATTTATTGTTTTCATTTTTTTAACCCAAAATATAGATGAAGTAAAGACATCAAATTAATGGAGGTATGGGAGACTGGGGGAATTAATATATATTGAATTTTTAAAAATATTTTTAATTAATTGAATAACTATATATGGATCGTGATCATTTTCTGTTTGGATTTTTTCAAGATTTACAAGGTAGCTAGACAATTAACTGAATCCAAGTAAGTTCGATAACGTACTACAAAAACTAAAATTCCAATTACACATGTTTTTCTCTGCTCTTTTCTCACTTGGATTTAGACAAGAGAAGAAAAGAGTCAAGAAGAGATTTTTCCCGAAAAGGGCAAATCCTTGAATCCGGCCAATAAAGAGAAGAAAGGGATCATTTTCAGAAGAAACTCTTCATTGCCCGCGGCAGACAAGATCGACCCGGTTCTATTGCACACCGCCTTGATGCCGCCGTTGACAGCCGTCGGTAAGCAGCCGGCGGCGACCGTGATTGGTGGCGCAAATGAAAGGGAAAATGGTGCATTTGAGCAGCTAATTGGGATGTCAATAATAGTGGTCACGCTATTGATTATGGTAATCTGGGGTAAAGTGTGCGCCATTTTTGGCACGTCTGCATGGTTGTATTTCTACCCTAATATTGTTAGAGCTGCCAAATTGGATCAACCAAAACGTACGAAATCACTAGTCTTTGATAATAATAGTGAGGCCGAAAAGTTGAAGAAGAAAGTTGTTTTTGAGGGGTTTTTGGAGAGAAGTCATCGTGGTTGAGATTTTAATTTGTTGGTTTTATTTGACCAAATTATATATAGATTATTAGATTGTTTATTTATTTACTGTATTTATTCATGATGTATTTATTGCTCTCTTTTTTTCGTTTTTATAGTTTGATTGGTTCCCTTTTGTTTTTAAATCTATATTTGGTTTTGGTTTACGTCAAAATTGCTGAGGAAAGGACTACTAACTTTGACAAAAGGAAATGATTCATATGTATGATGAGATTTAAAAAAATAAAGATTTAAAATTACATAAAATACCATATATCATCTTTTATATTTAAATATTGACTAAATTATTATATTTTGTCCCCAACATATATATGTCGCAATACCATCTTTTGGTCTCCGATGCCAATACCGCGTACATTCGGTAACCAATAAATACAAAATGATTTGTTTGGTCCCCAAAGGTGGTTTTTGGGTAAACCAAAATTATTTTCCGATATAACCAAGGGTATTTTATAATTTTAATAATTTAAAACTCTGAATTTAATTATTTTTAATTTCAGGTACATTTTAAAAAGTCACAAAATTTCAGGGGCCTAACTGAAAATAATAAAATTTGAGGCGCCGCTCCGACGGTCTCCTGCTCATTCCACGATTCCCCGCTCCGACGAGCTTAGGTTGAATTTCCACTGCTACACCGACCACGCGTCGACAGAGAAAGGTTGCGCATCGACGGAGGAAGCCTGTGATAATGTGTATTAATGTTGGGCCCAAAACGCCTAGCGTGGCTGGCCCAAATTACTCTATTTTATACACAATGTAATAACCTTTGGGTAATAACCATTGGGCTAACCCGTGGAAGAGTTTAGTACTTGCAGCACAAGTAAACAAAAGAGTTTCCATATCTACCATCCTATATAAAGGAAAAAAGAAAACAATGTATGCTCAAATATTCATTCCTAATTTGATAGATACTCTTTCTGACTTAAGCGTCAGAGGCTCTTCCCCCGGACAACTCAGGGGGCTTTATCTTGCAGATTCCGGTCAAACGACCGGCGGATACGGTGGCGGCGGTTTGGGGCGCATCAAGCTTTTATGTCCAGTGGGACTGTTACTTAGATCTATGAATTATGTTATTCGTGCCCGCTTCTACAACAAGCACATTGCGTAGAAGCGAATGAATTAAAGGTGGAACCTTAGACGCTGGTAAACCCACTTTTCATAAACCTTTGACGACCAGGAGTACCCAGATACATTTTTCCCATAGGCGGAAATGTCTAGGGATTCACCTAGAAACTTATCCCTATCTGCGACCACATAATCCGAAGCGAAATAGTTGGAAATGTTCTCAAACCTGGGTTTTGAATTCCACCTCGGGACATAATAGAACTCGGTCTCACTATCAAAAGTGTAAATCGTAGGCTTGTGCCAGTCTTGGCAATTCAAAGAAATTTTAATCGGGTGATCCGAGAAACTATTACTAATAGTTAGAATCCCCTTAATCGTTGTATCATTGTGCACTACATCCTTGCTACAAGAAAGATATTAAAGGGACCTAAAGAGTTCGTAGCTGGGGGTGATTCCTAACTTTTCAAATTGGGTCATGAACACCATAACATAGAGTATGACGTTCGAATGTAGTTGGTCCAAATTGATTTGATGCTCTTCGAGAAGCCAAGAGAGGATGGGGGAAGAGGAAAACAAATCCCGAACCTAAAATGGAACTAAAAAACAGTGCACCTCTCAGACCCAGTGCTCTTGGGGGTTACGTTATCTCGGAGGACCTCTAATCTCAATTCCTTGGAAACCCTAACCACCGACGGGAGGGTAGATAACAGACGTGAAATTTCTATGGGAATCGGCTAGGGGATCTCGAACAGAGGGGTTAAAATCTCCTCGTAGATGAAGTATCGACCCTCCTCATCCCTCTGAATATTCACCTCCCTCCGAACCCTCTCCCTTGAAGTGGCCCACTTACGGCGAAAACCCTGAGGTGGCACCGGACAATTAACCAGGGCCTCTATATCCCCCTTGCTGGACGAACTACAACCGGAGGCCAATGAAGAAGTGGTGTCGGAACATCAAAGGCGAGAGTTTTCAATTCCACCAATAGAAGAGACAGCCGGAATCACCCCTCCCTCCCAAAGTTGTCTGCGACATTGGGAAACAAAAAAAGAAAAAGGCTAAACAAGAGGGAGAAAAGGGACTTGCTGTTTCAAATTGGCCGGAGTGGTGTGGTCAGAGTTCATTATGAAACAGTGAGAGCTCTGAAATGTGGAAGAAGAAGAAAGATTTGGAAAATGTGGGTGAAAAGTAAATAATAACCCTTGGAGGCGGTATAAATAAAAAAGAAAAATGTAACGATTGCCTCGGGCCGCCAAACATCAAGGGAGAACATGGGATAATGGGCCGCATGGGAAAAAGATTCCCAAAATTAATGGGAAAAGTTGAGCGCGTGGAATCCAGCATGGACCTCACGCACTCTAAGGCATGGGTTAGCATCACGCCCCTCATGACCTTTCCAATTCTCTTAAATAAGATATCGCAACCCCATATTCCTGGTAAATTGACAGATTTGAGGGAAGGCTCGTTACCATTAGTCCCTAATTAAAAGTAAAAATTTGATGATCGAACCCTCCACAAATAAATTCATTCAAAGATCATACCCAAAGTCGATTCTAAGGATCCCAAGTCAACCCAGGTGATGAACCCTCGGAGCCTCAAGGGGCTCGGAAATCGTACCTCGTGTCTAACAATGAGTTCAAAGCAGCTATATTGAAGTTTGAAGCAATGAAATCGTTGGAGAAATCCCCGAGGTCGAAGTCAAGAAACATAAGATGAATTCAAGGTTTGAACTCTCAACTTTCTAGGGGCTTATTGACAATGCATATTAATGTTGGGCCCCAAATACCTAGCATTGTCGGCCCAAGTTACTCTATTTTATGCATAATATAATAATGTTTGGGTAATAACCATTGGGTCGGTCCAGGGAAGAGTTTAGTACTTGCAGTACAAGCAAATAAAAGAGTAACCCTATCTTCCATCCTATATGAAGGAGAAAGGTAACACTGTGTACTCAACTATTCATTCCTAATTTGGTAGACGCTCTTTCTGACTTAAGCGTCAGAGACTCTTCCCCCCGGACAACTCCAGGGTTTTGTCTTGCAGATTCCGGTCAAATGAGCGGAGGATACGGTGGTGGTGATTTAGGGTGCATCAGCCCGCGCGACGACGGAGGAAGGCCATGCCTGACTCAGCAGCGGCGAAAGTTAAAGAATTTTATCGGCGGCGGTATTTCAAAATCTGAACAGAGAAAGAGGAGTGGATTTACAGTGGAAACATAATCTCGTCGGCGCCTCTGCAAACTCGTCGATGGAAACCCTAGCTCGCTCACCGTTCCCACTGGCTGAAACCCTAGCTCGTCGACACCTTTGCAATCTGGTGGCGGGGAAAAGATCAGGGCAGTGGGGAAGAGGTCAGGGCAGCGACAGAATTGGGTAGCTAGGCAGCGGCGGAATTGGGTGGCGGGGAAGAGGGTCTGGGCTGTGAGAATGGGGTCTTTTATTCTTTTTTTAACATAGGGTATAATGGTTATTTCATGGATTTTTGGCCAATTTTGCCATTGACTTTACCTGAAAACCACTTTTGGGACCAAAAAATCATTTTGTATTTATTGGTTACTGAATGTACGCGGTATTAACATCGGAGACCAAAAGATGGTATTGCGACATATGTTGGGTATAAAAAACAATTTAGTCTTAAATATTTATACTTAAACCTCTGTCTCACCATAAAATTGATTGAGACCATCTCACCCAAAAAAATTAATTGACGAAATCTTTTGGTATTATGAAGCCTGAAATTCATTTTAACAATTTTTGAATGTCCTGAATAAAATTTATTTTAACAATCTGTGGATGTATTGAATAAAATTCATCAAATATAGCAAAAAATATTGGACTAAAAGAAGGATTAACTTAGAATTTTATAGTTGAATAATGTTGAGATATTATATTTATTTGACCATATTATTTTTAAAATATTTAGAAATTTATTTTACAGGATTCACTTCGTAGCATTTTTTCATAAGTTAAGTTGTTTTAATATTGGTAAAATCTTAAGAAAATTCGTCTTTCCACATGTTTATGAAAAAACAAGTTTCAATTAGAACAATAGAAAGGTAAAAAAATTAGTTATAATATTAACAATTTATTATGCAATGTGCAGTAATTATAAATTTATAACTCAATTAATGCAATTCGAAAATTTATCTTCATTTTTTCTCTAATTTACAGTTTAAACTTTGTGGTCTTTCCATACTGTCTTTTAAGAGAGAATCTGTAAATTTTCATCTAAAATTATTATTTAATTTTCAATCATTAGCAAAAAAAACTTAAATTTATTATGTTAGAATCTTTACACTTGTTAAAAAATTATAGGAAATTAAAGTGAATTATTTTTAAATTATGATAAATTTAGAGTAAGAAATTTGCATTCCATATTAGACAAAAAATATCATGTCTATGTCAAAACAATATTTAAAATGAGAAAGTGTCAGAAAAAACGGCATGTCCATAAGTTTATGGACAGACCAGAGACTAGTTTAAAAATGGGGTTCAGTTTGTAATTAATCAGAAATTTGGTATTACTTTAAAAAATTATTTCATTTTTCCCTTTTATTCTCCTGAACCCTTTCTTCTTCGTCATTTTTGGCCTCCACTTTCTCTCTCATCATTCTTCTTCGCCTCTCGCGTTCTCCTCATGTTCTCCACCTATTCTCTGCCTTATTTCGCTAACTCTCCTCCACTTATTTGCCACCGCATTTTTCGGCTTCTTTTCTGCCTCTTCTCCTCGCTCGTGTTTCGATCATTTTTCGGCATCGCGTTTCCATTTTTTCCGAGCTCAATTCTTAGAGAAAATTCCTTGAAAAATCATCACATTCGGTCAGAGCATAAGGTTTGTAGCTTTGTTTTATCTTCTAGTTCAATATAATTTTTGATTCTATGAATCTTTGTAGGTATAGGTATTATTGTTTGATTTTTCTGCGTTTTTTTGTTTTCGATTGATTTTGTTTTGGATTTGCACTAGGTTATGGATAATGCAAAACGAATTGGCCAAGATGTTGATGCAACAACCTGTGATTATTACTCAATTGTTGTTAGATTTTTCAAATCTGGTATGTATGTGTTTTGCTTTGTTAAGCGTTAGATAGGAATTGCTTTCTAGTGTTTTGAGTTGTGTGCGTTTTCTGAGATCTAATTTTGAAGTATCCCTTGTTATGACAACAAACTTGTTGATTGATCATCTTGCATTACGAGGTGCATTAGTTTGCTTATATGTTGCACCTATTATTATCCAGCATGTACCTATTAGTTGTACCGTGAATAAACTTTTTCCATTCGTTGCTGATTGTTTGTTTTAAATTACGAGGTGCATTCGTTTACTTATATGTTGCATCTTTTAGAATTTAGTGTGTACAGGTTAGTTGTACTGCGTATGCCCTTTTATTTTAATCTGTTGTTGCTTGTCCGTTTTGAACTAGAAACTGCACTTGTTTACTGATTTGTTGCATTTGTTAGGATTCAGTATGTACTTGTTACTTTTATTGTGTTTGACTTTTGTTTTTAAATTTTTTGTTGGTTGTTTGTTTTGAATTAGGAACTGCATCTATTTACTTATATATTGCATCTGTTTGTATCCAGTATGTACTTGTTAGTTTTATTGTGTTTGACTTTTATAGTCATTGTTGATTTTTTGTTTTGAATTACAAATTGTACCTATTTGATTATATGCTGCAACTGTTAATATCCAATGTGTATGACTTTTTGTTGGAGTTGGGTCTAAACTTGAAATGGTATGGAATCACAAAATATTGAACATTGGACTCCACAAGAAAATTCGGCACGAACTTGATATAGATGAAGGTGATACTGAACTCAAGGAATTCGAAGATGATCTACCTTTGAAAATTAATAATTGATTCATTGCATTAGAGATTGTTAGTTAATCTAGATAGAAACACTGTAGTAATTGTAAGTTCCATAATAGCAGAATTTTGCTATGAACACTTGTAGGATTTATCCCCTATCTTGCCCTTTCTTCAAGTGTTGAGAGTTCTTCTCGTGTATGAAACCAAGAACATTTACATGATTTTTATACAAAGTATGCAATACTTTTACATGTGCTGTTTTCATGCCGACAAGACTTTTAGTGACATCTATTTAATTGAAATCGGAAAAATTTACCCCGTGTTTGAAAACAAATAGAAGTTTTAATGCAATTAGAACACATTGTAAGGAATCAAATGAAGTTCATGTAAAAAAATTTATTTAAAAATTATAGAATTATGTAACCTCTTTTCTGTAATATACTATAAGAAATACTAGTTGTAGGCTAACATATCTATGTTTTACAAAACAGAAATGATTCATAAGGTAACTGATACACTACCTCCTGACAAAGTTTTGCTATTCATAAAAGTAATTAACATTTTAAAATCAGAGGGATGATAGGGAGAGTGAAAATTCATATTGAAACTCATAGTAAATGATGTGGATGCCAGTAAATGACTAAATCACTAAATCACTAATCACCTTTCTTAAGAGAAGTGCAACTAATTAGGGATACATTTGTCTTTTCCGTATTGACACATTATTCACTGTGTTGATTCACTATAAGTTTTCACTCTTTAATCATTACACTTAAAATCATGTGCATGTTTTTGTTTAAATAATGCATGTTGTAAAGTAATCAATGCATAATTATTGTGACAATTTTAAATTGGTAAATTTAACTTAATTCATACATGAACTTCTGGAAATATTTCATAACTCATATTCACAGTTTTTAAAACAAGTTCATGTTCTAATACAATCGATACGTATTGTAAGGTAACATGTGCATATTATATACAGAAATTTTCAGCAACATTTATTTTCTTTTTCGAACATTTGCCACATGTTCTTTACATGTTCATAATAGCATAACTCATACATTCGAAGTTTCAACAACAATTTCATTTACATCGAAAGCAATTCAACAACATAACTCATTCTAATGTGAAAAAATCATATCTTTAACGCTATTAGGCAAAATTTCATCCTCTTGAAGCTAAAATTCATTCATTTAAAATTGAAATCTGTTGATATAGATCTTATTGCAAGACGTAGAGCTCATCACAAATTTTATCTGACACTAACCGGTCGTTTGGATATCTCATCGAGAAAAAACGAATCGATCGGAGAATGATTTAGTCGACTGGGAGATGTTAGATTTGCAGAGAATGGAGATTGAAGTTTGGAAAAATGATTGAAATTTGGGAATGGATATTGAAGTTTAGGAATAGAGATTGAAGAGAGAAGAATGGAGAAGAGAGAAGTTGTAGAGGATGGGGCTGGATGTTAATATTGGGGAAGAAGGGTGGGTTGTTTCCCAATAATTGCAATTTCAATTGCACTCGCAAATTTTGTTTAATTTGCCTTATCTGTTAATTGGTCGGTTGCATATCCATAATCTTATAGATAGGTTTCCTGCTAGGAGAACAACTCATTTAAAATTATTGTTAAATAGTATTTTGACCCAAAATTGTAAAATGCCGTTGTAGTCCAAAAAATAAATTGATTGTTATATCACGCACTGTATTTTACTATATTACGCCCTGTATTTGTATGCATTTAGTATAATATGTATTTTGAATTAAATTTAGAATTGGAATAAAATTAAATAAAAATAAATTTATATTTATACTTCAGAAAATAATGAAATATCTGGGGGAGTTTCCGGCGGGATTTCCGGCAGACTTACCAGAAAACCCAAACCCCGAACCGCCGGAAATTTAAGACCTGACCCGCCATCGCCTGAAACGAGAATCCGCCGAAGAACCCGCCACCGCCCGCCCTTTCCCTCTCCCCCACCGAAGAACCGCCGCCCTGCCCCGCCCCGCCCCGCCCCGCCGACCCCGCTCCTTTCTGC
>JAULKM010000013.1:11951552-11968354 GCA_032355605.1 Rubia tinctorum
CCCCCCTCCCCGCCGGCCCCCCCATCTCCGCCACCCCCTCCCCACCCCGGCCCCCGCCATTACCTCTGTCAAACCCTCACCGCTGCCGGAGATCCTTCATTTTTGAGCTCACGATTCGGCTCACTTTCGAGTTCACGCCTCAAGCCACGACTCGACTCATGATTTGGCTCACCTTTGAGCATCACAGCACCCTCACCCCCTCCCTGTCACCCGCCACCCTCCTTCACCAACGACTGCTGCCGCCACAGCCAAACCCTAATGATTCCATTCCACCTTCGAGCATCACGATCCCCTCCTCTATAACGATGACCCCATCAGCCTCTCCCCCGTTAGTATTTTGGCCTAAATTGACACAACCTTTTTGGTGTAAATCCAGCTGATTCAATCGCTGGAGGGTTTGGAGCGACGGGGTGGTGGATTCGTAAAACATAAAACCTGCATAAAACGTAAAACCTGCGAGGCGTCCAACCCTTTATTGCATCTTCGGCGACAACCTCAAGCCACCATCTTCCTCGGGTCAACCTCCGACGTCGACGCATCCACAACCCTCTCATTTCCCTCGACGCGGTGTAAAGAAGAAGGAGAAAGAAATAAGGAAGATGAAATAGGGGGTGTTTTTGTCTTTTCCGTTTTCTTTTTTTAATCTAAGGACAAAATGATCATTTCCTTGATTTCCTGTCAAAATTCTCGTTAACAATCGAAGTCAACACATTCCATGGCGTACTTCATAAAGTTAGGGTTATATTGACACTTTCTAATTTTACAGGGTTATGTTGGCACTTTCATCCGAAAACCAAAAATTATTTTGACACTTTAATCAGAAATATAATTTAAATTGTGCCTTTAAGAGAAACAAATAAAATAAACAATAGTTATTCTTATATGAATAATAAAATTGTTTGTTTGAACAATAGCATGAGTGGCACTCCCAAGCTTACTGCGGTCGAATTCCAACCACAATGTGTCATGAAATGTCCCATCGCCTCTTGAGCCAAAACTACCCACAAGAAGTTGCAGTTGCTCCGCACTAGCCCCTGATATTTCTTCAACTGGTCAAATCATCAAATCCAAGATTAACTATGCTCCCGAATGATACATAAACAACAGAGTTGATTTCCTTGGAGTCCAACCACTCTATGAAGACTTCAGTACTTGTTTTTAAAAGAAGTTTTCTGCACAAATAAGCGAAATCATGTATGTTTTCTCTTCTATCTTCAACTGTTTTTGCCTACGGAAATCAGGAATTGCCTCTGTTGTGAACCTGCTCTGTGGAGTCAGTCAGCTGCATGTAGTTTCGGTGGTTTCAGGATAACAAATAGAGTACCATTATAAACCTTTTCGAATTGATAAAAAAAATTGTTTTGAAAGTTTCTTTTCTCTAACTTTTTTGATTCTGAAACCTTATAGCAGAAAAGTTCTTTTGGGGCATCTATTCTAAACTTTGTGCTCACGAAGTAGAATAAGCAAAACACGCCTAGTGTCCAGTGTATAGACTTTCAACTCAACCAATACAACAAGAACTAAACATATATCCAAATATCCCATTAGGTGACATTGATTAAAGGGAGATATACAAATATAACCCTATATAAATTCAGTAGGTGCACATATAACTCTGAGATAATTTTTTGTGTAAAAATAACCTTAACTACTTTACATAAGCGCAAATATAATTCCAAAAACTATATTCCAGCTTTAACTGGTCATTTTCGGCCATTAACCATCTAAAAATGATCAAAATGCCCTTTCAGCCTAAAGTAAAAACTTGAAAGACAAAAATGTCCTCCGCCCACCACCCACAGCCGCTCAACACCACCACAAGACCACCCATCCACCACTGGTCCACCACCACCTTCCAACCCGGCCACCACCACCCTCACCACCTTCCAACCAGCCCCACGACCACCTTCCAACCCGACCACCACCCTCTCCATCCCGCTATTCCCGGCCACCACGGCCACCAACACCGGTGACCAAGACCACCACCTCCCGCCACCCACCTTTCGCCACCAGCCACAGTCCACCACCTCCTGACCACCACCCCACCCCTCTAGCGTCACCACTACCATCATCCCCCGCCACCACAACCCACGATCACCCACCTCCCGCCGCAAACAACCAACCCACCCATCCAGCGCCACCACGACCACCACGAACACCACTTCACTTCGCTCGATCGACGTGAACGTTGGTTCCCAGCCAACCCCGACCACCATGAGCACCACCTCTTGCTGCTCGATTGAAATAAATACGGGTTCCACCACTCGATCGACGTGAATGTCAGCAGCTACCCTCACCACCCCAGCGCCACCACGACCACCACCCCTGGCCACCACAAACACCATCTCCCGCCACTTGATCGTTCTTAGGGTTCCCCAATCGGGTCAGGTTCTCTGTGGCAGCGGTTAGAGGCGGATTTAGGGGTAGAAGGCAAATATGTGATGGATAGAAGATGGAAACCCAATTCCAAATGGAACTAAAGATAGAGAAAGCCCTGAGGAAAGAAGGCAAGCCTAGAGAGGAAAGGCCAAATCTGAGATGGATTTGCAGAAGGAAGAGAAAATGGGTGGGGGCAATATGGTCATTACCCAATTGGCAGTTTTTCAGTTTTTAAACATAAACCGATCAAGGTTAAATAAGTCTTTTTAACATAATCCAACATCAAACTGTTGAAAAAAGTTATATTTGCACACGCCCTATCTATCTAGGGTTATATTTGCATTTTAAATTATTACAGGGTTATATTTGCACTCATGTGAATAATGTAGGGTTATATATGCACTTTTCTCTTGATTATATGAATGATATCTCGATAGACAAAATAAAATTCAAATATTTCAATAAAGGAACTGAAAAGAATGGGAAGTTTACCCTTTGCCAACGGCTGCCGTATATCCTTTTCAAGACCACGATAGAATTGATGTTTTCAGGTGATTCCATTTTCCACCAACAATATGGATGTGACTCCTTATGCCTAGTGTATATACCTGCTAGGATAGACGAGATTGGAGGTTTTGATTTGATTGAGATATGATGAGATACAATATATAATAGAGATTTGTTTTCCTTTCAATCTCATTTTTGTAACCCTTATAAATTGTACTGATCATCAAGATAAAGCATCCACGTATTCGAAGAGGAACTTGAAGCCATTAACTCTGATTAAATCTGGAAAAATTGGATCCACTAAATTGAGGTGTTGGAGTGAAACCAGTGGAGCCACTAGATGTGCTCTAAGAAGTCCTAGTAAGTTCCCATATACATCATATTGAAATATCACAAGAATTATTCTCAAAAAAAGAATATATATATATATATATATATATATATATATCACAAGAGCAAAATAATTTAGATAGTTATGATATAATCCTATCCTAGTCTTTTTAATCATCAATTATACTCCCCCCACCTACAATAGCAGTCTTGTTTCTAATACTGAAAACAATATCAAAATCGATAAATAAGTAATGATTTGTCATTTTTACTCCCATCCCATTGCAAAACAATGGCCTTGTACTTCAAACGACATGCTATGGTACGATAATACTAATAATAACTCTGTCATTTTTACTCTTTACATTCCAACATATTAATATTGTTTGTAATGCAAAGAACAATACAGTATAATAAATAGCTTAAATTGATAAGATGAAAACCTAATGAGTTACCGTCATTTATCGTCCTTCCGACCCAAATTGACATTCTTTATTTGACATTATTGCTTAATGGCTTATCATTATTTCATACTTTTTTCATCCCAAAATAACAGCCTTGTTTTCTATATTAAATCCGACATAATTTTAATGAGAGTCAAAAGACTCAAAACACCCGATGGTTGCTGCAGTTCTAATCCCCCAATAGCGGTCTTGTTTTTAACACTAAAAGCGGCATAATTCAAAGTGATCTAAGCACCTACTGGTTTATCATAATTACACTTCATCCGTCCCACAATAAAAGTCATTTTTTTCTAACACTAAAAACATTATAATTAAGAACCACGGAATTCGAAATGCAAGATCATTAGACCTAACATACCCGATGACAACCAGGTTATTTGGTGAGTGGAACTCCAAGCTCAGCCACACAAGCCTGAATCCGATCATAACTGTCGTACAGCCCCGGGGTAACGCTGAATACACCGATCATGAACCTTCTCTAGCTCTCTTTCCAATGGATAGCTTATCACAAAACCACCGCCACCATAAGCCATGGCATAAGAAAAAAATGTTCTGAATATAGCTTTTAGAAACAACCAATTCACAGCCTTCATAAGGAATTTTCAAATAAATTATCTCAGAGCCACTGAATTTGTCTCTGTTAGAATAGAAGATTCTAGAGACTATATTAGGGTTTGGATATTTACTTTTGTACCCTTTATGTACTATATTTATTCTCTCAATAATCTAAACCCTAATTAAGAGGAATTCATTTCTACATGTTATCAGAGCAGTGTTAGTATCCTGCCTCTTTCTTAGTAAATTTTTCTTATTCCTTCAAATATAATTTTTACCACCGGCTCCGGTATTTCCCGGTGACTTCCCCGCAACACCATTCATTCCAGTGACCCAGATTTGTACCTTGTTCCCGTCAGCTTCTCCAAACGTCCACAACTTTTCCTTACAACAATACGCATAGGAGTCCACCCCGTCTTCATCACCACCAGCCTGTCCTTCTCTTCTCTGACCTAATTTATTCTTGCATATCGTTCCCCCTCTTCTCCGACCCGCTTCTTATTTTTCGGCTCTTCATTTCTAGACGCTATTTTCCGCACCAGCAACAACCTGTCCCAACGAGTCACCGTTATATGGCACGTTACAGGCTAGCCACTACATTTTCATCCTCAGGGTGAGATTCACACGCTTGACCTGAAGAAGAAGAGTCAACACGTGAAATACACGCATGCACAGTCTGCTGCATCTCTTAGCGCATAAAGACACACGCTACCTTTTGGCTAGAAAATCTTGGCACGTGAAGTCAAGCGCTTGCAGCACATAACCGCTCATTGTGCGCCCTTCCAACTCCTAGCGCTCTTCTCCCTTACGACACACTATTTTGGCTTCCTCCAATTTACGGATTGTTGATTCTGGTGCAACTGCTCATATGACTTCTAATCCACGTATTTTTGAAAAGGTACATTGTTATCGTGGTTCTAATTCCATTTTTGTGGGCAATGGTAAATCACTATCAATGTTATCGTGGTTCTATTGTCGGTTATTGTTATATTTGATGTCGATGCATTTTTTGTTAAGCATAAGCACACAAAAAAAATACTGGGTAAAGGCCATCATAGTTCTAGTCTCTATTTTCTTGAGACATGTGATTCCACCTTTTTGGGTGAACTATGCTCTGGAAAACTCTGAGATTCTTTTGAGCAGTGGCATTCTCTTATTGGTCATGTTTCATATGCCACTCTTCATTTGTTGAGTAAACATGGTCACATCTCTGTCACTTCTATTTTGCATGCACCTGTAAGTTGCTTTTCTTGTCAGATAGCCAAAAGCAAGCATATGTCTTTTCCTATTAGTGATAAATGAGCCACTGCTTTGTTATATAAGGTACACTGTGATTTATGGGGGCCGGCTTCAGTCTTATCAATAGAGGGTTATTCTTATTATGCTTCTTTCGTCGATGACTTTTCTCGATTTACGTGGTTTCTTGCATTACACCGGAAGTCCAATTTCTTTGATATCTTTCTCCAGTTCTAAAAATTTTGGAGACTCATTTTTCTACTAAAATTAAAATCTTGCAGACGGATGGCAGCATAGAGTTCACTAATCATCGCTTACATGCTCACTTTGTGTCTTGTGGCATTCATCATCAGATGTCCTCTCCTTACACACCTGCTCAGAATGGCTGAGCTGAGCGGAAGCATCGTCACATCATAGAGATTGCACTTGCTATACTTTTTCATTCTTCTGTGCCAAAAGCTTATTGGGTGGATGTTTTCTCTTCTGCGGTTTATATAATTAACCATCCGCCCAGTACCAATCTTGGTGGCA
Source organism: Rubia tinctorum (assembly GCA_032355605.1). Lineage (NCBI taxonomy): Eukaryota > Viridiplantae > Streptophyta > Magnoliopsida > Gentianales > Rubiaceae > Rubia > Rubia tinctorum. Next base: position 11,957,555 of record JAULKM010000013.1, read on the forward strand.
AGTCTCCATTCATGGTCATTTTTGGATCTACATCGGATTATTCTCTTTTTCACCCATATAGTCGTTGTGCGTATCCTTGCTTGCGTGATATTGATCCTAATAAGTTTGCACCTCGCTCCATTTCATGTGTTTTTATTGGCTACAACCCTCTTCACAAAGGGTTTAAGTGTTTTGATCCGGCTACAAGGCATATTCATGTCTCATGTCATGTTCAGTTTGACGAGACCCTCTTTCCTTATGTACCTTTTTTGTAGGATACTCGCTCCACGTCTCATTTGGAGTTTTCTTCATTTACGGAGTCCGGTTCTATGGTCATTTCCACGTACCTCTCACACTGGATCGCCTCCTAGCGAATCACATTGCATGGTTTGTTCTGATTCGGATGCTCCAGTATTACCTACACCCACTTCTCTGACACCTATGACTACTTCTTTGATCTCGGTGCCCATGACTCTGACCTTTGCATCATTACCTCAGGCTCGTACCCCTCACTCTCCTGATTCTCCTGTCACTGATGTCTCTCTTGAACCAGCTCCCACTCGCACTCACCGGATGATCACCAGGACGATAGATGGTTCTTGGTGTCCTTAGTCTTTCTTTGATTATGAAGTGTCTAATATTATGGATGTCGTAGTCGCTTAGACTGTGCCTCAGAACTATCGTGCGGCTCTTCGAGACCCTCGTTGGATGTCAGCCATGGATGAGGAAATGAATGCACTTCAGCACCAGCATACTTGGGATTTGGTGTCTCGCCCTTTTAACGTGAATGTTATTGACTCCAAATGGGTTTTCCATATCAGGTATCAGCCTGATGATATTATTGATCGCTACAAGGATCGACTGATGGCACAGGGTTTCTCTCAGATTCCAGGGTTTGATTTTGATCACACTTTCAGCCTCGTGGTAAATGCATCTACTGTTCGCATCATTCTTTTCATTGCCTCCCCACACTTGATTTCAGTTGTTCAACACTTACCTACGGAAGCTTGGTTTTCTTCGCAATTTGGTAAACCCATCTCTGTTTGTCTCTTCTTGAGGAACTACTTTGTTGTATCTCTTAGTTTATGTGGACGACATTATCCTTACTGGAAATTACTCCTTGGCCATTCGTTAGTTCATTAGTCGGACTGATAAGGATTTTTCCATTAAGAACTTGGGCTCTTTTCATTATTTCCTCGGCTTTGGGATGTCCCAACTCAAATTGCAATTTCTGATCTTTGCCAAAAATGGCCTAGTTGACTTGAACCAAATTTCCATTTTTGCCCTTTAAGTTGGTTGAAATTTCAAATGGGCCTTGGCTTTAATTAGGGTTTAGAGAAAAGTTAAGTCTTCTCTCCATTTCCACAAAATCAGCCGCACACTTCATTTCCCACACACTTTCTCTATCTTCCTCTCTCTTTTTCTCTCTTTTTCTCTTCCTCTCCTCTCCCTCTTTCGAATTTATTTTCAAACCTCTCAATCCTCGCAATCCTCTCTTTCACCGGATCCTCTCTTTCACGAAATCCTCTGTCGCATGAGCAGCGGTGGGCGATGAAGCTAACAGAGATGGAGAGATCGGAAGCTATCAGAGATTGGGGGATGAAACAAGCAGCGGTGGGCCATTTTCAAACTTTAAGGGTTTCATACCCGATCTACACTTCGAATTTGCAAGTTTTTATGTGTGTTTTTCGGAAAAAATATGTGGTTAGATGTTCACCTCTCTTGCGTTCATTACGGTTTTTACTTGTTTTTTTGGGTTAGGTTTGGCAAATGATGAGAAAATTGGTTAGAGTTTCTCAGATCTGGTTGAATAAAGTTTGTTTTACTGTTTACAGTGGTTTGAATGTTGAAGAATTTGTGTTATTCGGTAATATAATTGATTCGATTGAACATGTTTGATGTTTTCTGAACTCTTAAGTTGGGGTTTTTATGTTCATGGGTAGTTTTGTGTTCGAATGCGGTTTAAAAATTGGTCTTGTGTTTTTGCCTCTTCTGTTGTTATCTCGACATGAGCTCTGTTTTTGCTCTGTATTTTTGCCTCACCTAATTTGCTCTGTTTTTTTGTCCAGATCTGTGTATCTCTTGGCTGAAGAAGATGAAGTGGAAGTTTAAAAGCCATTAGTTAAAAATGCAGCTCGTTTTAATTTGATTTGTGATGAATTTGTGGAAAGTTTTGTAAAATTTAAGAGTATTTTTGTGATTATCACTGTGCAAGTCACTGTTATTTATCACCTTTTTGTCCAAACAAACTAAATTTTGGCAGTTTTTTTCTGACTTTTCACTGTACATAAATACCACCTCTCTTTCTCTCTTTGCAAATTGAGTTGGGACAGAGGGAGTAATGAAAGAGTGAAATATCTAATATCTGCCTTATCTTCAAGCTTGTCAAAAGATTTGAACAGGACACAATCTGCTTTCTCCAGGTTAACATTTTGAGCAAGGAGAAAATCCAGCAGATTGGGATATGCAACCAGATCATACACAAACGAAGGCAGATCTATAGACTTCAACGGCGGTAGAGAAGGAAGTGTTATAGCAGAAGTACTTTCCAATGGAAACTTGAGTGTTCATCGATGAACATGGTAGTACATGGAGCAAACCGTGACAGACTGAGTGAAAAAAGCAACCCCTCTTAACACCTTGACTCTGTGCAATATCCAGAATCCACGAAAGCTGCGAATCAAACAAAACAACTTTCATAGGTCATCCTGAATCAGCCTTTTCAACTACCATTTTCGCCAGATTCTTGGATACCGTGCTATTGAAAAATGTCATATGGCAATGATAGGCATATTGTAGAGTGGCACCATCAATCATGAATGCACATTCAATACAAACTCAGCGAACTACTTTACAAACAAGTTATTTTTATTTGTAAAGAATACAAACTACTTTCCTGACATGATATTTTGTTTTAGACAAAAAGGCGTAATTCTCATTAACGGTAGAATCGTTACAAATTTGTGATAGGTTTAGTTTGCACAACCTCTAACTAACAACTATAACTAATATTAAACATTCCTAAACACCCCGATTCACACACTGTGGGGTAAACCTCCCACATATGAACCTATCATTAGGTTCATGTGCCATATCAGCGATCTGCTACTCAAGTCACGCTTCCAATCTTTGTCTTCATCGGGTTGCGACATGTCTGTAGTTTGTAGAGGTCATAGCTGGATTTCTCCAATCAACGATGAGGCTTGTCAGTTGGAGGAGTTTCGAGAGCAGGTCCATTTTGTTTTGAAGCAGTCCGGTACTGCATGCCTCCATCTTTATTCAGTGTTGGCCAGATTTATCCGCACTGGGTTGCTACAAATCCGTAGTTCTCAACACGTGAACCTTTTGGAGGTTATCGCTGGATTTCTCCAATAAACACAGCGAGGTAGTACCTAAAACTAGCCGGAGTCGCAAGAGCACCAACTGCACACCTAAAAAAGCCATAAAACAGCCGATGCGGCCGCCCCGATTCAATTCCGGCAGTTAAGAGAGTTTTTACTTCCCCTGAAAGTTTCGCCCCCTGAAAGTTTTTGCTCCACCCCTGATCTTCTTATAATTTTAGGAAAGAAGACGTTTTATTTATGTCGGTATAATTCAACCCATCAAATATGATCCTAGTTCCGCCATTGCATCCAAAACATTCCATTCGTCGAGAATATGGCATCTAACAACCAAAAACAACACCCAAACATTTATACATTGATATAACAACCAAACTCTACCTCAGCACTCTACCTGTGTTTGTCATCATTTAGTCATACATGCAATTCAATGGAGAAAGTCCGCCTAACATTTACCAGCCTCCTAACAACCTCATTTCTATAGTTTTTGGGATTAAAATATAAAACCTCCAAAATTATAGGGACCTAAACTTAATAAAATTAAAAAACTTAAACCTGCTTCACTCTCTCCTTCACCCGTCTTTCCAACTTCTATTTCCCCCAAATTCTCTCCTCCGTCGTGCTCAGGGGCGTTTCCGGCGCCGTGCCGCCGTGGAATTACGCCGTGTTGTTCCTCGTCCACCAGCACCGTGCGGCCGTGGGATTGCGTCCTGCTGCTCCTCGTCGTCCAGCGTCGTGCCACCGTAGATTTTTCGTGCTGGTCTTCATCCTCAAGCGTCATGCCACCTTGGAATTGCGCCGCCGGTCAATAATTCGAGGCACGGGTTGCGGATTCAAGGATAAAAGACGAATCGTGCAAGGGCTCCATTCTCAAATCGCTGCAGTGTCAAGAGTAACTCCAGCGCCATGCTCTTCTCTGTGAATTGTGATAGTTTTGAGTCTGTTCAAATTAATCTCAGGATCTGATTTTATTACAAATTAAGAATCCCCCTAGTCCCAGCTTCTTCATTGAGTTTGATATTTTACTTCAAAATGTGCTCATTTGATATACGCGTAATGTCATCTCTGAAGCTTAGTTTGCGAATGCGTGCATATGTGAGTAACTTGAACAGGATACTTGTTTGGAGTAGATTGTCTAATCAAAGTTTTCTTGCAGATCTAAGCCCAGAGAAATGGACTCTGATTTAGGAGATGAAGGGTTATCAGGAAACACGCCAAGCGCTGACTATGAGCCGTTGCTTAGAACTCGAGATTCATTGCTCTTGAAACGTGCGTGGCGGAGTGAGAAGGCTGCACCCGAAATTCTCCAATTTGAGGCTGTTTTAGTTCAGATGTCATGGGCACAAATTCAATTGATGGTATACACTTACGATCAATGCAGCTTCTTTCCTATATCTTTATTAATGTACCCTGAATTTGTTGCTTGCTACTCTTTTTGAATGTTCCAGTTCTGAGTGGTAACATTTACTGACCATCATTACATTCCGGTGCATTAAAAAATCTTTAAATATATCTTGAATCAGCTGAGAAGCATATACTTAAAAATTAGCTGGTTGGATGATTTTTCAGTAATGAGGTGATAGAGTACTCTTTGATCATGTAGCGTTTTCATTGTTAATACAAGGAGTTCTTGATTACATAACAAATGTTTGGGGATATGCATTCTACCAGGACTCTGATTGTGGGAGGAGGAAGCATAATTCTTCAAATCTATGGAAAATATTATGAGTATGTGGAATTTGCGAGACTGTTATCCTGATTCATCCCTTTTCCAGACAAGTGTTGGTGATTAGGGAATATTTGTGAACTCAACTACTTTCAAACTCATGTTAATTTCTCATTTTCGTTGACTTTAGGAAGAGACAGTTGAGGAGTTTGCAAGAAGTGGTATTGACCCACTCACGGTATCCCTTTATCAGATGGACTTGGATAGGACTCTTTTTCTCCTCCGGTCATATTTGCGGACACGCCTCCAAAAGGTAATCCTTTTGCTGCTTGAGTTAGTAGCTTAGAAGATCAACCACATTTAGTTCTACTACACAGATCAGACGTATGAACAAGCGCAGCATGAATCATTTGTACTATAATCACTACATACTTTTTTAAACCTTTGCCTAGAAGACAATGAGTCTATCGTAACTGAACAAATAATGCACAAACTAACACACACAGCAAAATGTCTCCTTGTTTCTTTCATGATACATCACCCCTCCAATTTGTGTTTCCTGCTGTTGACATGACATGTTATCAACATGCAGATTGAAAAGTACACGCTTCACATTCGAAAGACTACTGAATTGTGGAATCGACTTTCTAGACAGGAGCAAAGATTTACTGAAAGGTAAAACCATCGTTTAAAACTACTCCCTTTGTCAGACTTCATTTTCTGTGTTCATCCATTTTGATTTCTTGTTTTTGTCTTATCTTAGGTGTATAGAAGACATAGAGCAGCACTTGGAACAATCTGTCTTGTCGAAATTGCATAGCAGTTACAGGTCTCTGTTAAAACAGTCTTCAAGCAGCGAAGAGGATGACATGGGTAAAACCTTGTTATTTGAGCAACTTATCTTCTTACTATGGTGCTTGGGTGCATGTGATTGCTGTTGTCAGGGTTACGCATTTTTGTGCTTGACAATAACATGTGATTACTGTCTGACTTCTTTCCTACCTAGAATGACTCCAATTTGACATTATGATTTAAATTTGCAACTTGTGTTTTACAACCTATTAGGGCGAGGTAGTGCTGACATTGCATTTACAGTATAGTCCAATACTATGTAGTTAATATACTCTTGGCATGTGTAAAGTCATGTGAAGTGTGAACGAACCGCCAATTTACAAGCTGGATACCTCTGATGTTTTAGAGTTCTCATCTTTTATGGATCTCCATCATGTTTTAGAGCATTGTGGATCATATACTAGCTGCACATTCTTATACAGAACCAATGTTGCAAGTTTTATCATGGTATTTTTGATAGTTAACCTAAATGATCTTGCTAGCAGATGCATATGGTTTTGCTGAAACTATCATTCTCAATATTTTAGTGGGATAATGGGTTATCAGCCTAGTTATTTTATTTTTCTCAACTCTTTGAGTCTTGCTTTTGCCACCATTATGGACTACTCTTGTCTAGGATGTCTCTTTCATCTTGACTCCTCCAATAATAATCTGTGATGAATTGATGAGGTGCTTTTAATTGAGTGTTTAGTAAGTTTGTAAGTTTATAAAGTGAATAGCTGGAGGAAGACACGTCTCAAACCTGTAGCATGTACACAGCTCATCTTCTTACATGCTAGATTGTGAATTCCTGCTTATATCTGGATTTTAGAGCCTAGAATGTCTAGTTTGTTCTGCTCCTGATATTTTTGGCAGTGTCTAATCACCTTCGGTCATGGTCTTTAGTATCTTTTTGTATGAATTTCCTATTTTGTCTTAGCATTTAGACGCATGGCAAAGAACTAGATCTCTATTCTGCATCTCTCATTCAGATACTTTCTCATACTTCCATCCTTCACTTGCATGCCTGGATTGATTCCAAAAAAATAATTGTACTTTGACAAGCGTAATCTCATTTCACTGTGTGCCTATGTTAAAGCACTGGGAGCGTTAATTTTTCCAGCCGATTAGTTGGATGGATTTACGGGCTCAGAATGTTATGCATATGTCATTGATCATGAACGCGGCTGATGAGGTGTTTTCATATTGATGTCTTGTAGTTCCAGAGCCGAAGTTGGACGCTTATGTTATCTGCAGGGCCACTGAATACACGGGAACCTTGCAGCTAGATGACAGGCAATTCTCTTGGTTTATTTTATAATTCAGGCCTTAAACTGATGTTATGTGGTAATATTCTTTACCGTTCTGATAAAAAAATTTATGCAGTGGAGAGCCTACAATCTTTGAAGCTGGTGATCTATATGTCTTACCTTACAAGTCCATAAGGGCTCTTGTGGAGAGTGGAGATGTGGAAAAACCAAAGATTGATCTTGTTTGAATTCCCCTGAAGATCATTTGCATATTTCTTCTTTTGTTCTTCAAAGTTAGACCTTGATGATCTGGGAAGGCCTGAACTATGATGTATTAAGGAAAAAAAACTACAATGATACCAATTGTTTAGATCTAGCACGTGATTCATTAAACAATTTATTTAGACAAAAAAACGATGGCATAAGCTATTAATGAAAGAATTAGTCTCCTGCAAGACCGCTTCATAGTGAAGCTAGGGATTAAAGGGAAAATTAGGAAAGGGCAAGCCAGTGAATTAGGCCTGGTTTAGTGGTAAGTCACTCTCTATTAGTGAGAGGTTCAGGGTTCAAAACACACCCCTAGCAAGAATTGTGAATATTAAAGCAATTTCTTGATGGAGATTACCCAACGTCATGAGACCGTGTCGGTGGTCCCCACTGTGGTTTTCCAACTTGTAGGTGGTTGATGATAGTGAGATCGTGGTCGGTTTTGGTGGACGCGGTTCGTTGATGGTGCAACATTTTGGTGTTTTTAGGAGGGTATTCCTAGCTATTCAAATGGATGGAGTTTAACAAACGAAAATTATATGGTTGTGTCTTCTATTTTGGTCATGGATTAGAATGTTAACATGTAATTTTGTTGTTTGTATGTAATCTTTCAAAAAAAAAAAGGCATTCCAAATTCATCGGTAAATCTACAATTATTTCCGGCTCAAGGTCTACTATGTAAGGTGCGAAAAACTTGCTTCAATATAATTAGGACAAAATCAACCCAAAATCCCCATCCAGATTGAAGTCGTACAAACGAAAAACACTTATTTTCCAAAACTCTTCATCCATTCTTGATTAAACATCAAATGTTGAAACAAAATCATTTAACAAATCTAAAACTTACAGTCGTTCTTCATCATTAAAACACAATATCCATCGACATAAACAAAGCATAAATCAACTAATCTACAACTACAATTAGGTACTAATTTAACATCACCCACCCCAAATCTGTGGATTCAACTCAATCTTGAAAATTGCAAATTCAAAACTTGAGATCGTGACTGAAGAACATAATCACCAAATGGACACTCAATTAGCTATCGTACAAACGGCTGGACATTATAATCATACACAGGTAAGTGAAACGTATCTTTGTCTCCATGTTGGACCCAGTGCTGCTTTGCTCTTTGTTTCCATTTTGTATCCTCTATATCCAACGTCCTTTCACTTTCATTTTCGAAACTTGAAATTTGTGCTTGAGTTCCTATTGTAATTATGCATGATTTTAAAGTCTGTATTTGTTGAGATAACATTTTTTATTTTTTTCATGGATGTAAAATTCATGTCGAGCCCAAACTTGTAGATGAGATGCACAATTTCTAATTGTTTGAGGGAGGTCGTATACTCACTATTCCAACTGGCTTGAACCATTTATTCACAATTTGGAGAGTGCATCCAAAAGTTCTCAAATCAGAAAAATCGTTTATATCTCTAAGCAGATTTGTTCACAACATCTTTCCTTATATGTAGGAGGATTAGTGTGTGATCCGACCTATGGCTAAATAAGTGCTTAAGTTGGGAAGTTGGATAAAGATCAATCCATGTTTGAGTTGTCGACTTGCTACTGCTATGTCTAATCTAACAGTGTGCATGTTTTTTTCCTTCAATTTATGCTCCATGTAAATTTAGTCGTAGAATAACTCAAATCTTTTGAATTGCAGTTGTTAAGTGCATTTCTAATGCTTCAATTTTCCAATACGGTCTTTTGCTGGAACTTTCTAGTATCCATGTCGTAAGATTTCATTAAAATCTCCAAAAAATCAGGCAAGGCAGTGATGATATTGTACTTAAATTTTAAAACGGATGCCAAAATTATTTAGCTTTCTTGTGTCTAGTTCCCCATAGGTACATATACAATGCCAAATAGATAATGCAATCAAATATTTAACAGTAGTTATGTGAAATTAAAAGACTATGACAAAATCGAAATATCGATATCTTTATTTAAAAAGTAAAATTAGTCCTTTTGAATTTTCATTTGAATAAAAAATGATTCCATGAAAATTCAATTGGTCCTTTATTTTTGACACATCAAAAGAAGAACACTTAGTTTTAATGAAACAATATGATTTTTAATGAAACAAAACCCTCTGCTGAATCCATAATTAAAGACATAAAACAAAAAAATTATTTCTTGCTGCTTGGTAAACCAGTTTTTTCATCTCAGGCTTCAGACAGAGATTTCATTAGCTCAGGTCTAATCCCAACTATGAGACCACCTCCAAAACCTGTGATAAAAATTGTTAATTGGTCCAAACCCATCAACTCACCTTTCAAAACCAATGTTGATGCATCTTGGATACAAAATGGACAGACTGGGATTGGTATTATAGTTAGATCAGTTTTGGGTGATATGATTCTTGCTAAATCTAATTTTATCATATGTGAATCACCCCTACGGGCTGAGGTATTTTTCTTATTAATCAGTTGGGAATTCACTCTGAATTGGAAAGTGATTGTCTGTTGGCTATCAATACAATAAGGGATCCATTGTTGGCTAACTGGAAACTTTATAACCTAGCTGATAGAGTTAATTTACTCCTAAATGGAAGAACTTTGATCCACACACATAGGCAAGGTAACAAGGTTGCAGACTGTATTGCAAAAAAGGCTAGAACTTTGTCTTCTGGAAATACTTATCTTTTCCATGAATTGGACAATGAAACTGTGGGGCTTATTGTGATTGATAAAAAAGAAATACCTGACATCAGAATTTTTGTTTAACTTAGTCCGGATGCTACTAATTGTTATTCTTTTTCCATATACAGATAGTGACAAACAATCGCAGAGGATGGTACATTCTGCTCTTCTCTCACGAACCCTCAGATGATCATACAATTTCCTTCATACTTCCTACAATTTATTTGCATTCATGGAAGCCGCATGGAAACCTCAAGGGATCTGAAGATGATCAACACTCAAGAAGACTTAAATGATCACAGAATTTCCCTCCTTTTACTTCGGCATTTTTGGTGATGCTCAGTATACATGGAAGGTGGAATACATTTCTACCTTCATTCATTCTTTAAATGCTCCACACTATTACTCTCCTTCTTTTGAAGATGGTGGACAGTTCAAAAATATTGTTGGTCTGCTTGCTGAAAGCCTTTTTTGGTCGTCTGGGGGCCTAAATTTATTTTGCAATCATTAAGATTACCTCCATAAACAAGCGTGTTTGTGTTGGTAATCATGCACATTAATCTTTACTAAACTCCACTACTATAGATTTAGTTTTAGTAACTATACATCTTTTCCAAGTCCGACCTCTCTAAATCGACACAGGGGGTGAGAGCTTATGAGAAGGAACACTTGGAAAAGTTTTGACTACTCTTATTGTAATTACTCCATTTTATTTTCAGATTTTAGGGTGCCTATTGAAAAACTGGTTTTACCGTTTTAGCTTAACTAGTAATCCTATGTTCCAACATAGTCTAACTTAACCAAGTATGTAAAGTAAATA
>JAULKM010000013.1:12015721-12026196 GCA_032355605.1 Rubia tinctorum
ATCAAAGACGACTTGCTGAGGGGAATTTACAACTACGGGTTCGAGAAACCCTCGGCCATTCAGCAGCGTGCCGTTTTCCCGATTATCAGCGGCCGTGACGTCATTGCTCAGGCTCAGTCTGGGACCGGGAAGACCTCCATGATTGCACTCACCGTTTGCCAAGTTGTCGACACCAAATCTTCTGAGTACGTGTATTTTTTATTGGAATTTGTGGTTCTAGTGTCAATGTTTGAAATTGAGCTTAACTTATGTTTATGTTAGCTCTTAATTTATGTTTAAATTTTCTTTTTGTTTGTTTATTATGTTGGGGATTTCATGTTTGAAACTTTTGGATTAGCTTGTTTGTTTTAGGGCTTTTCTTTCGGGGAAGTTTGTGTTTTTTCCCTCCTTTATTTAGGATATACTTATATGTTCAACCTTGAAGCTTTTATTTGAGAATGAGCAGTATGTAATAGGCTTTATGACTTACTAGTAGGACTTGGATAATGTTTTGAATCTAAGGTTTGCAATTGAGAATGAGCAATATAGGATAAGCTATGAGGTTATTAGGGAGATGGTGTACTAAATGGACTCTTGAATTATGTTTGTCTGATTTAGGGTGCAGGCCTTGATATTGTCTCCTACAAGGGAACTGGCTACGCAGACTGAAAAAGTGATTCAAGCAATTGGGGAATATATCAATGTGCAAGCGCATGCTTGTGTTGGAGGCAAAAGTGTGGGTGAAGATATTAGAAAGCTAGAACATGGGGTTCATGTTGTGTCTGGGACACCTGGGAGGGTTTGTGATATGATCAAGAGAAGAACGTTGCGAACAAGGGCCATTAAATTGTTGATTCTTGTAAGTTTAAGACTCCTGATAGCATTTGGACATGTTGATTTCAGGCTTCTGGGTGAATGCTGACCACATTTTTTTACCTTATGATATACAGGACGAGTCGGATGAGATGCTGAGTCGCGGGTTCAAGGATCAGATTTACGATGTATATAGGTATCTTCCTCCGGAGCTTCAGGTAATCTCTCTCTGGGTTATACATCTGGTTCAAATAGTTTGTGATTAACATGACTCCAATAGGGAAAGGGAACCACATTTCTTTCTCTGATTTTACTGTTTCTAAAAATAATCAGAACTTCACGATGTTTCGGAAAACAATTGTGTTCAATTAGCCTGTCTTGTTGATTTGTTTTCTTTGATGGATTCATTGATTGATTAAATTCTGTTGGACCTATTTCTCCAATGCCTGCATTGCATGCTTCCTGTTATTCAAGACATTTACATTTTGCAGGTTGTTTTGATTTCTGCCACCCTTCCCAATGAAATTTTGGAGATCACTAGCAAATTTATGACAGATCCAGTTCGGATTCTTGTGAAACGTGATGAGTTGACTCTGGAGGTAAGTGATGTTTTATGACTTCCAATTTATAAACTAGTATTTTGGAAGATTTTCGTGTTATTCTTGAAGTATTTGATTACATATTTTTGTCATCATGCAGGGTATCAAACAATTCTTTGTCGCTGTAGAAAGAGAAGAATGGAAATTCGATACACTCTGTGATCTTTATGATACTCTAACCATCACCCAGGCTGTCATATTTTGCAACACGAAGCGGAAGGTAAAACTATCATTAGAAATCCTGTGTAGACAACATTTACTGCTATTCAGTTGAGATGTACTCTAAATTATATTATCAAGTTTTTGCATGGACTACTCAATCCACCTCATGTCACATCAAATCTCTATTCGCTTTTAACCTTGCGATAATACCTCTATTTTACCTTGTTAGAACAATATTATACATTTTTCTAATGGAACCAATAAGACTTGTTAAGATATGGATTTACCATGCATAAGGTACTGTAGAAAGCACGTCGTGTCGAAAACATTTCGATACTATTTAATGCCTGGATTTGGATGCTCGATGGACAGCATTTGGTATCTACATTAACTATCAACAGGAAGTAGGTTTTCTCTTTCTTGTGTAATTCCTATAGAAATAGAAATGATAAAATGACAGTCTTAGATTTCCGAAATCAAATAATGAACAGTAGCAGAAGAATGTTTGCATTGTAAGCAAATTCACAGGAAACAAATGATTATCTGAATGGCTCTAATTTGAGAGTGTAATATTAGAAAGCGATGGGTGTAGGAGAGTAACTGGGGTAAATTTGTGGATGAGATTGATTTTTTGAATGAACCTGCCATATATTTGGGGAAGGAGCGTGGGTTCTGAAACAGTGACAAAGTTAAGGACCGTGTGTTGCATTGTTTATCATGTACACAGGGATGTTCATTAATAATCCTACTATTATTCATGATGAAGTAACCTGGTAATTGACAAATGGATCATCTCAATTTCAGCCAATGGTACTTAATACCCACTAAAAATATATGGACTCAGGAGTATCTGATAAGATGCTAGATTCATGCTCTCTTCTTGTGTATTCACTTCAGTTCTGTAATATGATATGACAGGTCGATTGGCTAACAGCAAAGATGCGAGAGAATAATTTCACTGTCTCTTCCATGCATGGAGATATGCCTCAGAAGGAGCGAGATGCAATCATGTCAGAGTTCCGTTCTGGCCAAACACGTGTTCTTATCACAACTGATGTTTGGGCAAGAGGTCTTGATGTTCAACAGGTAAATATCTATCTTACTTTGTTTGTACTCTAAAGATGTATTTAACACTTTCCACTACTAATAGTGGAATTGATACATTTTCTGTTTGTCCTTTCGTCTTGCTTCCTTGTCTTCAAACACATGTATCTGTCCCTCGTATAAAAATGTGCATTGCGATGTATACAATTTTTTGATGTAAGAAATTATGTGGTCTCCCTTTTTAAGTTTGTTTTCTTGTTCAAGCGTAGATGGTCAACTTTATTTTTGCAATCTCTGCAATGATTTATTTGCTGCATTTACATAACACAGTGTTCAGTTTCCTGTCAAAGTGATGCATAGGTATTCATTTATTGTCTCCATTTCGAGACATGTACAAATGTTGAAAAGGTTATACTGGGCTATAATATGGGTTATGTTGCAAATCTCTCTGAGTGTTTGTTATATTTAGTTTCAATCATCAATTTCATTGTCAAGTTGCTGGCTTTTGTGATCTGCAGCTGCTTTATGATTTTTCCTTCAGTAGTTCTTTGCAGATGCTGAATATTTTTAGTTGTTCTAATGTTCGCGTGTCCTACTTTTTTAGGTTTCTTTGGTGATCAATTACGACCTTCCCAACAACCGAGAACTTTATATCCACCGAATTGGTCGATCTGGACGATTTGGACGAAAGGTAATTTATTTTTATTCTTCAAGAATTGCCTAATCTATTACCATTAGGATACTCTTTACATTTGCTTTCCACATTCAGGCTATCATTAGATTGTGATGTGCTCACGAAAGTCTTTTTTTTTTAACCATAAAGATAGAATCTGAGATACAACCATGAACTAAAGTTTTCCTTCCTTGCAAGTCTTGGCTTTCATTTTTTGCCTGTTAAGAAGTTGATAATAAAATTATGACTCAATCTAATATTGAGACTTAAGGGTGTTATTCATTTGTCATCTTTTTCCCCTCAGAGATATTCTGATATATGTGGTGCTCTGTGTTACCTACTGAGCTGCTTATTAATGATACTGGACCTTGCCTTCCATGTTTCTTTCTGCAGGGTGTTGCTATAAACTTTGTGAAGAGCGATGATATCAAGATTTTGAGAGATATCGAGCAGTACTACAGTACGCAAATTGATGAAATGCCAATGAATGTGGCTGATCTCATATAGTATCTGTATAAAGCTTTGTTTGGGATAACATGGACTTGCATCTGCTCGTGTGATTGGTTTGCTTCTTCTGGTGGATTGATGTTCTCTTGAATGGAATTGCTACTTGTGGCGTGGCATTTTGTGGAAAGAAGAGTTCTAGTTGGTGGCCAATGTTTTATTCACAATATGCTGCTGGTTTACTTGTTAATTTTAACTAGATTTTGCTAGAGTGCCCTACTGAGCGTAGATTTCTAGCCTGGAACTGGTTATTTGGTTTGTATTCTAAGTTGCTAAAATCCGTTCCGACCGTCTATTGTGTTTGTTTAAAGCTAATTGCCTTCATTTCCCTCCTAAGAGTTGCACTATTCAGGAAGGATCCCAGTTGAACTTTCCTTTATATTTAGAGAAAAGTGATTTTATAACCATACCTACTTGACATAAGTGCCAATATAATCTTTTGATAACTGAAAGTGCAGATATAACTCTATTAGTTGATGTAAGTGCCAATATAACCCTATAATTGGTCCGGCGGTGGTCCGGTGAAAATTAGGTAAAAATCCGGCAAAAATTTGGCGGGCGGCGGTGGTCCCGTGGCGGTCCTCTGGAAATCGAGTCTGAGAGTTATATTGACACTTACATTAATTAAGTAGGATTATATCTGCACTAAAATTTATCTGAGGTTATATTGGCACTTATGTCAAGTATGTAGGGTTATATTGACATATATCCTTTATTTTTATTCTGCGTGGTTATGTTATATTCCCTCTGGTCTCTTATTTATGACCATTGCCGTAATTTTTTCCGGGCACGTTTGACCACCTATAACATTTGTTATATACATAAATGAACATTTTGTGAGACATATTTGAATTTCCCGTACCGTGTAGTTCCAAAAAAGTAAAATTTTATAGTTATTGTATGCAACCAAAGTTATCGGTGACCAAATATGTCTTGAGAAAATGTCAGAAAAAAAGGCGACATAAATGAAGGAGAGTGAGTATCAAAAGATTCCTCAGCTAAGAAAAACGATCAAGGTTGAAGTATGATAGCTGTTCAAAGAATTAGCGCTCGTGTGATGCAGGGTGAATGACGGTTAAGATTGAAGTTCGCCGTAAAGGTTTGATGTGTTGGAACTGTCTCGACGGGTAGATCAAAGCGGGGATTTGGGGTCCGTTTCGCCATTTGAGGTCGTTCCAGGCCTCAAAATGGTAATTTACTGTTTTTCGATCTACTTTTTATTTCGGAATTAAATTCAATTTTTTTTTATTATTATTCTAAGATTTCATTTTAGTATTTACAGACCTCTTGTATTATTCAGATATTTTATCATTCATATTATTCTTTTTTTGAGATTATTTTTTCTCTGGTGAATTCCAAAACCAAAACCTAAGGTTTGTACTTGCAAATCTTAATTGTTCTTCAAGATTCGTGCTTGCGGATCTCTATACTGCGTCATAGTGTTTATGCATAAATGAAAATTCTTAGGAAGTGGTAAATTGCCGTATTCAATGGACAAAATTACAATGGAAAATATCACTAAATTGCTGTATTTTTTAGGCTTCATAGAGCATTCCAACCTGTATGCATTGCCTCAGGGGGATTCCTAAAGCAGGAAGAGCAGACCTGCAATTGCTGAGCAGAACTTCGTAGAAAACAAGCATTGATCTGTCGTACCACCCACAATCCTTGCCAATATGAAACATCGTCTTCCCACGAATGTGAACAACACCATACTGTTCCGCTTCCTCTATCTCAGAAATTTCTCCCTCCATGGATGCTTCATCATCAGACGAAACGCTGATATGATTCACCAAGGCTTGAGCAACTAGTTGAACAAAGTCATTGCCGTTAAGACTCAGGGAATCTGTATAACCGTAGTGAATGAAGCAACCATAAACTCCCTCGGGGCCTAACTTCCCGACAACAATTCTCTCATCCGGAGCGACTCTTGGCACCAGCAAGCATCTAAGGGTAGTGAAGATAGCAACGCGATCTTGGTCATTTTGACAGTACGTCAATTCAGGTGAACTCTAAGATGGTGGTCATTTTGACAGTAGTTCAATTCAGGTGAATTTTAACGATGTCACCTCTGTCAAATAGCTTTCTTGAGCACCATATATCCATTACTTGTTCTGACATACGCCGGACAGACTGCTTACCTCATCAGAAACCCGAATGACCATGCTGATGGCTTCTACAAGTTCATACTGTCTGCAGTGTACTGGCCTATGTTCGTTGTCGCCACATTGGATGTTATCGTAGCTAGTCAGTCGCTGATTTCAACCACATTTTTTATAGTCTAGCAATCTGTGGCCATTGATTACATCCCCCGGGCCAAGATCGTGCACACGTTCACCAGGCAAGAAGGAGAAGTGTATGCTCCAAAGGTGAACTACATTCTGATGCTTATCTGTGCTGTGTCGTGGTAATATTAGGAGATAGAGCAGATATTGGGAATGCATTTGGAGTGGTTGTCACCATGGTGATACTTTTTACTACAATAATCCTCACATTGGTGATGATCATTGTCTGGAGAGTCCTGATATGTTAGTTTTGTTCACCAAAATTGGTGGTTTGTGTGACTCATTGATTTGGTTCTCTTGTGATTCAAAATGTTGTATCCGTTGTATTTGAGTCCACTTTGGTTCTTGCTGCTATTAAGCGCCAAGTTGTAGATGTACTTGCTGTCAGGGGAGAGCAATCAGTAGAGTCCATTCAATTATACATCGACATTCTAAGGCTAGGTATGAACAACCTATCCAAATGTAGAAGTCCTTTTGTTCTCTGATTGAGTTCATGGAAATTCAGCATTCAACATTCATTGATTTGTTTGTTTGCTTGTTTTGATAACCTATCTGCTACCCTATTTTCTTCTCTATATGTTGCATAATCTGAGTGTTTCTTATTAGGCTGTTCAATTTGTATGCCAAATCGTAGCTAACCTAATGAGCTTTATCAGGATTCTTTATGCACTCTATTACAAGCAAGCTATTAGTTTCAATTTCAAACTGATTACAATCAAAATCAGTTGCCATATTGAGTCCCTGCAGTACAACTAGCATTTCAGAATGTAAGCAAGAGATAGAGGCTTCAGATTTAATGCATGCATTTAGCAAAAAGCCTTCATGATTCCTCACAATTACTCCAATCCCACAATTAGGTTCAGTTTTGACCCATAATGCGTCCACATTGATTTTAAATTGACCTTTTGGTTTTGTCCATGACACGGGTGTGATCAGTGGCTTGGGTGGGGGTGTCCACATTATTTTTGTCCAATAGCACCGATCTATTATGCTACTAAGTTATACATACGATAAAAATGTATAATTGATTATAAAAAAATATATTATTTTTATAAATATTTTGAAAAATAAAAAGCTACTCTCTCAAATTACAAATTGACTAATTATTCTATAATCAAGTATTTTCTTTGAATTTTCTTCTTATATTAATAAACGCTTCTTAACCTATATACACTCTTAAATATATCAATTATAAATTATAGAAAAAAATACATTTATAACTCAAACTTTACACTGAAAGTCGCAATATAATCCTAACTAAATGTTATATATGCCAATCTAACCCTAACCTTAGAATTTTTTTCCGATATAACCAAAATCCCTAATTTTGGAGTTATCCCATGAAATTCCGGCAATGACAAGAAAGTGGAATGATGGAAACACCCCTTTAACCAAAGAAGAAAAATTGACGATGGAGATACCCCTTTGACAGAAGTTTCTCAAAATCCAACCCCTTGGAAAGTGCCGATGCTTCGCCAGAAACCACCGTTGCTCTGATGGGAAATGTCGCTGCTCCGTAAAAAACGGCACTAATCCGCCGAAAATCCAAGCCCCCAGCCGCTCACTCACCCCCAGCCGCTCACTCACCCCCCTACTGGTGGAAACTTACTCGCTCATACCCAGTGCTAGTCAGCCCCTCAAACGCCGGAAACCTACCTGCTCAGACCCCAGTGTCGCTGCCAAAAATCTACTCGCTCAGACCCCAGCGCCGCTCATCGGCAGAGCCAAAAACCTTCCTATTCAGAACCTAGCGTCGCTCAGCCTTAGCGCTGAAAACCCAAGAGCCACGCCTGCAACCACCCCACAACCACCCATGCTTGCAACCACCCCATAGCCACCCACACTCGCCACCACCCCACAACCACCTCACTTCCCTCCTCCTCCCTCTCCCCGCTCGACACCACTATTTGAAACCCTAGCCGCCCCCCATCGCTCGCCACAACCCCACAACCACCCCTTCTAGCCACCACTATTTGATTTTTCCCTCTTTTTGGACAAGGAAAAATAGTCTTTTCCAAAAAAAATCCAGCCATTAGAACGTTGGCTAAAAGGTTAGCATAGTTAAATGTTAGATTGATACTTTTTGAGATTGCAAATTTATATTGGCACTTTCAGCCAAAAGATAGGGTTGTAGTGAAAATATGTTTCTTTTAAAATTTAGTTATTTTACCACAAAATTTTTATCATATCAATAATCATAGTTAGGAAACATAGCATTAATTTCTGAATTATATTAAATTTATATTAGATATTACATATGGATCTATTAATTAATAGATATTTATTAATATATTATTAGGTAACTAAAGGTTTCCGCTGGGATGTGAATTGAGCTTGATTTAGTGGTAAGTCACATTCTTTATAATTGAGAGATTCAGGGTTCAAAACACACCCACATCAAGAATTCTGAATATTAGAGAATTTTTTTGATAGGGATTATCTAGCGTCATGGGACCGTATCGGTGGTCCCCACTGTGGGAATCCAAAGTCCAGGTAGTCGATGATGGTGAGATCGTAGTGGTTCTGATTTTGGTGGCAGCGGTTTGTCAGTTGTGCAGTATTTGGGTGATCTCATAAGGGCTTCCCTAGATATTCAAATGGATGAAATTTCAAACTCCACCGAGATTCAATAGATTCAATGGCGGTGTCTCCTAGTTAGGTCCTAGATTATGATATTAATATGTAATTTGGTTGCTTGTATGTAATCTTTCAAAAAAAAAAACTCCCGCTGGGATAACATGATTTGAGACCTATTGAATGTTTTATTACTCATTATAATATAATTTCAATTCCGTCTAATCTTGAAAATTAATGGGTAGTAGATATCCAATCCCATTAATTATCAATTTATTAATTTTTTTGTCCCAATTCGTTTCAATCCCACCCAATTATCACCTCTAGTTCTAGTCAAATTTTGATATGAAAATAAAAAATAAAGTGTATTAATACATGATTAAGTAGGATTAAATAATCACTTTATTTCACTATATGATGGTGTAAGAGAAATCCGAGTCAAAGTAGTTAAAATCGCTTACTTTTGGCAATTCCGATTTATCAATTTGCCCATTAAACCCCGTTTTCCTATATACCCATGGAAAAATGAAATTTCTCAAGACTCTACCTTTTAGCATATTTTTTTAATTTTTTAAAATTTATAACGCTAAATTTGATATTAAAAAAGAATATTTCATTGCTATAAAACTTAATATTGTGGACTTCAAAAAAGTAAAATTATTGTTGTAACATCAAATTAATATAATTTGATATTAAACATAGTGTTTAACGTTGAAAATGTATCGGTGTACCTTTCACATCGTATGTCTAATATTATAAAAAGTACATTAAGTGAATTCCTAAAATCATGAATTATGAATTAATAATTATATTTTGTATTTCAAACAATTAAATCCCTAATTAATTAACTAACTTATTATTGGAGATACAAAATTACATACCCATGTGATGAAGGATTTGTCCCTCTCTAAAAAACACTGTTCATTTTCTCTCTCACTTTACCTTCTGAAAACTCACTGCCAACGGCTAAATCCAACTCCGACCTCCCACCATCTCTCCATTAATCTGGATCACCGAATCCATCTACTCCACCCTAATGGCGGCTCTACCCTTTACCGATTTTAGACCAATCAGTCTATCCAATGTGATAAATAAGATCTTTTCAAATATCCTCACACAAAGACTAAAACATTCAATGCACAAGTTGATATCTCGGGAGCAGTCCACATTTATGGAAGGTAGAGACATCTAATATAATGTCCTACAAATGCAATAGACTTTCAGATTCCTAGACAAGAAAACTCCAAAATACAACCTAATCATAAATCTTGACATGCACAAAGCTTTCGTCATGGTTTCGTGGGGTTTTCTCCACTCATTTCTACTGAAATTTGATTTCAGTGGCTCATTCGAAAAAATTATCCTCAATAATATATCTTCTCCCTGGTTCTCAGTTATTTTCAATGGATCACCATTTGGCTTTTTCAAAGCCTCTAGAGGTATAAAACAGGGAGACCCACTATCCCCATTTCTTTATAATCTCTTATCCGAAGCCTTCTCTACCTCCCTCAAATTAAAAAAAACGATTCCTATCAACAAATTTCTTATCAAATTATTAATCATTCCAAAAGTGAGTTTTACAAAGAATAAAGGCCAACTCGCATAATATTCTACAGGCACAAAGAATCCGGAATGTGAAAAAGGCAGGTTCTTCTTACCTATTTAGGAGTTCCAATCCATAAAGGAGAGCAAATATTGCCTATTTCCAACCTCTAATGGAGTAAATTGATAAGAGACTCAACAATTGGAAGAATCAGTGGTTAAGTCAAGCAGGGAAATTGGTTCTTATCGAATCTCGCCTTTTATCAATCCCAATTAATATATTGGCTGCAATCTGCAACC
>JAULKM010000013.1:12026206-12041123 GCA_032355605.1 Rubia tinctorum
AAGGGGATCCACAAAATCTCTCAAAAAGAAAAAGTGGAAATCATGGTTTTACATCTGTTTCCTATATTCAGAAAGAGTAATGATAAAGAAAGTGAAAATTTATAGTGAAAATTTATAGTGAAAACACACAGTGACTGATGTGTCAACAATGAAAAGACAAATGTATCTCTAATTAGTTGCACCTTTTAGAGAAAGATAATTAGTGATTTAGTATTTTACCAGCATACACATCATTCACTATGAGTTTCACTATGAATTTTCACTCTCCCTATCATCACTCATTCATAAAATGGGCTTGTCGTAAAGAATTTAGATGTCTTTACAAAAACTCTTTCTTGCAAATTGTGGTGGAAGCTACAATTAAATAACACTCTTTGGTCCAAATTTCTTTGGTCCCTAATCATCATCATCCTTCTGGGGTGGAAGAGGGATCATCATCCTTCTGGGGTGGAAATCGGAGTTAATTTGTCCCTCTTTGTTACAAATGGCCGATTCACATCACAAGGCCAGCCCCAGATACTACGGTGGCAGAGTTTTTATTTGGCAGGCTGGTCAGGACACTTGAACAAAATGGCGCATTCACAGTCAAATCAGCATATGAGAGATTAAGACCCAAAAGAGGAAATTCAAGATCCTTGAAGACACTGGGAAAAAAATGCACCTGATAAGATCTCAGCTTTCATCTGGAAGTTAATGAATAACCTACTTCCCTTTGATAACATTCTTATGCATATAGGTTTTACCCTTTCATCAAAATGTGTCAATTGTGAAAATTAGGACACTCGGACCGTTATTTTAATCACTGCGATACTTCACTTCTTATGTGGTCCAGAATTCACCAGTTTATGATGATCCCAGATAGAGTTTTTAATAATGTGTGGGATAGATTATCATTCTATTTTTCCATTACATGATTAACAAAAAGTCATCACACTCTATTATTAGAACTGTGTTTGTGATAACCTTATGGTTTAAATGGAAGGTTAGGAATAAATTTTTGACTAAATTATTTTTCTGTCTCCAACATATGTCGTAATATCATTTTTTGGTCCCCGATATCAATGCCGCGTATATTCAGCAACCAACAAATACAAATTGAATTGTTTGGTCCCTGAAAGTGGTTTTCGAGTAAACCGGAATTATATTCTGATATAACTAGAGATATTTTTGTAACTTTACTAATTAAAAAATCAAAGAAAAAGAAAAATCAAAAGTCAGAAAACCCAATGCCGTTCAGCTCTCCGATAGCCTTAGATCCGATCGCCGCCAGTCTTCCGCCCTTGATCTTCACCGATTCGCGTCAGTCTTCTACTTCAGGCATTAGTTAGGTGTGGGTGGTATGGGATCGAGATGTATCTGCGGCGAGGCCATTTTTCTACTGATGCTGCAATCTTTGAAGCAATTCGCGGATGCGGGAGTGGTATCGTGGCTGGGGACTTCGGCGGTGGAGTTCGGGAGTTTCATGGTGTTCTGGGTGGCGCAGATGGTGATCGTATGGCGGGGAATAGATGGGATTGGGGATCTGGAGAAGTGCTCTTCTCCGATTCTGATTAGACTGACTTGTTGCCTTCTTGGTTGGGTGTATATCAATGGCGGTGAATTTGGGCATATGCTGAATCTGTCTTTGAGGCTTTCGGCTTCTAAGTTTTGAACTTTGTTCTTCCCGTCCCTCACTGCGAACTTCAGCTTCTGAACGACGCTACGGCGAAGGTGACGACAAAATGAAGGGGAGGAATGCTGCAGCGGAGGGACGACGCTTCGGCGAAGGGGCAGCCGAGTGTGGGAGGCTCTGGCGGGTGAAGCTTCTTTAGAGCTCCAACGCTCCACCAACTTCGTAGAAACTCTATTCTTTTTAAATAATTTTTAACTCAGGGGTATAATGGTCATTTTATATATTTTGGCCAATTTTTCCGTTGATTTTATCTGAAAACCACTTTTGGGGACCAACACAAATTATTTTGTATTTGTTGGTTGCTGAATATACACGGTATTGGTCTTGATGACCAAAATATGGTATTGCGACATAGGTCGGGTACCAAAAAACAATTTAGTTTAAATTTTTGTATGAATCTGAGACAGAATCTGTAGAACAAACCATTACTCAGGTTAGGAATTTCTGATATACTGCTTTCTATGATTTCCCTTTCAGAAGAATCGTTTAGATGATAACTACTGGATATATATTGGCCTGATACATTTCGTCACTGCTAAACCTAAGAAAAAGGTACAAAAAACATGTTGGATGAAACCTGATCATGGACTGAAACTTAATGTGGATGCTGCATATAAATGTTCAAACATTAATGCATCTGATGGCCTTGTCTTTAGATATAATGAAGGTGTTGTACATCATGTGTTTTACTTGTCCTTTCCTGCCCCTCACCCATATATGCTTAACTGATGGCTATAAACTAGTGTAGGAGAGGCCTATTAAAGACGGTTGTATCGAAAAATTGAAGGCACTTTCTAAGTGCCTTTAATAGTTCCACCTTTAATTGATCAGAAAATGAGACGGTTCCGAGAACCGCCTTTAAAATTGAGCAACGAAGGCGTTTTTAACCACCTTTGATCAAGGCCAGGAACCGCCTTTAATAGTTTCCGAGCTCGGAAAAATGCATTTTCCATTATACGATGCAGAAGTTTCCAATTTCGTAAACTTTATAATTCTGAGTTTGGAAATAGAAACAGCCTCGTTTCGGTTCTTTGAAAAATGAAATTCAATTTCCGGGCTCGAAAAATATTTCTTGTGTCATGTTTCCATACTCGGAAATCATATTTTGACTGATGAAAAATGAAAATAAAAGAGAAGAAATACTTTCCGAATTTCGAAATACAATTTTGTCTTGTGATATAAATTTTATTTCATTAATATTCCCGGTACAAAAACATCCTTGACACACAACAACAATTTCTAAACAATACAAGATATCATGTTGCACATAAACAAAATTTAATGATAACACTATCCGAGAAACACTCTATACATAGGATTAGAAATCACTACAAAACTATCCCGACATGCCTAAGGTTTAATGTTTAGCTAACTGCAGTGTCCCTATCAATATTGGGATTCCCCATTATTGCGTACCGATTGAGCATTATTTGCAACCGCCAAAGAATTCCGCACACTGTTGATTTCATCTTGCGAGTAGTGATTCCCATTCCTTGCGGTTGGAACCGTACCTGGAGAATTTGAAAGTATGTTTTTTTTTAAATTAATGTCCGAGCAATAAAAAATAAATTTGGAAATGACATTAATAAAGCCACTCACAAGGTGTAGATCTCCATAATCGCTTCATTCACTTTCTCACATCTCCATTGGTCTTTAAAATCACTCCATAACGCCATGATTTAACCTTTGGCAATTATGTGTAGGCAATTATATGTAGGCAATTATATAGGATCATTAAATTCATTAATATCTAAACAAAACCAAAAAATTCAATGTATACTTAGAATAAAAAATATATTAGGGTTTGTGTACAAATAAGACAAATTAACCATTAGAGTTTTAGCACAATAGTATCTAACCTAAAATTTAACCACTCTAATCTTTAGTTAATCAATAAATGTAGAAATCTAACATCTATGAGTCAAATCCAATGCATCATTTTATCATCCAACACAATTTAGGCACCAAATCCATTATATAATACACAAATTGTGCTTAATAACTAAAGCCCACCTAAAATAAAACTCATGAAATGACACATTGTGAACCCTAACTAACATCATGACACTAAAATTTTGATTTTGGGGAATTTAGTTCCCAAATATTAAACCCTAGCCAAATATTGAAGCAAGGATTTACATATTTGATCAACCAAAGGATATGAAATACTTCTTCATAGCTTCTACCTACACATCAAACAAATCCCTTTATAAGAACAAAATTTTCAATAAAAATTTGGTTCAGATGAAAAATAGGAAGGAAAACATACCTTCACTCTTCAACTAAGAAATCTTGAAGTGGTAATGGAAGGGATTGTAGCGTAGGGTTTGGGAGTTTTGTGAGGAGGGGGTCTGGTGGGAAAGTCCATTTTGTTTCAAATGGGTAATAAATACCCATTTGAAAGACCTTATGCGTATTTTTATTTGCAATGCGAGAGGTTTCCGAGTTGGGAAACATCTACGATCACATTTTTCGAACTCGAAAAGTAATCGTTGCTTTAGTACAATGGACCAGATCCATGTACGAGCCCGGAAACCCTTTTACCCAATTGAAAAACACAGCTTATAATGGCCTATTCTTTCGAATCCCCAAATCAAAACCTTATATTAGCCAACAAAAAAACTCCATCTTAGACTATTCACAATGAGCTGCAAGAGCACGGGCACAAAATCAAAGGCAAGCGATCATAACTCTCGTTCGGTGGAGATTGAAAAATCTTCAAAATTCTTCAACGACACCGCCGAGCAAAGGTATGTCACTTTCTTGAAGAGGAGAGTTACAAATTCAAAGGTTATATTAGCATCGTCAATAGGAGAATTAAGCTTAGACTACTTTATCGCACATTTCAAAACTCAAAATTTAGAAAAACTACTAAGTGTGGATGAATCCGTTCATGTGGATGAAGTGATACAATTTTGATGTGAATTTTGGTCAAAGTTGGACCAATCATGATTTGACTAGGGTTAATGGGAAAGACATATACGTCACTACTTATACAATCAATGCAGCCCTAGAGTCCCCCTACACCACCCCCGAGAAATTAAGACCCGATGAGCCTAATGGTCCACTAGAAATTTATCACACACATGTTTGGCCAGGCGTGAACGAGACTACCCCACTTTGTCCCATCACTATGGTTAGGAAATATTTTAGGAGGGCGGGAAGTGATGCGGGAAAGGCAGATAGATATGATATCACCATGTTTACCGTAGAGCAGCGCCTAGTGTATGAGTGTATATGCCTTAATGTTTTTCCCATGGGTGGTCACACTTGCAAGCTGACCATTGCTAACCTAATTCTGTTTTACTATGTCACGAAGGGGGGTCAAGACAAACCCCGGGTATGCCATAATCTCATTCATGTTGAAGGTCGCACAAATGAAGAAGAAATATCTTCCTCACAACGGTTTGATAAACGCTATGCTGAAGAAGACGGGTGTTATTCCTGAGGAAAAGGCTCTTAGGATAGAATACTACGACAAGATGTGGTTCCAACTTAAGCAGCTTAGTCTCGACTTTGACGGCAAGTGGGAGTTCCATCCAATACTCGGTGAAAGGGCTAAAATTTCTAGGAGAGTTCGCGAAGCAGATGCAAAAATGGACGAGGCATCGAGCTCCCGTACATGATAAGTTCTTTTACTTATTGTTGTCTTCTAAGTTCAAAATGTATATATGAAATTGTTTCAACCAATTAATTTTGTTTATTATTGATTTACAGATACGGGCAACGGTTGGAAAGTTAGGTTGACCAAGTATTTTGACAGTATGCTTGCGGACAGAACAGAGGCACATGAGATGTTGATTTGTGTCCATTCCTAGCACGTCACATTACTGGAAGCTCAAGGCCTCTATCTGCAACTGAGTGATGATGACGAGCCGCCTAACTTCGAGCCGGTATTCTCGAAGAGTGAAGTTGAAGATGATAATGATGGTGACCAAGGCAGGGACGATGGAAATAGGGGGTTAAGCTGTTGAAGAAAACATCGGGGTCGAATGTGAGAGGGGGGAGACTCTGTCATTGACAAAATGGTTGGGTAGAAGATATAGAATAATTATTGGATTTGATTTGTATTTTTTTGGTTATATCCGTTTGATTTGAGAATTTGGAGTTGTTTTGAGAATTTGGATTTAGATCAAGATTTTGGATTTGATTTGAGATTATTTATATTTAGATCGAGATTTTGGAATTGATTTGAGAATGTTTTGATTCATGTGTTGGTTCAATCGAAATTTGGATTTGATTTGAGAATGTATGGATTTTGTAGTTTGGAAATTTGGATTCATGCGTTGGCAATATTTGAGGATGTTTATGTTTTATTACATTCTTCCTGAATGAAATGGATTCATGTGTTGGATTTGAAAATGTAATGGATGTAGTGTCTCACTTGAAAATTTTACTTTAAGGCAAAAATCGTAGACACTATTATGATCTTGGAAAGGTATCTTGCCTTTGTATTTACTAGCCAATCATTTTTCTGAACTCGAAAAGTATTTTTTCTCATCTATACATGTATGTACGATCAGTTTTCAAACACGGAAAATGAATTTCCTAGTTCGTACATCATTTCCTGGCCAGCTCTGGAAATTTCGAAGCGCATATTTTTTTTGAAAAGAATCATTTCTGAGCTCTGAAATGGTTCGTTTGTCTAATGTATAAAGATGAATCACAATTTTCAAACTCAGAAAATCGCCAGTATATTAAAAAAAATAGAGAATCGAATCAAATTTCAGAATTTAACCCCAAATCCATAAACCCTAGGCTAGTTACGAACTCTAAAAAATTCCTAGTTTTCTCACTTCTTGCTAAACAAACCTACATTTTAGCATGGCTAGGGGAAGTTCAAGCCACGGAAATCCGAGAGCTCATTCAACCGGAGACAATACTGGGTTCGATGACAAAAGGTTCATTTCCTAATTTGCTCAAAATAGGTATGAGGCATTACATGAAAAGGAAAAAGTTATTAGATACATATCTTGTAGACTTCAATAAGTATCTAGCTATAGGGTTGGTCGATCCCCTTAAACCATTTAGTGAACAATATGTCAAAAAGTTGCTTTCGTGTGATGAAAAAAGCATATTTTGATTATGTTTGCCAATTTCATGCTAATATGAGTGATTTGGGAAATGGAGATTATATAAGGGTTGGCGAAATTAAGATCCCGATTAGCGTATGGATTACTAACAAGGTGTTAGACTGTCCATACACACACCCAAAATTTGTTTTCCCGGAAGATATCGATGGTCCGTTAGATGATTGCTACCATCGAGAGAAGTGACCGCTAGATGTTGATTATCCCTACATTGACCCGATCAAGTGTAGTGAGAGGTACTTCCACCGGGATAGATTGGATTTAAAAAACCATTACATTCGACCTAACCCTTTTGTGCATAGATAACTGTATCACGTATGAGATCATTAATAGGATTTTGGTCCCCTCGGGCGGACAATTGGCTAATCCTAATTACATAACCCTCATGTTATTCTATTTGATAATGGAGGGTAGAAAAATTAATTCTGGAGCGGTTATATTTAGGCATATGTTGCATTTTGCGACGTCGAAGAAGGTGTTGACCGCCTACCGTAAGGGAGTCTAATCACTCGTATTTTGAAGAGTGTTGGGGGGTTAATTTTACGAGGGGAGAAAAAGGGGCCAAAGTATTTTGACAAAACTTACTTCGAGAGCAAGGGATAGGTGTTGCGCGACCGTAAGGGGTTTGTTAAAACCCCTGAAGCTCCTGAGGTGCGCAAGAGGACAAGAATTGAGGAAGGTAAGTCGGAAATTAGTTTACATTGATTTTATTTGCTTAAATGTTTGTGTTTTCTTTATTATTTAAATAATTCACATGTTGCTTACTATACTTTGTAAGCACTGGAAAATCATACTTGAAAGGCTTCAAGAATTGCTACAAATGGATGAGCAAGGAATTTTGCGCCATGAAAGTTAAGATTAGATTCCTTGAAAAATCTCACTGGGTATATGAATGCCACCTAGCATCGACCTCCTGATAACAATCACACCAATCAACTTCAACCGCCGACAATGAAAATGTCGAAGAATAAATTTTCCAAGCTTTATCTTGTTATTAGTATCGGGGATGACAATTGGATGTTGAATTTAAGTACCGTTTGATGACTATTTTTTTAAAAATATTTTAAATATTTGATGAACATTAGATGGCTGTTTAATTTGAATGTTGAAATCAAGTTCTATTCGTATTGGAGATGACCATTGAATGTTGACTCCAAAATTTTAGTTTTTTGTTGCATATAATGAAATGAATGTGTTTTTCTAAAACTAAAATGTTTTTCAGAAGTAGTAAAAGTTTTAAATATGCATGAATACATGAATTACAACATATTCCGAACTTGGAAAATGGCCACAAAATGATTATGAACTCGCAAACTGTATATGCTCTTTGAGCCATGGGAACCACATGTTTTCCGAGTTCGAAAAACATTTGTTCCTACTTTGCGAACTCGAAAAGTATCTATTTTAAAGGCAGTTTGACATAACCGCCTTTAATAACCCCAATTAAAGGGGGTTATTGAAAAACTACCTTCAATTGACCAAAAACCGCCTTAAATAAAAATTCGGAGACACGGAGGTTTGTTTTTGAGTTCGGAAACGTCGATTAAAGGCGGTTTTTGGAGAACCACCTTCAACATCTGCCTTTAATGGAAGGCTCTCTACTGGTGATAAAAGCAGGCCTTCAAATTTGCACCAGTCTGAATCTCAACTCCATTCATATAGAGAGTGACTGCCAGTTAGCTGAGCCATTCAGGATCCCTGGTCTCAACATTTTAATGCTTTCAGTTTGGCATTTGAAATCAAAACATTGCTAGGGTCTTTTAATGCGTAGGTGACATCTATTTTCAGAGAGGCTAATCTTCTTGTAGATTTCATAGTAAAAGCATGGGGACAAAATGACCCCTTTTGGACACTTTGGAAGGATATTTCATGTAAATTTCTCACATACACTATGTGGTCTCATCTCCTGGCTACTACTAATAGAAATGTTTCAGAATCTTTGGTTGACACACCGTCGTCAGGAACAATTGTGTCATTTTTTGGTCTCATTTTTGTTTTCCTTTTGTCTTTTGGTTCTGACATTTGTCCCTTATGTTTTTCCACCCTTTTCTTTCCGCCCAACCTTTTTGACATTCTCCTGCCTTCTCTTCTCTTCTCCTCTCCACTGTTCCAGTCCCTTCATCTGACCAAAATTGTCTTCCAGAGAGTCCAATCAAGGCTCTTGCTCTTCTGTTGCCATCTTAGCCCTTCCCTCGGCCAGGTATCTCCATCGGTGCATCAGTCGTGGCTACGCAAAACGGCATCATTTTGGTCGATGGTCAACTCCTGAAAAGAGGCTCTGCTTTCACTTTTCTTCATCTATTTTCAAATCTCTTCTTCTACTGCCCCCGCCGGGTGGAGAAGGCCTCATAAGAAAGCTGCGCAATGGGTTCCGGTTACTGATGGATAAGGAGACGGAGTTGAAGCCTAAAGAAGAATTCGGCCCTCCTGGGGATATAGGACATGGGGGACGACGAGCTCTGGAGCATGCTTAAAGAAGGCGATCTCAATGGTGAGAGAGTGTTAAATGAGATGGTGTTTTGCGCGCTGATGTTCAGATTGACCCTGGGGGTGGGGTTCAACGGAGCTCGCGGATTTGCCTCCAATCCCGCCATCGCCGCTACCCGTAACTCTAAGCGCCCCAAGTGTATGCCTTCACCTCTCTTTCGATTCTTTGCTTATGCACCACTTCTTTTTATTATTTCTCTTGTTTTGGGTTCTTGGATTCACTAAAGGCTTTTGCTTGGGAGGAATTTCGTGATTTTTTTGCTTAAAAAATTCTTTATTCTGCAATACTCAATCACCAATTTCTCGAGAAAAGTAAATGTTTTTGCTTTTCTTATTGGGGTTTAGATTCAAGGCTCACACAACAAGAACTCCCAGCTTGCAAACCCATTCTCACACCTAAATGGGTAAGCACTTATACGTTGCTGTGCGGTTAACTACATTTGTCTGCTCATACAACTGACATTTCTGCTTCTTGCAGGTTATATCAGCATTCATACTTATTGCAGTTGTATCCGTTCCAATAGGTATTGTTTCCTTGTTTGCCTCCCTCTATGTATGCTTCCCCTTCTCATTTGTGGCATTACTTACAACCTCCAGTTCTAAAAACTAATAGTTTGTCCCTTTCGTACTCCAGGTTGTTGAAATTGTTGATCGGTATGACACTGTGTGCATACCGCAGGGGTAGATGATTTGCGTGCTGGGGTTAATAATTTAGCATGTTGTGCCTCTTCATTTACACGATAATAGTATATGATAGTAGTATGTTTGTCTGTTCCTGCCATGAAATTCTCCACCTCAGTTATGTCTGTAATTTCTTCAATATATAGGCACGAATACTACTTGATTGAGTTTCTTTTTCCGGGGTAGGGGGATCTCTTGAGACGTTTAAATTAGTTATCATTCTGGAGGATGAATGTGTGGCTGATTGCAGGTAACAACATCAGCATGGTTGAACGATCTACGAAGTCAGATTGAGCGTACTAAGATCCTCAGTACAGTCTATCGTTCTGCATCAGCCTTGGGCTCTCGTCTTCCGTCTATGCAGAGTGCTAAAGCAAAAGTTGCTGGTGCCAGTGCTATTTTGCGTCCGGTATCTAATGGGACTCAGGTAGATACACTTGTCAGAAGTTAGAACTGATTTTATACTTGTACTTCTGGGTTTTAAGCTGTTTCTTTCCACTTGAGTAATTTATCGACATTTTCTGGATAAACTTTGGAAAATTGGATTCTGGTCGAGATGTTTCTGAGATTCTGTGATGTTTTCTCGGTAAATGTAGGTGGTTATGAGGAGAGCCACTAGCATGGCTCAGGCTGCATTATCAAGGCCTTCGATCAATTTGTCCTCGTGGTCTTGCATGGGGCCTCGACGCCGCTCATCAAATAGTCAAACCAAGGTTGATGATGAGACGGATTTACTAGAATCTTCGAGAGATTCGGAGCCTTTTCTCAGAACATCCGATGTGGCAGCAAGTATAGTAAAAACATCGGAACTTCCTGTATCTTCCTCTGAGGGAACGGGATGGAGCTCGGAAAATTGCGCAGACGGCATCACATATGATGTTGAGGCTGGCTTGGATCTCGAGAGACATCAAGATCGAATGACAGAGGTTGAGCTGTGGCAAAAACTTGAACACGAGCTTTATGATCACGGCGAGGAAAATGAAGAATCTGACGTGGTAAAGGAAATCAGGGAAGAAGAAGCTGTCATAGCAGAGACAAGTGACGGTGACTCAGAAACCTCGATCCCAAACACGAAGGAGGTGCATCGATTCTTTCCTCCTGGA
Source organism: Rubia tinctorum (assembly GCA_032355605.1). NCBI lineage: Eukaryota > Viridiplantae > Streptophyta > Magnoliopsida > Gentianales > Rubiaceae > Rubia > Rubia tinctorum. The sequence goes on from JAULKM010000013.1 coordinate 12,037,240, forward strand.
AAGATTATGCACATTGTGACACTCCTTCCCGATGAAGCAAGTTCCGGAAGTAGTGGCAGCAGTAGTTCCAGTAGCTTTGACCAATGCGACCAAATGCCGGAGCCTAAAGTCGGGATCTTTCTCACTCCTCGGACGCTGTACAGTAAGGTCAGGCTGTCGCACATGATGATCGCCGATCATTTCATGCCGGTTTACAGAAGACAAATGGAGAAACTTATAAAACAGTTCGAGGAAGAAGGCTGCGACTCAGATAACCTCCATTGTAGCAAAGAAACAGAAGATTCTCCATAGGGTAAGATACAAATTTAGTCTTTTTGAGGAAGAATTTGACCCAAAATGCTGCTTTCCAAACTTCTCTTTATGGAGATTGAATCGTGTATGTAGAAAAGCAGCAAACTTGATCACTTCTCTTTTCTTTTAGCAATAGAGAGTGATCTGTTCCCCCTGTTTTTAGGGTTAATGTACTTGCACATACAAATAATGAAGATTATACTCATTTTTTGGCCCTTACCACTTCGAAAAGAAAAAAAGGATAATCTTTGAACCTAGTGAGTGTAGGACAAAAAACCACAACTTGCATATTTAGAAAAGTCCACCCTTTTTCCCATTATTTATGGAAACAGCCCAAAAGTTTGATGGAATCAATGATTGGTCCCTTCGTTTAACTAGGGTTGACTTGGTCTTTGAAGTCTTTAGCTCATTTTCCTGGAAGAATCAAATAGCCGTGTTTGAGCTTTCCAAACTTCTCTGTAGGTGCTAATAAAAGGCAGAATCTGAATTTCGTTGTCTAATACATCCCCTGTTTGAGAATTTGTCTACTTGTTTGATCTTCTTTCTCATCTGTGAAGTTAGGTTTTGCTGTTCTTGGTTAGAACTTAGGTAAAATGTTAATAAAGGTAGAATCTTGAAACTTTTGTACTCCTCATCTCCTTTCGAGATTCATTCCCCTTGTCCAAGAAAGTCCCTTTTCAGCTGTTCGAGCAATTTCTGTTGGGTTCTGCTGTCCTTGGTTAGAACTTAGGTAAAAGTAGATTTTTGAATTTTTTTGGACTTGTCTTCTTTCTGGGTTCATTTCCTTGTCCAAGAAAGTCCCATTTCATGTTGAAGAGGATCCCTTTCTTGCGCCTTGTGATGGGATCTTCCCAATCACGCGAATCAGCTGTGGCGGTGATCAAGAAATGGGGTTCACAGCCCAGAGATCGGCTGATCTTCGACTATGGCGGGGATGAAGTCAAGCAGTACTTCGCGGCCATCTCCAAGGTTCAGCAGAGCCCGACTGAGGAAGATCTCAGACAGGTAATTCCCATGGCGGTAACCCGTCTGAAACATGAGTTTCAGGTGATCTTGGCGCGACACACTGATGCAGTGATGAGTTCCAATTCGACGACAACTGAGAGTACGATTACAGACAGCACGAGCTACCAGTTTCGCTACGAGGGCTTGGTGGTCTATGAAGCACCGAGTCAAGAAGAGGTTCAGTTTCTGCGTGGAATCACAGATGCGATGAGTTTATGTGGGAAGCTTGAGGCCTGCACTCAGATTTACAAATCCGTCAGGCAGCCTTTTGTGGAGACCATGTTTAGGAGGTTAAAGTTCGATGAACTCAAGGCAGGGGACACCAGGAGGTACATGAGTGAAGAGCTGAAGATGAAGATTGAGATGTGGAGAGAGGCTGCAAAAGTCTGTGTCAAGAAGCTTTTCGCGAAGGAGAAGCAGTTTGTGACTAAGATCTTTTCCGGGCTGGGAGGAACTCCAGTCCACGAAGAATGCTTCTTCCATGTAGCGAAAGATTCAGCAGTAAGTCTATTCAGTTTTGCTGAGTCTGTCAGCTATAGTAACCAGTCTTCAGAGAGGCTGAATGTGGTTCTGATTCTCTACGACGCAATTTTATCGGTTTTGTCAGAAGTCCATGCCCTTTTCCCTATGGAACAAGGAAAAGAGATCAGAAACAGAATCACAGCAACATCATCAAAGCTCGGGAACGAGGTGGAAAGGATGCTTTCAGATTTCCCAGAAGCCGTTCTGAATGAGGTTTCAACAGTCACCATCAAAGATCGAGGTAAAGTCCACAAGTTAACTATTCATGTGATGGATTACATCAATGTGATCATGGATCATAAGCAGAGCTTGTCGAGTTTGATCGTGTCGAGGCCTTCGAAAACTGTTCCAGAGGACCTGAATCGAAACCCGAATAATTTGAGCCCTTTGTCTCTGCATCTGGTTAAGATCATAGCAGTTCTTCAGCTGAATCTGGAGAGCAAATCCAAGTCCTTCATGGACGCTGAGTTAGGACACTTGTTCATGGTGAACAACATGAACCACATCGTTCTAGGAATCAATGCTCGCCCGGATCTGTCCTCAATGATTGGAGCTGATTACCTGAACAAGCTGAATCAGGAAGTGAGAAACACCATGAACAAGTACCTGGATTCAACCTGTTACAAATTTCTGGATTGCTTGCAAGAAGAGAAAGTCTACGTGACACGATGCTTCACGACTAGGGTTTCCAAGACTACACTGAGGAGCTGTTTGACAAGGTTCAACGCTGCTTTCGAAAGAGTTAAATCTGTTCAATCGTCGTGGGAAGTGCAAGATCAGAAGCTCCGGAAAGAAATTCGCGAGGCCATGGTGGATAGACTGGTGGCGAGGTATGATTGCTTTCTCGACAAGTTCAGAAACCATTTCCATGGCGCCACGAGGGGGATCGCGGTGAGGCATTCGGTTCAGGACCTGAGGAATCTGGTTGAGAGCGACTTATTTTCATCAGCATCAGCTCCCTGATGTACCAGTTGATGTCTGAAATTATCTTCACTATAGATTTAGCAGCAGATTCAGTTGATGTCTGAAATCAGCTCTTTTTGTTATGGATTTAGCAGCAGATTCTGAGGAGTGTGGATTCTTTAGTTCCATTTCCACAAGTAGAATGCTCTTCATTCTTTGAAGGAAATGTGGTAAATAATGATACCTGTGTATTAGTTACACTAATAAGATACCATTTCATTCTTGTTGTAAATATGTTACATGAAGCTTTTGCTGAAAATGGTTAATCTCTGACATTTTCTTCTTATTCTGTAACTTCTGTTTTACTTCTTGAACCCTAACAAGAAAGTTGCATGTCGGCTCAAAGTATGATCTTGAAGTGGAATGAACTAGAAATAAGTGTAATGTATCAGAATTACTTCATTTTGCATGAATTTATAGAGGATAAAGATAGATGAGAATGTTTGGTAACTGGGTTTTTTTCTTCTGAATTCTCATTTCGACCAAATAAGCTTTAAAAAAAATACGTTAACTGATTTTTTTGATTGGATGACAAATTAACTTTTATGATAAAATGAAAAGGTTAACGGGAGCATGATTTTGGATTGATAACAACTAACACAAACAATTAGTTAATCAGTTAGTTTTTTTAATAAAAAAAAACAAGTGTTCTCCTTCTCATTAATATAAAACTATTACAATATTGTGCCAGATTAAAACCGTTCAACCCCTAACTAATAATTATAACTGATCTATCTAATCTATGCTTCAACACCTAGTTGACTCACACAGTGTGTGGTGAGCCTCTCACCAGTGAACCTTTCAATCCAATTTACTGATTGAACTCCACATGTCATATCGGCAGTCTGCTACTCGATCCTTTCAAACTTTGACATCACCTGGTTGTATCAACTCCGTTGTTTCGTAGAGTCTTCTGCTGGATTTCTTTAATTTTCGGTGTAGTGTCGTCGTTGAAAAACTGGTTTTACCGTTTTAGGCGTTTAACTATCAAACATATGTTCCAACGTAGGTTAACCTAACCAAGTGTGTAAAGTAAATAAATGCAAGACACACAACTTGGTTACGCAGTTCGGTGAAATCCACCTACGTCTGCGGGGCCTGGC